>OX463761.1:23838886-24308886 GCA_949825005.1 Gasteruption jaculator | reverse complement strand
TTTGGAAATTTTGATTCGGTGTCGGTCGGAGAAATCCAAGGTGGTGGTGGTGGTGGGACCCGAAGCAGGTATCGGTAAGGGAGTCTACGACCCTTAGCGCGTTCCGTGCTACGGCAATTTTTGAAGATTTTTCCCCCGGTCAGGCCGCGTGGGGGGTATACGACCCACGCCCCAAAGATTCAGAAAAAAAAGTCGTGGCCCGAACTTGGAAAGTGCAGCGGGGTTCGTGTACGACGACCCATCCACGCGGCACGGAACGCGTTGAATCGAGAAATGGGGGCATTTCGTTCGCTCTCCTGTTCTCCGCTACTACCTGGACAATTGAATTACCGCGGGGTAAGAAGTTCTTCCTTCGTTCCTTGTCATTTTACTTTACCTTTACTTTACTTTATTTTACTTTATTTTATTTTATTTATTTTATCTTATTTTTTTTTTCTGTTTTGTTTTGCTTTACTTTACTTTACTTTACTTTACTTTACTTTTTACTTCTCTGAGGTCGCGGAGAAGGATTTCTATGGATGTGGTACATACATATGTACCTTACGAGAGTAAAGAGTCGAGGGTCTTTATTTATTTATTTATTTTTCTTATTTTTTTTTTATATTTTCTTCTCACCTACGTCCGTAGGTGTCTGTCGTCGTTTGTCTGTATTTGTGTCACTTCTGTGTGTGTATGTGTGTGTGTTTCTCTCTCTCTCTCTCTCTCTCTCTCTCTCTCTCTCTCTCTCTCTCTCTCTCTCTCTCGCTCGCTCGCTCGCTCGCTCGCTCCCTCTCTATCTATCTGTGTGTGTGTTTAGTAATAGTAGATCGGTGCAAAGCGCGTGTGTTACATCTTGGGGTATTTTATGTATACGAGAGGAAAGGCGCAGGAGGGTGAATTAAAAGGGGGCGAGTATCCGACAATTATCCACGATGACCCACCGGAGGGCACTCTTACTTTAAACGGTCGCGCCCCCCCCCCCCCCCCTCCCGCCACGGCCCCGAGGGATACTCGAGCCATCAAAGTACGCGTCGTTTTCATTTTCATCCCCCTTTTTTTTTTCTTTTCTTTTCTCCAGGTTTTCCCTCGTTTCCAACCCTCGTCTCCGAGGGGCTGCCGACGAGACGTCGACCCATTGCCGGCATCCAACGTCAGCGGATTCCCACCGAACCCGTGCGGAAATAAGCCAACCCCGGAGGCTCCAGTCCCCTTTGCTTCTTATCTCGACGCGAATCGCACAGCGAGGGTAAATCGGGCACGGGGAAAACGGTAATCTCGAGTTCACTTTTACGGGACTTTACGCGAAACGACGGTCGATTCTCCGGTCGTTAAAGAGGGAGCTCGCTGGAAATGACTCGCAGCTCACTCAGCCCGGTTTGCTTCGACCCAGCCCAGCCTAGAGAGCGATTTTCCGTCTTGCTGGGGAAGAAGAAGCAGCTTCGAGATTTCTTGGGTATTTTTTATGTTTTTTTATATTACTCCCCGAGGGAATGAGCAGAGCCCGGTGAGGATTTTTTTGGAATTTGAAATCGAGGGAATTTTTTTTTTTTTGGAAGGGTTTGAAATTTGGAATATCGGTGAAGTTTTGGAATTTTTGGAGAAAATTTACAGTGATCCAAAAATGGAGTTTTCGAATTTTCTAATCTTTGAATTTTGAAATTTTCGAACTTTGGAATTTACGAATCTTCGAATTATCGAGCTTTCAAGCTTTTGAATCCTGAAACTTTGGCATTTTCGAATTTTGGAACTTTCGAATTTTCGAATTGTCGAACTTTTGAATTTTCGAATCTTCGAATTTTGGAATTATCGAGCTTTCGAATTTTTTAATCTTTCCATTATCGAGCTTTCGAATTTGAGAATCTTCGAACTTTGGAATTTTCGAACTTACGAATTTTCAAAATTTCGATTTTTCGAATCGTCGAACTTTGGAATCGTTGAATTTTCAAATTTGAAAGAAACCAAATTTCGAGATATTTCCAATTGGAACAGTTGAAACTTCAAATTTTGAACCTTTTTGAATTTCCAAACTACCAATCACCACTTTTAAATCCTTTCTGAAATTCGGAGCAGCAAAAATTACAATATGTGCGTACTTTCCTAACAAGAAAAACAGGTGGAAAAAAAAACAAACGTAAAATAGAAAATAAATGGAGAAATTGCCAGGTTGACTCTCTAAGATCGACTGGGTTCCCCAGAAAAACGGGAAAAAGTGCTTTAATCCACCCTCGGCTGCGCCATGGAAATGTTTAGTTTAGTGTAAACCGTTAAAGTTATTACTGGGACTGGAAACTTCAAATTTTCGATCCTTTAGAATTTCAAAATGACCAATCGCCTTTTCAAAGTCCTTCAAAATTCTCGAAAGTCGTATATTTTGCATGGTTTTAACAGAAAAAAAGAATTTTTTTTCGAGATTCTCAAAATCTCGCGTGTTCGGCAAAAAAATTTTACCGGAATTTCGATGGAACTTGAAATTCTGTAATTTTTGATTCCCAAAATTGTTCCATTCCAATGTTTTGAAAATTGAAATAAAACAAATTCCGAATATTTCCAATTGGAATTCTTGAAATTTCAAATTTTCGATCCTTTAGAATTTCAAAATGGGCACTGGTATTAATCCTTTCAATACATTTATATACATATATATAAATATGTATATATATATATACATTACGTCCGTTGTATTCACTTTTGTATGTTTTTAAACGTGTATTCTATCGATGTGAGTAGTTAGATTTTTGGGGATTTTTTGCCATTAGTCGTTTCATTTTCGTTTCTTATTCTTTTTTTTCTTTTTTTGGTTTAATACTGAAGACTTCGCCGTATCGATTAATTTAATACTAAAAATTTCACTTTTGTTGACTTTCCTTTGGTTTTTTTTTCTTTGTTATCATTTTTTTTTAAATTTTTTAATTTTTTTGCTTTTTCGATATTTGACGCCGTCATTCTCGTACCTCGTTCTTCGTTAATCCGTTTAATACTTACGTTTATATACACGCACACGCACGCACGCACGCACTCACTCACGCACTCACGTACTCGCTCACGCACGCGATAGTTACGCAAATTCTCCTCTTTTTTTTTCTTCTCCATTTTTTGTTTCTTTTTTTTTTGGTTTCCACCCTTTCTTTTTTTGTTGTCTTTCCTTTTTGTCCATTATATTCATATTTTTATAATATATAGATTTCTCTCTAGAACGAGAAACACTTCCCTCCAAATACCGAGGACTCGACGACGGTCTAAATATCAATGCATCCTCTCCTTTTCTCCTTTTTTTTAAATTTTAATACCATTTTTTTTCTTCTCACGCTCGATTATTTCGTCTCCCGGGCAATCGGGGGCGAAAACGCCCTGCCAGAAATTCGAGAAACCGGTGAAAAGTCAAATCGGGTTCCAATTCGATCCCTTCGAAATCAGTTTCGGAGGAAATTTCGAAACCTTTGTTTTTTTTTTTTTCGGTTTTTGCTTCATTCGAAATTCTCCAAAACACCTGGCACCCGTGGCCCCTCGTTACCCTGGATCGATCCGAAGAGAACCCGTACAGGGCCATCGGTTACCCCAAGATCCCTTGGAACTCACCCTCGGTACGAAGGGTGAGTTCCACCCCCAGGTGCATTTTTTTTTATATTTAATAAATAAAATATAATAAAATGATTTTATAATATTGAATATTATTGAAATATCCGTAATATTTAAATAATATTAAAATGTTTATCTCCGATGATATTCGAAAAAAAAGAGAAATAACGTTTCGGAACAGTTTGCCTGGGAATTCGTGAAATTTGAAATTTGGAATTTGTCGATTCGCAAAATGTGCAACCGCTGCATTGGAGTTTTTCAAAATTTTTCGAAATCGCGCGAATTTCGCAAAAATCTACTACCGAATTTGCAATTTCGGTGTTTTTGATTGCCAACGTGTTTTTTTTTGAGAATCAAAAGTCTGCTCCCTCAGAATTTGCCGGAATTCTCAAAATCTCGCGTGTTCGGCAACAAATTTTACCGGAATTTCGATGGAACTTGAAATTCTGTAATTTTTGATTCTCAAAATTGTTCCATTCCAATATTTCGAAAATTGAAAGAAACAAATTTCGAATATTTCCAATTGGAATTCTTGAAATTTCAAATTTTCTATTCCTTTAGAATTTCGAAACGACCAATCGCTTTTTCAAAGTCCTTCAAAATTCTCGAAAGTCGTATATTTTGCAAAGTTTTATCAGAAAAAATTGTTAAATTAATTTTTGTTCCCTCAGAAATCTTCTGGAATCCTTACGGAAGCTACCCCTTTTGGGTTCCTGCGATTCAGGGGTGGAAGTCGGGGTGCGAAATCCCCAGGAAAGGGATCTTCGAGGACCAGAGGATCTCCACTGCACGGATTCGACTTCGTCAAGTAATAATCTGCTTTCCGAGCTTTTTTCTTCATTTATTTATCTTTTCAGCGGAAGGAGAGGAAACCCATGCCGATTTTCCTGTCTTTCCGCTTCTTATTTATGTATACATATATGTATGCTAAACGTCGTTTTAGACTTCCGACTCCAAATTCATTTTTTCTAATTTTATTTCGTTCCTTTTTTTTTGTCTTTCCATTTGTTCTCTTTTTTTTTATTTTCTCCGCAATTTTTTTTTTTTCCGAAGAATAAGAATTCGATAAGAAGGTACGCGATTTCGAAATTCCCATAACGACGCACACTTGGAATGGGAAGTCTCAATATTTGATACTTTTTTTTTTTGAGAGTTCCTTAAATTAGGTATTTTTTTTTATCTCTTGAAATATATAAACTTATGAGTGTTAACTGTTTTGTTTTGTTCTTTTTTTTTATTTGTTTTCTTTTCAAATCAGGCCGTGGCTATACAGGGCCCACTAATAATATAATGTCACTTTGTGGCACGCGGTTTTTTCCATAACAAAAAAAGTCTCTTTTTTTTTATTATTAAAGCACTGTTTTCGGTTTTTTTTCTTAGGTAATTTTTGTGTAATATCAGCACGTCCCTATAATTTTAACAGCATCCTCGTCATCCACGTATGGTCGCTCGTGGGTTTTGTTGGAATTTCGTCAGGGCAGATCCTTCATTCAATCATTCGTTCGTTCATTCATTCATTCATTTTTACGCCGCTTTGTTCTTTTATTTTTTTTTTTAAGGAATTCATTCTATTCATTTTGTTTTCTGAATTTTTCTATAAATTAGTCGAACGCTGAACTAATTAATCGCTTAATTGATCTCGATTATTAAGTTGAGTAATTAATTCCCTAATTCATTTATTTACTCATTCACTTTTTTCTCAGTCCAATTTTTCGATTCTTGCTTTTTTCCTATTTTTTTATTCATTTCGTTTCGTTTGTTTCTTCGATTTATTCAGTCGCTGATTCATTCACGGATCCATTCGTTCATTCATTCACTCACTTTTTTATTCATTCATTCATTTTCATACTCATTCAATCCCAAATTTATTCCTCAATTCGATCTTGGATCTTTTCTTGGACTTCTTTCATTCATTACGTTCGATTTTTTTGTTTCTTCGATCGTTCATTCATTCATTCATTCATTCTCTCATTCATTCCATCATATACTTCCTGATTCATTGAGTTATTCCTTGATTCAATCTTAAATTCCTTCTATGACTTCTTTAAATCCTTACATTCGATTCTTCGATCACTCATTCATTCATTCATTCATTCATTCACTTCTTCATTTTTTCATTCATTTATATACTCATTCAATCCCAAATTTATTTCTGAATTCAATATTGGATCCTTTCTTGACCTTCCCTAATTCATTACGTTCATTTTTTTTCTCTTTTCGATCATTCATTCCTTCATTCATTCTTTCATCCCTCAGTTCATTCATTCATTCATTCATTCATTCATTCATTCATTCTCTTGGATCCTTGGGCGTCCCTAATTCATTACGTTCAATTTGTTCTCTCTTCAATCAATTAATGATTTCATCATTGATTGATTGATTGATTGATTGATTGATTCATTCATTCATTCACTCATTCACCAACTTTCTCTCCCCGTTTCCCTCAGTCCGATCCATCCATTCTCACGATTCTCTCCTACTGACCCCGCGACCCACGACCAACGCGGTCGCAGTTACGTTTTTTTTTTCACAGCGCACCTCACTTGTGCATATCGATAGTCGCGTCACCCTGAAAGAGATAGGTGGACCAATATATGACATTGAACAGAAAGAATACGAGGGGGAAGGCGATACGGGCAAAAACGTCGATCTTCGCGCTGCCCTCCGTTTTGCAGGTGAACCATCTACGCGGTAGTAGGCCCCAGCAGCATCTCTCGGTACGAGCCAGGGGCAGACGACGAAAGTCCTGCGTCCCGAGTAAAGCCGGAGGCGGCGAGGGGGTGTTGGTCCTCGAGACCGACGAGGATCTGCTCGAATACCTCGAAGCGTCGCCTCCCGTGCCTCCCGCTCCTGCACCGGCGGCACCACCACCACCTGTTCCGGCGGATGCCCGCGAACCAGACGGGGAGCAACTCTGGGGCTGCTCCAGGTGATGGTGTTGATGCTGGTGCTGATGCTGATGTTGATGCTGATGCTGATGCTGATGCTGATGCTGATGCTGCGGATGGTGGTGGTGATGGTGGTGATGGTGGTGGTGTTGGTGATAGGGTTGATGGCTGGGATCCGAAAGCTGCTGCGTCGAGCCGGTTACCGACGACGGCAGTTGTTGCTGTTGCTGTTGCTGTTGTTGCTGTTGCTGTTGCTGTTGCTGTTGCTGTTGCTGTTGCTGTTGCTGTTGCTGATGACGATGACGCTGACGAGGCCTGTGCCTCGTGGAAGATGCCGAGGTTGACGTGCCGTAATGGAAATTGCCGCGAACCACGTCCCGTGATCCTAACGCTTCTTCATCTAAGTTCACTCTCCTTCCGCTTCCTCCCGGAAGAGGTACGTGCACCAATACGCAAGGTTGAACACCGCGAATACGAGAGGAAAGGTGATCCGTGAAATGACGTCTATGCGCTTGGACCTCGTCGGGAACTTGGACAGCCACGACCTGCAGCAGTTTTTTTTTGGCGGTTGCATGTGTATTTCGCACTGCCGCATCTTATCCATTGACATCGTATCCTCCGGGTGTCGTACCAGAGGCTTCTGAAAGAATTCGTATGGTTCGCCGTGTTGTGTTCTGTCAAGCTATTGACCCACGACTTCAAAGCGAATTTTCAGCGAAGCGATCCGAGATTTCACGTCACTTTACTTTATTTTAACGTTGCTGCGAACCTGAAGATTTCGTCCCATGGTGGGCCAATTCCCAATCGGTCCAGCCAATTTACGCGAACCAAGACCGGGAGACTACCGGGGACCCCGAAGGATCCCTAACCGGGAGACCACGTATTAACGCAATTATTAAACAAAAAAAATGTGAGTAATTGGCAATCGAAGGGGCACGGTTGAACGTGTTTTTTTTTTACGCAAAAATCGTTTTCCCTGGTCGCCCGTTATCGAGATACGAAGTGTTAAATTTTGCTAATTTATATTTTTAATGAATTTTTTTAAATGTGTATTTAATGAAGGGACGAAAAACGTCCCAAATCGTTCCTTACGTGCCAAAAAACACGTTTCGCTATGCTCTTTCGATTGCCGCTTACTTAAATGTTTACCATTATTGCAACAAGTCATGGTCTTCCCGGTGAGAACCCCGAGGGTCCCTGGAGAACCTCGAAGGACTCTGTTGGACCACACAGGGAAACAGGACGATCTTTGAAATTGAATCCATGGCAGGAAAATGGCAATTTAGGGACCTCGGGGTCATTTTATGTGATCCTGGATAAATTCGGAACCCCAGTTCCACGAAAGTTTGGGATTTTGCCAAAAATCCCATTTAATCGAGATTTTTTGAGACAATGGGGCAAGAAATGGCTGAAACGGTCTCGATGACCTTGAAAAAAATAGTATGGTTTGGGTTCCATGGGGATTTGGACAATTGGGATTTTTGAAAAAAAGGGTTTCGAAATTCTATTGCGTGTTATTAGAATTTTATAGAATTTTGAAATTGCCAAAAAGAGGGGGGCAAAGTTCAATTTAAAATCATTTAAAAAAAAAATAATAATAATAGTAGTAGTAGTAGTAGTAATAATAAATTAATTGCAATGCATATTTTTTAGTTCATTCGAATTGCAATTAATTGCATTGAATTCTTCTGGGTTCGAAGTCTGAAAAAATCTTCAGGTTCATGTTTGTCATTTCTTTTCGATCGAATTGCGAATTACAATTTTTTTTACGAGTTTTTTTTTGAGTTTCAATTATTCTGCGTTCACGGAAAGAATGTAGGAGCATCGATTCGACGGGTTTATTTTTTTTCTTTTACAAATAAAAAGATTTCTTCATTTTTGAGAATTTAACAAAAAAAAAAGGTAACGATTTTTATTTAGAAACTCGATGTTCCAATTCCCATACGTTAACTCTATATTCCCATTAATACCAAAATTAACAATTTTTTCCATCAACTTTCTGCTTCGAATAATTCAAAAAGTCAACAATTCTCGATTTCGAGTGACAAAATTAAATAGCCAATCCCCTTTTATCATAAAAAATGAAAATGTGGATTAATATTAATTTCGACATTACCGCTGTTAATTAAATTATTCGACACCATCTTCATCCGTTGGTTAATAGTTTTTTAATAAAAAGCCAACTTTCGTAAATTTTATTTTAATTATTGTGAATAATTCCAAAATTAACAACTGTCCCTTGAAATTCAACATTACTATTCCCAACTTTATCTCCTTTCTCTCCGTGGACGCAGCCACGGGTAACGATCTCTCCGCGCGTTTCTCTCTGGGAATTGTTCGCTGAAATTTCATCTTCACGAAATTCTTGTCTCGAATGATTCGAGCGATTTTCCTTCGTCTTCGATCGACCAGCAAACTAGTTTTACACCCGTACTGGGGGATGGATAGGTGTCTTCACGGAAATTCTTCGTTTGCAGCCCATTTCAATTTGCCAAGGAGTCGACAGATCGAGCGAGAGAGTTTCGTTTAATTGTATTACATTTTTTTTTACTACATTCAATCAATATCGGGTTATTTTTTTCATTTTTGGGGGTTTTTCAACAATTTGCAGTTTGTACCTTGCAACGTTTTTGAGGTGACCCATTCAATTGTTTAAAAAAAATTCGTACCTTACAAAGTTTTTGCCGGCGGTCACTTCATGCGTCACCTCATGAGGTTTGCTAGGATTTTGCTTGGGTCACCTCAAATGAGGTGACCTCATTCGAGGTGACCCAAGCAAAATCCTAGCAGAACCTCACGGGTCACCTCAAATGAGGTGACGCATTCTCCTCATGGGATGAGGTGACCCATGAGGTTCGCTAGGGTTTTGCCTGGGTCACCTCAAATGCGTCACCTCATTCGAGGTGACCCGTTCTATGGGTTTTGTTTGGGTCACCTCAAATGCGTCACCTCATTCGAGGCGACCCATTCCATTATTGCGCCATCGGGTTATTTTTTCTTTCATTTTTCGGGGGTTTTTCCGACAATTTGCAATTTGCGCCTTGCAACGTTTTTGAGGTGACCCACTCGATTGTTTACGCGACAACGGTTATCTCGCTGCAATTTTTCGTTGTACTCCTTGTATCTATGTTTTATAAAAATTTTCTTTATCCATACTTTTTTTGTCTCAAGGGTTTTCCCGTGGAAAGTGAAAGAGAGCGACGAAATCCGCGTGCAAGGAGAAGAATTTCCATCAAGACGAGATGTCTCTGACGATGGGGGCGTCCGCGAAACGTTTGGATACTGACCATAGCGAAGTTGTTCGAGCCATCGGGCTCGAGGAGCTCGGCCGTCGGATCCACCGACGACGAGTTCTCGATCTCCCGGTACTTCTTCTTCATGTTCTCGCGATGCATGTCGCTACGGGACGCGTAATTCACCAGGGCGAACTCCAGCAGCGCGCCGAACACGAAGGTCAGGCACACCCCCGTCCAGACGTCGATAGCCTTAGTGTATGATACCGGTGGCAGTGAGGCATTTATGCCGGATGTTTGCGTAGCCATCGTCAGCAAAGTCGTTACACCTTCGAACAATCGTCGATCGAATTATTAGTCGATCGATCGATCGATGGATAAACTCGAACGGGTAAATGTTGAGAAAAATATAAATCGAAAATTTATATTTATTTGGTGGAAGTAAAAAAGTAGAGAAATAAATATAAATTTGGTAGAAATAAAAAATAGAAAAATAAATATAAATTTGGTAAAAATAAAAAATAGAAAAATAAATATAAATGGAAAATTTATATTTTTTTCTTGTGTTCCCTCGAATTGGTTTTCCTTGAAAATAAATTTTTCCGAAAATTCCAAACGATATTTCCGGTTTCAAAAAAATATTCCTATTCGGAGAGAACAAATTTCGAAAATGTGGAAAAATTATTTGGGAAGAAAAGATATTTGAAAAAAAAGTTTAGAATCAAGTATTAAATAAAATATAAAAAAATAATTGGGACAATTAATGAAAATAGTAAAAAAATAATTAGGAATTCCAATACCAAAGCATAAAATTGTAGCTCCTCGTTGATGCAACTCGTGCATTTAAAAGCCACTTATGCGGCATCCGCGCCCGTAACCATCCGGTTCTCACGAGGAGATGCGATAAATCTTCTATTTTTATGGAGTCACTTACCCAAAGATACGCGAGCAGGTACGGCACTTTGATCCAACCAGAAGGAAACCCACGATACGATGACGAGCATACAGCAAGGGATGTAAATTTGAATGAGATAGTAACTGAACTCCCTCTTGAAAAGCAGGTCCACTTTCAGACAACTGTATTCTCCTGCGGAAAAAAAAAACAAAATCGAGACGTGTATATACGCCCTTCGTCGCCGAATCGTTAATTCGAATCGGCCGTATAATAAAAATCCCCGAAAACAATGTTTTTTGGAAATCAATTTTGGCCATTTTTAAATAAAATTGCCAAACATCATTTTTTTTTGGAATTCAATTTTGGGGATTTTAAAATAAAAATTGCCAAGAACAATTTTTTTTGAAAATGAATTTTGCGGATTTTGTAAATAAAATTGCCAAACACAATTTTTTTGGGGAAATCAATTTTGGGGATTTTAAAATAAAAATTCACAAAATCTATTTTTTGGGGAAATTAATTTCGGGGATTTGAAAATAAAATTGCAAAACATAATTTTTTTGGAATTCAATTTTGGGGATTTTAAAATAAAAATTGCCAAAAACTATTTTTTATGAAAATCAATTTTGGAGATTTTGTAAATAAAATTGCCAAACACAATTTTATTGGAAATCAATTTTGGCGATTCTAAAATAAAAATTCCCCAAAACCATTTTTTTAAAAATCAATTTTGGGGATTTTAAAATAAAAATTCACAAAAACAATTTTTTTGGAATTCAATTTTGGGGATTTTCAAATAAAAATTCACAAAAAGAGAAGAAAACTATTGCTTCTGGGGGGCGTTACCGGTGTTGGTCTTGCTATTGCAGTAATCCGTGAGGAATTTCTCCAGGGTGAACCTGGGTAGGTGTAAGTTCTTGACCACCTGCACGGGATCTCCAGCTTTCCAGAGGAACACCAGGTCGTCCGTGGTCCAGCCGTCTGGAACAGGGGGGAGGAGAAACGAGGTTTTCAATGTTCAATTTTGATTTCGCTTCTCTTGCCGTTGCAAAAGGGAGAAAATTAGTAGTTCCATCCCTCGCACCCCCTTTCGGTTCTTTTTCGCTGCTGCAAAACGTGGAAATTGGCTGCGAGCCAAAAAAATCGTCGTTTTCCAGAGGAAATTTCTGAGGTGTCAGTTTTTTTTTTTCTTCCAGGCAATTTTCTCGCTATGCGGCGATTGATGAACTTATTAATTTTTTTTATTTACAAATTTTCAAGATTCTACAAATGGAAATTTGTGGAATTATTTTTTAACCATACCGGTAATACAGTAATAATAATAATAATAATAATAATAATAATAATAATAACAACACTAATAATAATGATAATAATAATAATGATAATGATAATAGTAATAATAATGATAATAATAATAATAATAATGTTGAGGATAGCATTCGGCAAATTGTTATATTAGAATTTATTGATTCGAATTTTTTTGCTGAATGCGAAAAATGTAATAAATAATTGAAAATAAGGGAAAGAATGTTTGGATTCTTTGAAAAGGAGTGTTTGATAAAATGGTAAAAGTGGATGAAGATTGGCAAAATTCCATCCATCGTTCCACTGTAGAACAGTACGGAGGTAGAAAGTGGGATAAAGCAACATTACATGGAAGTAAAGAGAGGTAATGAAATAAAAGCTTTCGCGTATACGCAGAGAGAGATTGATTGAGAGAGAGAGAGAGTGAGAGAGAGGAAACGTTCGCGGCATATCAAATATTCGACCTCTTATTTTTTCTTTTTCTTCAAATTTCATTTGATGGAATTTCCAGGAGCGTAAGTTACACTCCCGATAACGAGAATCCAACTTTTGTCGAACTTTTATCGAGTTTGAATTACTACGGTTCCTCTGGAAAAACAAAGGTATGTTATTGTTGAAATCGAGATGAAAATTTTTTAATTTTCCTCTAAAAGAACTATTTTTTTTTGCAAAAAAAGTGAAAAATAAAAAAAATATACGAGGAAATATGAGAAATAAAAAATACGTGAGGAAAATCATTGAAAAAAAATGACGAATATTTTCGGAAAATAATAATTTCGTAATTGGACGAAATACGAAAAATTGCAAAACCAATTTTCGTAAATTTGGAAAAAGGTGGAAAAGAATTTCCAACAATTTTCCGAGTTTCTTTGGAAAAGTATCGCTTTTCTCGTCTCGCATAAAGTTATCCAATTTTATGGTTCGAATTTTGAAAAGCTTTGACGCTCGCAATTTCTTTGACTACACGTACAGACTCACACACAGACGGATATATTTTTTATTCCAATTGCGCCTTCGCTTTGAAAAGCTGAAATTTTCCACTGCTTGTTGAGAGATTGCAAAGAGGATGGCAGGATTGTTATAAACCGACAAAGTTTCCCTTTACCCGCATTTTGCGTCGGGGGAGTCAATTTTTGCTTTCCTTTTTTTTTCTTTTACTTTTTCAAGTAATTAGGGCGATACCAAGTTCAAAAAAAAAATATATGTATATATATTTGTTTTAGAAGTTTACATATATATATATTAGGTTGGGGAAAAAGTAATTTCGGTTTATTCCATTGAAAAACACGAGAAAAACCGAAATTACTTTTTCCCCAACCTAATATATATAGAGAGATAATATAAGAAGAATTTTAAGGGGGTACGGTGGCTCAATGGCACGGTCGCGGACGTCCACTCGGGTGACCAGGGTTCGATTCCAGGCGCCCGCAACCCTTCCAAACAATTGGGTTCAGTTTTTTAATACATATCTACAGCTTTATTTATTACAAAAGGAAGTTTAATATATAATATTGTAAAAATATTATAAATTAAAAAAGTCGTAGGAAAAACGGATAATTATTTATTCCTTTAACATTATTAACAATAAGACACTATCTACTTACAGCTGGCCATTCGTAGCGAACAAGTCTGACGATCCAGGGGATACAGCTTCAAGTTCATGGGACACGAAAGCGTCAGTGATATTCTGTCAAAGTAACAAAGGAGAGAATTTACTTTAGAACGTTTACTTAACGCTAAACCTACCGTGACGTCACCAAGCCATTTAAAATACATGTGAAAAAGGTCATTTGACCGCTCCATGGTAGGTTTAGTGTTAATTGGAAGGTAATTTGAAAAAAAAAAAAAGAAATGCAAAAGCAATTTATATAATCGAACATCGGTTTTACGCCGCGTGGGTCGTGACGGTACGCGTTATTGCATTTGTCACAACCAGCGCGGCCCGAACGGAAAGTTTAGTGGCGGTTAACGCGTTAACACTAATGCCGTCCGGTGGCACCACGTTGGTGTCGTACGTAAAGATTTCTACCGGCGCCAAACGACCCGACGGTCGCGATATTCGACGTTTTCTTACCTTATACTGTAAAGAACTTGTCCATCGGGAAATATTCTTATATAAACGTTTGGCATAATGATGTTGTGAAAATGACCCTCCTTCTCGTTGGAAAAGAAGAGATCCGGCATCCACACTCGGTTCGATTCGGTTAACGTTAAATATTTGAGCCGACCTGTCGCACGGAAAGCGAAAAGTCTTTTGAGAAAATACAAAAAAAGCAACAACAAAAAATATATAGAAATTGAATTTCGTCCAAACGCCAAATAATAAAATGAGAAAGGTCCCTTTACGAATTCCCAAAAATTGCCAAGAAAAATAAGGGATCATCTTAAAAATCTGAAAAACTAAGAAAAAAGTAAAAAAAAAATGTTTTTCTAAATTATCAAAAATAAAAGAAAAATATTTCCCATAAAAATCTGAGAATTTGAAAAATTGAAAAAAAAAAGATTCTACAAAATTTCAAGAAAAAAAAAAATTGCCCCACGATTCTTGGGAATCCCAAGTTTAAAGAAGAAAAAAAAAAGAACATTGAAATTGGGGGAAAAACATAAATAAATAAATAAATAAAAAAATCCAATTTCGTCGAATCTCTACCTGAAAAAAAAGAAGAAAAAAAAAAGAACGCTTTTGTCTCTTCGTTCGAGAGCGAAACTTCGCTCTCTCTCTTTTTTTCCCTATTTTTTCTCCCTTCGTTTTCGTGCCGGTAGCCGATGAATGGATACGCATATTTACCTCCGAAATCGTTGAACTTCAATCTCTCGTCCAGCCATTGTTCCCTAAATGTTAGCTGCACGGAGTATTCCTGCCGGCAGAATAGCACATTTTATTTGCCGGGAACTTTCGTCCTTCCGATATGGGGATTCGTGGGTGGAGAGAGAGAGAGAGAGAGAGAAAGAAAGAGAAAGAAAAAAAAAAGATTCTAGAGAGGGAGGAAAATCCAAACGAAAAGGAAAAGAAGAAGAAGAAGAAGAAGAAGAGAGGCTTTGTAATCTTCGGTGCCATTGAATTCGATTTTATGGAAAAACAGCCAATCGATGCAACCCCGTCGTCGAGGATTCGTCTTCGACTCGCTTTGAAACCCGAGACTCGCGCCTGATTGCAGCCTTGTTAGCGACAGGAAGGAAATCGCTCGGGAAATTTTTCCGTCTTCGGTCTTACACGGATACGGTGTGTGTATACATTCTGTTTATCCGTTTAAGAAAAAAAAAAGAAAAAAAGGGGGAAAAAAATGAAAAGAAAAAAGGGGGAAAAAAGAAAAAAAGTGGAAAAAAAAGGGTTAGAGAAAAAGAGAGAAATGTATTTTTTGAAATAAGAAAATTGGAAAATTTGAAATTTTCAAATTGTCAATGGGGTAAAATATATTTTTGAATTTATTATATGCGTTTTTGATTATTCGTAAATAAATAAAACGTGTACTTGTAATTTGATTGGAAAACAAAAATAAATAAATAATAAATTTAAAAAATGAATAAATTGAAATGGTAGAAAAAATTAATAAAGAAAAGAGTAATTTATTGTCTTTAAATAAGAAATTCGAAAATACGAAATTTTGAATGACGTTAAATATATATTTGAATTATTTGTAAATAAATAAATTGTATATTTGTTATTTGTTTTGGAATAATTATAATTGTGATTTTATTTAGTTGCAAGGAAAATATGTATTTTGATTGAAAAAATATTTTAAATATGAAGAAATGTAAATAATAAATTTTCCAGTTTGATATTCGTTCAATAAGCTTCGGTTCATATTTTTCTCTTTTTTTGTCCTTTACCGGAAGATCGAAGTAAAAAAAAATATATCTATATATACGCGTATGCATATGCGTGCATATCTCCGTTCTTTGCATTGCACTTCGAGCCGAGAAAATTCGTAATGAGGTGCAGCCCCTGGAGATTTTCCGCCACCGAACGTGTTTTGCACTTTCTTGTTTGTCTACTCCAATAGAGAAATATGTAACAACGGAGAAATCCATCGGTCGTCAAATAAATGGTACGATGGAAATCTGATTTCGTGACGGTTTTAAAGAAAACAAAAATTGCAATCCCTTCCCGAATTGGAAACCCTAAAAAAGAAAAAGAAAAAAATAAAAAGACGATTTCGTCGAAACTCAAATAATAACAAAAAATAATTTAAAAAAAAATCCTTTTATAAATTCCCAAAAATTACCAAGAAAATTGAAAGATGTTTTTTCCGTAAAAATCTACGAATCTCGAAAAAATATAAAAATTTCTTTTGTAAATTCCCAAAAATAAAAAAAATATATTTTCCATAAAAATCTGAGAATTTGAAAAATTGAAGAAGAAAAAAAAGATTCCAAAAAATTTCAAGAAAAAAAAAATTGCACCAAGATATTTAGGAATCCCGAGTATCAAAAAAAAAAATAGAACATCGAAATCGGGGGAAAAACATAAATAAATAAATAAAAAATCCAATTTCGTCGAACTTCTTCCGCGAAATCCTGAAAAGACCGGCTCGGGAACGGAAAAAAAGCTCAAGAGAAATAAGTGCATGGTTTTATTTATTAAAAAGCCCAAAGCTCGGCGAAATAAAGGAACGAAGAAGCTTGAAAATGCAAAATTACGGCGGATCGGGGATTTCCCTCATTTCACGAGTTTCGCGCGATCCTGAGTCTCCTGTCTCCGGTTTCCTCTTGGCCCTCCTTGGCCGGAGATACGCTGCGTGTGCACAATGTGTGCACAAGTGCACTCTCCCAAAAATCAATCCTCCGATCGTTCCTTTTGGAGAATGCAATCTCTCGTGTGTACCGTACCGCTTATGTGCTCCGCTGGAATGCGCAATTATTGTATTTGCTCGGGAAGCTGCTTCTGCTCGAGACAACGGCGGAGAAGTCGTCCAATCCCGCCCAGATTCCAAATAAATGTCCAAACTATTTCCCAACTCCTTTCTCTCTCGCCGTTTTTGATGATTTCGCATTTCCTTCATTCCAATCGGTATTTTCTTTTTTTTTTCCTGTTTTTTTTTGTTTTCCCTTGATTTTTCAGGACACTCGATTTTTCATTGGGACTTGCCCGCTCGCCATAATTATTTCAAACTTGTTTTGTACAACATAATTTATTATAATTTTAATTACAATTTCAATGTTTTTTTAATTATTATTTTTTTTTTTGGAATTTTAATTATTATTTAGTTACAATTCTAATTTTGTTTAATCGTAATTTTTTAGTCAAATTTTAATTATTATTTAATTACAATTTTTTTCGATTTTAATTATTATTTAATTACAATTTTAATTTTTTGTTAATTGAGACGACCGAGCGTGGAAAAAAGGTCGAACCGGATCCTGCCCGGGAATCGAACGCGGGACCTCTCGCATGGGAGCCTGGCACCTTGCCGCTGAGCCACTGTCCACCTATGCAGATACGCACTCGTTCTTACAGTGCATATCGCTACGGACGTGACATAATCATAATTTTTTATTTTTTCGAATTTTAATTATTATTTACTTACAATTTTAAATTTGATAAATTGTCTTAATTATTTTTCCGAAGAATTTTGAGATTTTTGATATTTGACAAATTTTTTTTTTGAAGATTGTCGATTAGAAGGAATCGATCTGACGTCAGAAAATCCAAAACCGGATTTTTGCAAATTTTTCTTGGGCCGATGAATTGCTGATAGTAAATAAAAAAATCTTCCGAAATTCCGGTAAAAAAAATGTCAGTACGGTTTCGTTAAAATCAAAATTTAAAAAAAAAATGTTCTTTCGCGAAATTTTAAGATTCCCAGAGAAAAAAAAAGAAAAAATCTGCCCGTAAATTCCTAAAAAGAAGAAGAAAAAAAAAGAATCTCTCGAGAAATTTCGAAACCTCTCCAAAAACCAAAAATTGTAAAATCCTAAAAACTCCACGAAAATCGAAAAAAAAAGAATTGCACTGGAAACTTTCAAAAATTGCCACCCTTCGCGCGAGCTCGAAAATTCAAAAAAATAAATTTGCGCCCCGAAATAATTTTTTTTTGGTTTTTATAAAAACCAACCCCGAAATAATTTTTTTTTGGTTTTTTCTTTCCCTTTCGGAGTCAATTTTCGGGGCAAGGCCGAAAAAAAGGACCAAAAGAATGCCGAGGATCGAGAAATTTATTGCGAAGTGTTCGATTTGAAAGTTACAAATGACGGAATTATGTGTAAGACGCCCGGACGTTCGGGGAGTTGTTGGGTTTAAGACGTCTTATCGTCCCCCGGCGCGTGTACGGGAAAATATGCGTGGCGAGAAAAATGCCGTTCCACTTTTTACTCGACGGCATCATTTCTCGCGCATTTACGTCACATTTTGCGGCGATAACTCAGGGGGTGTATTAAGCCTTCCAGCCGGAGGCATCCGCTCGGGTCGAATTGAGTTACGATTCTTCGACCCACCCCCGTAATTCGGCGTTCACCCCCGCTGTCGTTTTTCTTTGCTTTACTTTACATTTATATTTTTTTTTTCTTTTTTTTTTGCTTTCCCTCCGACGACTCGAATTTGCATTTTGTGTAACAAACGACTTCGACTGCCGCGCTCTCGGGGTGAATCGCACAAGGGTCGAAGGGCGGTATTTTTTTCTTTTTTACGTAATTTCAATTTTTTTTTTATTTATTCGATATCGTACGAAGGGCCAAGAATTGCAAAAATTGCGAAAATTACAAAAATCGCGAAAATTGCAAAAATTGTGAAAATGGGAAGAATTGTAAAAATTGCGAAAATTGCGAAAATTACAAAAATCGCGAAAATTGCAAAAATTGTGAAAATTGTAAGAATTGCAAAAATTGCGAAAATTACAGAAAATTGCAAAAAAATGTAAGAATTGCGAAAATTGCAAAAATCGCAAAAATTGCGAAAATTATAAAAATCGCGGAAATCGTAAAAATTACGAAAACATCAAGAATTGCAAAAACTGCGAAAATTGCAAAAATTGCAAAAATTGTTTGAAACAATTCTTGGAAAAATTCTTGCGAAGACAAATGGAATTTCCAAGCTCGATCTTGACGCATCGACGAGCGTAATTCCGCCGTTCCGCTTTCAGCGATCGGATGCGTCTTGTAAAAGCAAATCGTAAACATCAAAATCCCAGGCAACTTTTTCTCCGGAGTTATCCAAGCGATTTTTTCTTTGAAGCGGAGACACGGAAGAGGCACAAAGACAGCGGCCTACAAAGACGTCGGAATTGGAACGAGCGTTTTAATGAAAAAGTAATACACCGGAAGGAACAAGTTGCTTTGAATCGTAGACATTTCATGAAAGTCAAGTCGCACTGGAAGTCGAGTTCGACTCGACTCGAGTCGAGGCAAGTCGAGTCGAGTCGAGTCGAGTCGAGTAGAGTCGCCGTGAAAAGCGAGACGCGAACCAGTGAACCGATTTACTCGTGAGCTCCGATTGCATTTTCCCTTGGCAATGTCGAGATCGCGCTTTTCCTTTCGAAAAATTACGCGATACGAGAAAGAATAGCCAAGTTTTGGATTCCCTTGGGGAGACAAAGATATTTTTCTTTATCCGGAGACTTTTATATATTTCATTAATTTTATTTTTATTTATTTGCATATTTGTGGATTTTTGAATCTGCAGATTTTGAAATTTTTCTCATTAAACAACTTTTTTCAATTTTCCTTGAATTCGCAAATTTCGAAATTTTGTAATTCCTTGATTTTTCAATTAAAAAAAATTTTTTTTTTTATTTCGAGATTTTTATATTCACTATTTTTTTTCAGTCAGTAGGTTTTTGAAATTTGTTTATTTGCAGATTTGCGGATTTTTCAATTTTTAGATCCCTAATTTTCTAATTAAAATTTTTCCTTAATTTTATTTATTTCGAAATTTCGGAATTTCGTAATTCCTCGATTTTTAGAATAACAACCACCTGGATTTTTGTTTTATTTGGAGACTTTTGCATTTATTAATTTTTTTTGAAAATAATTTTGTATTAATTAATTTTTGTTTAATTTAATTAATAATTTTTGCATGCATTGTAGATTTTTAAATTTGTCGATTCCTAAATTCGTAATTTGATGCATAAATTTTCATTTCGAGTATCGAAAAAATCGTTTTCGGGAAATACACGTGGAGGAATGGACACTCAAGGCTGCTATCAGAACGGCACATAAAAAAAAAACCAAAACCAAAAATCAGGGAAAAAAAAGTTATCTCCAATCAACGTCGAGGTTTCATCGCTGGCACTGTTTTTCCATACCTGAAAGGTCCGTACGACTTTTCGTCGTACGGGTTAAATCATCCGTAATTATTATTATATTAATTTTATCGAAACAAGGGTATCAAGTATCGAGTGGCAGGTAATAAGTGGTAAGTAGTAGGTGGTAAGTATTTATCAAGTAAGTTAGTAAGTAAGTAAGTAAGTAGGTGAGTCTCGTTAAATCAATTGACGAGTAATCGAGTATAAATAAAGAAAAAGGGGGAGAAGAAAAAAAAAGTAATATCATGGTAACAATGGCAATAATTACAAAAATAATAATAATAATGATAATAATAATAATAATAATAATAATAATAATAATAATAGTAATAATAATAGTAATAGTAATAATAATAATGATGATAATAATAATAATAATATCACAGTAACCGTAATAACAATATTATCAATAATAACAGTGATAATAATAACAATAGTCATAATAATAATAATAATAATAATAATAATAATAATAATAATAATAATAATAATAATAATAATAATAACGATAACAATAATGACAATAACAAAGTCGATGATATCTCATGATGATTCTGTGTTGAAATATCAATTATCGTGTGAAAACATGCACGGGGTTTGCAGGGGTTCGAGCGAATAAGTACGGGCACGTAGCGCAGCGATTCCATTCCCGGGATGTTTCCTTCATCCCCTTCATTCAACCCCTTTCAACGAAAATATTTGGAATAGCGTCGAGTCTCGTCTATTTCCTCCCTTCGCGAAAATTCCGACAACGAGAACGGGTGTGGTCTCGGGGCGCGAAATTGCCACCCCTTAAAAAAAAATTCGTTTCTTTTTTCCCCTCCGGGCGAGCCTCCGCGTACTTATTCGCGCCTTCGCCCCCTGGAAACCCACGGGAAAGTCAGATCATGCAGAAGCCGAGCGTGCAGAATCGACGCGATGAGGAGATTCGAGGGTTCTCGGCCAATCGGCGGCCGCCCGGGAACGCGGCGACTCGCCATTGGCCGCGTTCCCGCTCGAGTCAGTGGCTCTCGGCTCCGCGACACCGGTTCTCGGCTCCGAGCGGGTGCCCGGCGGCGCGCGGTCGGTGAGAACCTCGGTTTCCTCGGCGTACGCGCTACTACAGAGCGATGCAAAGTTCGCGTACAAGCCGGTAGCGGGAGATCGGGCCGGTTTCGGGGACCTTCGGGGTTGGGATCCGAGGGGTTGGCATGCCCGAGGAGAAGGGGAAGGAGAAGAAGGGGGGGGGTGTTGGCGCGCAAGCGAGGAAAGAACGGGAATGCGGCGACAACGAAAGCGGTTTTCACTGGGGTTGCTTGCCGGTTGTTCGGTGAGAAAAGCCGTGGAGAGAAGAGAGAAAAAGGGGTAACCCATGCGATTTTGGCTCACGCTTGTCGGGTCCCAGCTCACCGGCCGCTGACGACTGGCTCGGACGTTAGGGGCCTTTTTAGCGAGAGCTCGCTAAAAGGCACTTTCGACATTTCTTGAAATTTCTTTCTTTTTCCTTTTGTTTTTTTTTTTACATACTTTGATATATACATTTACCAATTACGTAATTAATTTTGCAACGATTCATCGGTCGATTATATAATCGCTAATTATATCGGTATATACACCTACTGATTATATAATTAACTGAATTAATAATATGGTGCAATTATAAGAATGTAATATTATTATAATTGTGTAATAATATATTATCGTAATGGAATAATAATAATAATAATGATAATAATAATAATAATATAATACAATTATGATTATTAATTGATAAATATATAATCACCAATTATATCGATATATGCATTTACTAATTATATAATATCTTTTTGTTTACAATGATCAACTCGTAATTATATAATTACTAATTTTATATAAACATAGGCACCTACTGATTATATAATTAATTCAATTAATAATATACTACAATTATAATAATGTGAAATTATTACAATTGCGTAATAATATATTTCATTGATATATTATCAATAGCAATTTCTTCATAAATATTATAATTAATAATCTAATAATATATCAATAACATATTAGTATTAATAATAATAATAATATATTATCGCAACGCAATTATAATAATAATATAATACAATCAACAAATAATTATCAATTGATAAATATATAATCACTAATTATATCGAGATGTACACTTAATATATACACTTACGGACAAAAGTTGGGAGTTACGTATGTACACTCGTGGGCGAAACTTCGTCCACCAAATTTATGCGAATGTACCTCGTGGGAAAAAAAAGGCGAAAAAAAAAATTAAAAAAAAAAGAAAAAAAAATAGGAACTGCTCCATACCAAGTTTACCGATCCGTTTGCCTACTCTACGATCGACGGTACCATGAACCCAGCATCCTGCCGATTTTTGTCTACTTCCTTGACTCGTCAACCCTGAAATCTTACGCCTTCCTTTTTATTTTTACTACTCGTTTTTCTCTAATTTTTTTTTTCTTTCTTTTTTTCGAAAAAATCGGCTCTGGTTTGTTTCCCCTCGGGAATGGCTTTCTCGCCAATCGGTTGCGTGCGTTTCGAGCTTCGAGGGCAAAAGGGGTGCAAAAAGGGAGAGAACCGACCAAACCCTTCGGATGCCAAGCGGATTCGAGCGGAAAATTTCTCGTTTTCTACGTTTCTTGGATCGATCGATCGATTCATTTCCTTCTATTTTTACCTCGTATCGCTAAAAAAATCGGCGGCGATCTCGGGAGGAGACATAGCTCGGAGCGTACGAAGGCGTATGTGTCCGAGAACGCTCCCCTGGATTCGAAGGGATGAAGAAGAAGAAAAAGAAGAGGAAGAAGAAGAAGAAACAGAAGAGGAGAAAGAAGAAGAAAAAGTAAAGTCGAGTTGCGTGAGTTCGATTCCGATTCGCCAGGGTTCGCCTCGATCGGCCGGTTTCCGAGTTCGTCCCCCCAAAATCGGACATTGAATTTTTGCATTGCCAATAAAAAAAAATCGATTGTACAAAAATTCAGAATGAAAAGAATTATTTTTTTTGGGGAGGGGGAGATTTTTAATTCGTATCTAATAAAACCCTTATTGGGCCCAAATTGGTCCCAATCGGATTTTTAATCGATGGTAAAATAAAATTTTGTCAAGTTTCGTGACCAGTCATTCCCGACATTTTTAATTAATAATAATAATAATAATAATAATAATAATAATAATAATAATAATAATATTATATTTAAAAATTTAATTCCAATTAATTAAATTTGAAGAAATCGAACCTTGGGATTTTCAATAAAAATACATTTTGGAATTTTTATTAATTTTTTTTTTTCATTTTAGAGGATGATCCCAAATCCGGGCGATCGAGCTACTTCGCGACCCTTCGGCGTTTCCGGGATACGTTCTGGGGACGCGAGAGCGATTTTCATATGTCCCATGGATTTCGGGCAACGTCTTTCTTCGAACCGGATCGGCAAACGGATCGGTACAACACTCTCCGTGTTTCGTCGATTTTTCAAAATTTTGCCACACTCGAAATGATCAAATTAGCATTTTTTTTTTTCGTTTCGAATCTCAAAATTAGGATTTTTCTCGTCCGGAAGCACAAAATTTGAATTCGTTCCAATTCGAACCAACAAAATTTCAATTTTTTCCCATTCGAAGGCCCCAAATTTGGATTTTTCTTCTTTGGAAGCACAAAATTTGAAATCGCTCCAATTCGAACCGATTAAATTCCAATTTTTTCCCATTCGAAGGCCCCAAATTTGGATTTTTGTTCTTGAAAAACACAAAATTTGAATTCGCTCCAATTCCAACCGTTCAAATTCCAATTTTTTCCCACTCGAAGGCCCCAAATTGTTTCACCCTCCAGGAGCCACGAAATTTCGATCCCGATCGTATCTGCGATCGGCTTCGATCAGCTTCCGATCGGCGCGCGAATGTCGCTTCGCAGTTGACGAATCGCGAGTGCACGCGGTGGGCAACCCTACATACATATGCGGCCACGGTATCCCGGAATGCAAACAAACACACACAAAGGTATACAACGTCTCTTCCTTATGAATGTATGTATGTACAAAACGTACAATGTGTATGTATGTATGTTTGTACATATATGTGCTGACATACATACATATGTACATCTTTCTCTCTATAGTCTCCAACCAGTGAATGAAACCACATATGAAAACAGCAATACCATATTCAATAGATAGTCGGTTATATCATAAATATATATATATAATAATATATAATATATAGATATTCATACACAAAAAAAATATATATACAATATATCAGGCACAGACAGAGAGAGAGAGAGTGAGAGAGAGAGAGAGAGAGAGAGAGAAAGAGTGAGAGAGAGAGAGTGTGAGAGAGTGAGAGAGAGAGAGAGCGCATTCCCGACACATACGTTAGCCCAAATCTAAGCTATGTTTTCCACCAAAGGCTCGCGAGTATAGTATAAGTATATGGTAAAGTCAAAATATAAGTATATATATATATATATATATATATAATTTGCTGAGAGTGGTTATAGGTATAGGTATAGGTATATATATATATAAAATTTTGCTGACAATGAGTGGTTAGTTTACATCTGGTATGTGTCAAATGATAATAATAATAATAACAATAATAATAATTGTAATAATCGGTATCGAAAAAAAAGAAAAAAAAAAAATTTGGTCTAAGACCAGTGGCTCACAGAGAATGTGTACAATTATTGTGCTCTCGCTTTTGGTGAAGCTTAGGTATATATGCATATATATATATATATATATAATATATATGTATATGTATACAATTATCATCCATTTTTTAATTTTTCAAGGCGGCCTTTATTCTGGAATTTGAATTATTATTTTTTTTTTTTTTCGGATCCTGGTTTGGTCCATCCTCGGTATTTTGGTGAACTCATTGAAATGAGCCAAAATAAAATTGAAAAAAGAAAACATTGTCGTTAAATATCCTTTGATGCAGTGGTTCGTTAAATTTTAAACGCGCACGTATGAACTTTTGGTAAAATTAACAACAAAAAAATAATCCCGAATTAATTTGATTCTTTTCCTAACAATGACGATAAATTAAAATAATTCAATTATAATACAATAATTTAATATTATTATGAAATGACGTAAATGATATTTGCAAGACTCGAGAATGAAGACCGCGATGAAAAATGAAAAAATGAAAAACAAAATTTATATGTATATGTATATATACATATGTATATGCAATTTGGATGCACTGCATCCGATGCATCGTCTAAAAGTGCCTGTGTCTCGGCACGGAAATCATAAATTGCGCCGATATTGGGATCGAACCCGTTTCTCCTCGTTTGACCTTCAGTGGTTGACCTTCACCGATCGGGACACGAGTTGGATCGTTCCAAGGTCGCCATCGAAGGCGAGGCGTGACCTTCGGTTCGCGGTGCCTCGAGAAATACGATTGGGTTGACCTTCGATGACCGCTACCAAAGGACACTTTGACCTTGGATTCGAAAAGTTCGACCTTTGGAAACGATTTTCGGGAACTTTCGTTTCTGCCGAAGAAAGTGCTTGACCTTGACCTTGAACTTGACCTTGGGGTCAAAGGATACTTTGACCTTCGACCACTGGAGAACGCTTTGACCTTCGCTTACTCGCGTCGAGGGTCAAAGTATGACCTTCAATTTCTTCCATCGAAGATACACTTCGACCTTCGATCGCTACCACGGAAGGTACGCTTCGACCTTGGATCCCTGCCGCCGGAGAACGCTCTGACCTTGAATTTCGGTGCTTTCGCTGAAGGCGAAGGAGTCGAAGGAGGCACAACTCGGGTGGTTCGATCCCAATAAGGTACACGGCAAACCCCGAATGGGCAAAGTGGGTTGGTATTTAAATAGGGGTTGCGACATTTTCTAAGGGTACATATAATATAAACATATATATATATATATATATATATATATATGTATATACCCCGAAGCTACACTAGGTATATCGGGTCTAGGTATGGTAACCAAAAAAAAATAGGAAAAAAAATACAATCAGCGGATAGGGGCGATTGGAGTGTACCCTCTTTTGTGTTACGAGTGTCTCTTTTGTGGGGGTGAATTTGCTCCAATTCGAATCAACCAAATTCCAATTTTTTCCCATTCGACGGCCCCAAATTTGGACTTTTTCTTCTTTGGAAGCACAAAATTGGAACTCGCTCGAATTCGAACCGATCAAATTCCAATTTTTTCCCCATTCGAAGGCCCCAAATTTGAATTTTTCTTCTTTGGAAGCAAAAAATTTGAATTTGCTCTAATTCGAACCGATCAAATTCCAATTTTCTCCCATTCGAAGACCCCAAATTTGGATTTTCCTCGTTTGGAAGCCCAAAATTTGAATTCGCTCCAAGTCACCAAAAAAAAAGAAAAAAAAATACAACCAACGATCGGGGGTGATCGGAAGTGTGTCCTCTTTTGCGTTACGAGTGTCTCTTTTTTCTCGGGGTGGCCTTCTTTCTCCCGTTTTTGGGACCGATGCGAAAACCCAATGGTAATTAATAATTAAGTTGAGGGGGTTGGGGTGAAAACAAAGTGAACAAGTGACCGATGCGGTCACATCGTTTTCTCGCCGGACGTCACTCGATTGGAAGCAAATTCGGGTGGTTTTCTATCCATTTCTATATTTTTTCTGCGAATATAGAAATACCATATATGCGCATTGGGTATGTGTGCGCACTTGCGCGCACGTGTGTGTGTGTGTGTGTGTGAGTGACGTGTGCGTGTGTTTCCGGAAGGAGCGCGCGATGAGAAATTCAAAACGGTGCCGGAATAATCGAAGGAAACCCCTCGAATCGCTTCCATCTGCGGTCACCCCTCGAGTGACAAAAAGAAAAATTCTCGTTTTTTTCTTCAAAATTTCGAATATCTCGTCGTTCGCTTCCATCTGTGGTCACCCCTCGAGTGACAAAAAAATCTCGATTTTTCCACCAAAAAAAAAATCAAATTTTTCGTCGTTCGCTTCCATCCGCGGTCACCCCTCGACTGACAAAAAAAAAATTAAAAAACCTCTATTTTTCCCAAAAATTCAAATTTCTCGTCGTTCGCTTCCTCCGCGAGTGACCAAACGAGTGTCCTTCAGGGTTACCAGTACCACTGCGATGGCAATTAATTATTAGACTCCATTCATTCATTCATTCATTCATTCATTCATTCATTCATTCACTCGCATTCACTCGCATTCATTCGCTTGCATCCGAGAAAAAGTCGAAGATGGACGAGGGTGAAACCATTCGCACAAAATTTTTTCTCTTTTTCTTTTTTTCCAACCCTCCCCGGTCACCCCATATGTGACTGGGGGGGAGGTGGGTGACCCCTTCGATACTGGTACCCCGAAAATCAGGCAACGAATAAGAAAAGGTAAAAGGTAAGAACTTCGGTAACGACGCTAATCGTGGGCCAGGGGAGGGGGGGGGGGTGTAATAATAAGGGTGGTATGATATAAAAGACAAGTGGGGTGACAAAAATGTCCGAGGTTTTTTTTTTTATGTATATGAGCACAGAAATGTCACGAATGAGGGGATGCAGCGAAAGAGTGACAGCGGTGGATTCGTACAATAGGTGGAATCAAGGGGGAGGGGGAAGGGGGGAAATGGTGGAAAGGTATTGGAGAGCTGATAGATAAAAAGATAGGGCGGGGGGATGAAAGAGAGAGAGAGAGAGAGAAATAGTGAAATGCAATCATAGAATAGTGGCAGTGGCGGTGGTGGTGGTGGTGGTGGTGGTGGTGGTGGTGGTGGTGGTGGTGACAGTGATGGCGATAGTGATGGCAGTGGTGGTGGTGGTGATAAATAGTGATGGCAACAGATGTAGTTTGGACACTTTTGAATGCTGATAAGTATAATCACACATGACAAAACGAAAGTATAACGACACTGAAAAAGTCAACGATCCACTGGCAGCGCACACACATATATTCAATTCATCAATCATTGGTAGGTTACGTAATGTATATATATATATGTATAGAAAAATACAGAACGCCGTTCACACGAGACACACGAGTACAAGACGTTACAAACAATATGTATATGTATAGGTACAGAACTATACACGGTTATAGGTGCAATTGCAATTGCTCATTTTTCGCTTTGCTTCCCTTTTGCTTTTGCTGTTGCTTTTGCTTTCGTTTCTATTCTGGGTTTCTTATTTTCTAGTTTTTCCGGTTCCCGATCTGACACGAGTACCAACGACTTTTTTTTCCCTCTTCTTTTTTTGTTTTTTGTTTTCCCCTTTATTCGAGAGTCACACGCAATTGTCCCTAGCCTAGTGAACTTTTTGTCCGACTTTTTTATTTTTTAATTTTTTTAATACAAAACGGGTATCGTTTGTTCGATTTTTCGACCCAAAACCCTCGAAATCGATCCGGGATTCGATGTATCGATGATTGGACCTTATTCGGGGGAAAAAAAAAATTAACAATGAAGAAAACTTAATTTATTTATTTATAAAATAATTGAAATCAATTCCTCGATGTTTCATTGATTATAAATTTGCTGTAACTAATTTTTTATGAAAATAAAAATAAAAAAATAATCGCAGTTTTTTTCGCGTCATCGAGAGGCAAAAACCCGGCAAGATCCGGGCAAAACCCCGGCAAAACCCGTCGTTCCTTTTTTTTTTTTTTCTTTGCGGAAGGAAATAATTGAATTCTCGCCGGTTTCGAGAATAATGGGTTAAAACTGAATTGTACGACCGGTAATTTGAATCTCTCAAGTTTTTGTCGAATGCAAATGAGGGGGACGACGTGCGAAACGTCGAGCCGGGGTGGGCGAAGATCGAGAAAGCGAGAGCAAACTTCTTTTTAATCGCTCGACGAATTAAGCGATTTCGATATTCACCGCGGGTAAGTAACTCTTCGTATTCTTCCGGTGAAATCGTCGGAAGAAATCGACCGCGGAGCCGTTTTTTTTTTTTTCTCGAACTTTACCGCGCGCCAATGAAATTCGATCCATCGATCGTCACGAATTGACTCGACATTTTTTGTTTTTTCCTCACGCGAATCGAATCGATTCAAAAGGATCGGCTCGAAATCTTGAATTTTTCGAAATTGACCTCATTTATTTAAATTTTTATAAATTCGCTTAAAAAACGCCGATTTTTCCGATTTTTATATTCCAAAGTTATTATTATTATTGATATTATTATTATTATTATTATTATTATTATTGTTATTATTACTATTATTATTATTATTATTATTATTATTATTATTATTATTATTAGATATCAATAATCGTAATCGCTCGGATTGATCGAAAAAAAAAAATTGTCGAGTAGCGCGGGGTAAGAATATACGCGCGCGGTCGTTTCACGGTATTACGGAAAAACTAGCTTTCATTTGAAATCAACAGTTGGATCTAAATCCCGTGGAAGCCAAGGGATTATCAATCCTCGGAAGTTTTCCTTCTATCTCACGATAACGCGGAATTAAAAGGAGTTACGAAGATCATTCATTTCACGCTTTCGGTCCGATAAGTCGCTCCGATAAGCGTTACCGTGTCACTCCGGACTGCAAAAAGTCGATCTCTCCTGCTTTTTCGTACCCGTTCTCTTTTTTCCGTTCTTACTTTTTTCCCATTTCGTTATTATTATTATTATTATTATTATTATTTTGTGATTAAATTATGAATCAATTTCCGAGTCGTCGGACGACAGTAGTTGACGAATGAATAATAATAATAATAATAATAATAATAATAATATTAACGTATTATTTTTTTTACCCGTTGGGGATTCTCCTAATTTGAATATTTGCCGGTGAAAAAATGATTTATGTTGCGAAAAGCTCCTCGCTATTGATACGTTGCATTCTCGAAGGGGGAACGTCTCGGGGATGTCGCCGAAGCGTGTCTCATGTTGGCATGTAGGCCGTAATTTGAATAACAAGTATATCGAAGAAGTTGATGGATCGCTCGGCGGATGAGATTGGGATTCCCTGGAATTTTCGGGAAATTCCGAACTCACGAAACTATTTCTCTTCGATGAACCCAATCAATGCAAATTTCGATTTTCCGTCTTTCTCCCCGAGGGAGGTTTAAGCAGATTTTTATCTGTTATACATTTTTATACGTTAGTTTCTACAATATGGGTCCAATATTGGACCAATATTGTACCCATACTGGAGTCATAATGGACCAATGTTGTACCAATATTGGACCCATATTGTACCCATACTGGATCCATATTGGACCAATATTGTGTCCATGTTGGACCCATATTGTACCCATATTGGACCAATATTGTACCCATACTGCACCAATATTGTATCAATATTGGAACAATATTGGACCCATATTGTACCAATATTGTACCAATATTGTACCAATATTGTACCCATATTGGACCAATATTGTACCCATACTGTACCAATATTGTATCAATATTGGAACAATATTGGACCCATATTGTACCCATGTTGGACCAATATTGTACCCATATTGTACCAATATTGCACCCATATTGTACCAATATTGTACCCATATTGCACCCATATTGGACTCATAATGGAGCAATATTGAACCCATATTGAAGCCATGGAGAGGACGAGGACCCGATTGGTTTCGAGCAACGAATTTATCGAATAAGGTCCGAAAGATCGATACATAGGCGGATCGCAATTCCGATAGGTGCGGTTTGCTTTGGGAAGAAACCAGCAGATAAGATACATAATACATATTGATGAACATATGTATATATGTATATGTATTTGCATGTACTATATAAATACAGAGAGACTGTCGGGCTTGCTTTTGACGACGACAATATGCTTGTGAATCGAATCAATTGATTGTTACTTGATTGAATAAGGCTCACACACTCACCATTTTATAATCATCTATTTTGCTGATCGAACGTAGAAAGATGTTGACTTTGACGTGTGTCGGGCCATCTAACAGCGCATCGCCGGGAGAGAACAGAACAAAAGAATTCGATTAATGATCACTCTCCAATTCCATTTTTCTTCTTTTATTTCTTTCCTTTCCTTTATTTCTTTCTTTCCTTATCGACCAGTGCTTCGTCGCGTTGGCTTTTGCCCTTCTCCTTTTTTTTTATCCTTAATTATCTCTTACTTTGGAACTCTGTGTGTCGTAAGTAGTCGCAGCCGCCTTTGTCACGCTGTCACGCTGTCACGCTTTTTCAAGCCGCCACTCGCTTCGTGATTCCCATTCGCATCCGGCTCAGTCGCTTACACATTTCGTCAATTAATCAACCATTCGATCTTTCCTTCTTTCATTTGTTCTCTTCTTCATTCATTCATTCATTCATTCATTCATTCATTCATTCATTCATTCATTCGCTAATTTTGCTAATTTTTCAATTTCAAATCACACATTCATTCATTCTGGTATTGGTTGACTGATTAATTGATTGATTGATTGTTTGACCGATTCATTCATTCATTCATTCATTTGCTAATTTTGCTAATTTTTCAAAATTTTCAATTTCAAATCACACATTCACTCATTCTGGTATTGGTTGATTGATTAATTAATTGATTGTTTGATTGACTGATTCATTCATTCATTCATTCATTCATTCATTTGCTAATCTTGCTAATTTTACTAACTTTTCAATTTCAAATCATACGTTCATTCAATCCGGTATTGGTTGATTGATTGATTAATTAATTGATTGATTATTTGACTGATTCATTCATTCATTCATTCATTCATTCATTTGCTAATATTGCTAATTTTGCAATTTCAAATCATACATTCATTCTTTCTGGTATTGGTTGATTGATTAATTGATTGATTGGTTATTCGACTGAATCATTCATTCATTCATTCATTCATTTGCTAATTTTACTAATTTTTCAATTTCAAATCACACATTCATTCATTCATTCTGGTATTGGTTGATCAATTAATCAATTGAATGATTGTTTCACTGATTCATTCATTCATTCATTCATTCATTCATTCATTCATTCATTCATTCATTCTTAATCGATTCATTCACTAATTTTCCCACTTACAAAAATATCAACCCCTCCATCTATCCAATTCCCATTGATTCCAAAATTCATTTTATCTCTTAATTACTTAAACTACGAATTAATATTAACTTCATTCGTTCATTTCCAGATTCACCCGCAACTGGACCACAACACCGCAACCGAATCTGCCGTTTCTTATTGTCACTCCCGTGGCGAAAAAAGAAAGGAAAAATTCTGACTCCCCCGTACATCCCCCGGGCCCGGAACGACCGGAAAAGTCCGTATCCGTTATCCGATACCTTCGTTCCTCTTTTTTTTTTTTTATTTTCCTCTTTCTTAATTTCTCTTCATCCTCATCTTCGTCGTTATCCTCTTCGGCTTCGACTTTCCCCCATTTTTCTCCTTTTTTTTCTCTCCTCGTTCGTCGAAACGAAACCGCGAGAAAAGCCTCCCTCGCGCTCGCGACGCTCGTCCTTCCACCCTTCGATTGGTCTTATCCTCGACGTTCGCTCGCGACGCACGTGGAAATATCGACACCTCCTACCCGAGGCGAAATGAACGAAAGCGATGAAGTAGAGAAACGAGTGGAGGAGAGAGATGCGGAGAGGCGCGTGAGAAAAAATAAAACACATGAAGAAAAAAAGGGGGTGGTGACAGATCCATGGTGTTTTGGCATGTTGTTGTTGTTGCTGCTGCTGTTGTTGTTGTTGTTGTTGTTATTATTATTATTATTTTGCGAATGGGGGGAGGAGGAAGTGCCTCACCCTTGTCGCGTCACGCACTCGCACGTGAGTGCCCATTTTCTGGCGCGGGAGGGAGGAAATGCACCCTTCGGCAGAATCTACAGGTTTTTCTTCGTCTCGAATTTCTGTGTGTGTGTGTGTGTCTGTGTGTCCGTGTGTCTGTGTGCACTCGTATTCACATATGCAAGCGAAATTGCCGCGATTGGGGAAAAGAAAATTCGGGCTAAGGTCGTCACGCGTGTGCAGCAAATGTCGCACCGGGTCAGTAGGTCGACTTGCAATTTTTTTTTTCACCCCCCCCCCCCCCGGTCTCCCTCCTTCATATTTTAATTACACGGGTTCCATCGGACGCAAACGTATGAATGTATGTGTGCGCCTTCCGGGGGTTAATTGATGACGCTCCCAATTAACGGTCGACGAAATCTTCGGGAAATTTTGCGAAAAAAGTGCGTGTTGAGACTTTGTTTCATTTTTTTTTTTTTTCGTTTTCTAAATTATAATTATTCAGAAATTACGGAATTACCGCGATATATATATATATATATTTTTTTTATTTACGTAACGCGTGATCGTAATGAGTAAACGAATGAGCGAGAACGTGAAACAGGCGGTAACGAGGCTCGTCTCCTTTGTCGACTCCCGGGCGACATACCCGACGCCTTCGACGGTCGCCTTGGCGCACGAATCGCGTGTTATTAATTTTTGTTTGTTCCCCCCCCCCCCCCCCCAACGAGTGCGTAAATTGAATTTCACGCTCGCCAACGAGCGCGTGTTGATCGAATTTAACGCTCTCGCATTGAAACTATGCGTAGGCATATGTATCGTGACGTCACATTTAGCGTTATTACGTGGGTTTTTGAAAATTTTGGTTCAATTGGATTTGAAAGAAAAAAAAAAAAAAGAAATGAATTTCCCGAATTCGAATTTTAATAATAATAATAATAATGATAATAATAATAATAATAATAATAATAATAATAATAATAATAATAATAATAATAGTAATAATAATAGTAATAATAATAATAATAATAATAATAATAATAATAATAATAATAATAATAATAGTAGTAGTAGTAATAATAATAGTAATAATAATAATAATAATAATAATAATAATAATAATAATAATAAAAATCATGAAAAAAGGAAAATGAGAAATGAAATTTTCCCTCGATGCGAAGAAATTTCTTCTTTTTTTTGTTTTGTCATTGCGCGAAGTAGTTCCGATGAAATTTTATATATATTTATATTTTATATATGCAATGTAGGTGTAATTGCGAAAGATGTGGATCTGCATTCGTGACTCGAAAATACAAGGCGATCGATGAATCCTCGAGAAATTTCATCGAAAATGGGAAAAAACATTAAAATTGTCATTAAAACTTACAATTACAAATGGAAAACAATTTTTCATGTGAATTTTTCTTGAGAAAAAAAAAAAATTGTTTTCCCTAAAAAATGAAAAAAAAAAAAGGAAATGAAACATTTTTGATTGGAATTTTTTTTTAATTGTTTTCTCTCAAAAATCGGGTTTCGATAATTTTAAATATTTATTTCTAAAAAATCGGCACTCGCTTTTCGTTCTATTTTTTTTTAAATTTTTTCCCCCGTTTTATCGATTTTTATTTGCAATTCAATGTGCTCGAGGACACATCGATCGGCCTGTGAAAGTAACAACAACGTGGAACGTAACAAAAAATTGCGAAAACTGTAGATGGATGGAAATTACGATTGGGTAAAAACTATGATTACGATTCGATTAGGATCGCTATGGTACCGATTTTTCGGCGACTGGAAAAGTTTACCGATAGTATCTGCAGTAAGTGACGGTGATGTATGATAATGAAAGGTAGAATGTGTAACGATAACGTGTACCGATAATGATTAAAAAAAAAAAAAGAAATCGTCGAAGGAATGAAATTTGCGAGGGAAAAAAACAAAAATAATTCATTATAAAAAAATGTAACCTGAAAAATGAAATATTTAAGAAGAATTGGTATCTCCAATTGTTTAATGTATTCTTTGAAAATATTATTATCCAGAGAAATTTGAAGAATAATAGCAATTGTGTTTTATTTCGTCAATTTTTTGGAAAAAAATTGAAATTTTTTTTGCCCTTTTTCTTTTTTTGGAAAAAAATTGGAATTTGTTTTGGACATTTTCTTTTTTTTTGGAAAAAAATTGAAATTTTCTGGACATTTTTTTTTTAAATTGAAATTTTCATGAAATTTCGACCTCTTATGAAAATTTCAATTTTTTTCCAAAAAAAAAAAAAAGAAAATGTCCAAACAAAATTTCAATTTAAAAAAAAAAAAGAAAATGGCCTGAAAAAATTTCAATTTTTTTCCCAAAAATCGACGAAATAAACCACAATTGCTGTTATTTTTCAAATTTCTCTGGATCCTCTCTCGTTTCATGAAAATTCCGACAAATCCATCCTACATTTTTCAAATTTCGACAAAATCGAATAAATTTATTATTTTTTTTTTCCACGAGCACCTCGATTCGTCACTTTGGCTCTCGCTCTCCGTCCAATCGAAGACCGAATTTCCCTTTCATTTATTTACTCGTTCCATTTTTCGACTTTCCCATTTTCCGCTGCTTCGGGGTAGGTACGGTGGAACAACCATTTCCGAAGCCTGACGTCACCGTCGCGGGGTGTTATCATATCGATTATCATCGTAATTCCCCATCCAGCGGCTGTCTGTCTATCGGAGAAAATTGCCGGGGAAGTAACGGGGTTGCACGTACGTACTTCTCGGATGGGTTTCTCGAGCGGCTCGAGTCTGTCGGTCGATTTTCCTTTTGATGGAAAGAAGGCAGGCAGGTAGGCAGGCACAGGATCCACTCGAACGAAGTTCCGATACCCCGCTCATCGCCGGTAAATTAACGCTCGCGGAAATACAGTTGCGGTTTAATTTTGAAATCGGATACGACGATACGTCGCTCGAATTCCGAGGGGGGGTTCCTTTCACCCCCCGAGGAGAAATTAATGGGAAGCAAGCAGTCAAGGGATGAAAGTCAATGGTACGGAAGGTGACGATCAAATGAAAGGGGGGAAGGAGGGGGGGGGGGATTTTATTTTTTTTTCCCATGGGAATATTTTCATTATTATTATTATTATTATTATTGCTTTTATTTTAAGCCCATGACCCAGAGGTGCTTGATTTTTATTGAGGGTGGGGGGGCAATGGCAACAAAAAGCCCCCCCCCCCCCCGAGTGGGCGGTAAATAAATAAGAAGCGACGCGATTGCCGGCGCGTTATGAAAATATGTACGCGTGAAATCGGCGGGGGTGGGGGTGGGGGTGGTAACGGTGACACTTAAATTTCCGTGATCCTCGGAATAAGGGTTTTCCGAATGATCGTAAAGCGGGCGAATAAACGCCCCGGGAAGTCGTTGAGGGGTATCGGAGTTATCGGCTGAAAGCCTATTAAAATTATTATTATTATCATCGCGTATACGGCGGAGATCGGCGAACGACCGAGCCGCGACCCGCGACGTCGGAGGGTGGATCGGACGGATTAAAATCCCAGGGGTGGTCGTGGCACGGGAACGCCATATTATTTATTTTTTATTTATTTTTATTGTTATTATTATTAGAACGGAGGAATAAAATGAAAAAGTAAAAATACGAAAATGGATTGTTCGAAAATACAGATTATATATAATAATAATAATAATAATAATAATAATAAAATAATTTGGATTTTTACGGAACCGAGATTCATTGAAATTTGTTTATTTATTTTTTTATTTCGGGAGACTCAGGGGGTGGGATTCCACTCGATCGAGGTGCTCGTAGAGCGACATTTAAACATTTTCGTTGAAATTTGAAAAAAAAATGATAAAATGTCGATGGGAAATGAAAGGAAACGAGTGCAATTACGACGGAGGGAAATATGATAATTTTGCATGATACCTAATTTATTTTTTTCGAAGAAGCGCAACGGATAGACGACAACGAATGAAGTTTAGGGGTGGGAAATGTTAACGCATGGAAATACATGACAAAATGATGATGACGAACGTGTTTACGTGAAAGTATCGGTACATTATGGCAATAATAAATTTGGTTTTTTTTTTTTTTTACGATTACGGAAAAAGAGGGAGAGAATCGAAAATTTGTATTTATCGTATTTAACTTCGCTTGGAATTAATTCGTCGATGAAGAAAGTTTGGAAAAAGAGAATTCGAAATTATTTTTAAAAAATTATTACATAATTAATTAACAAAACGACCTCATAACGGGGACGGGGCATTTTTTGTTCCCTATATTTTTGAAAAAAAAAGAAAACCTGGTGGAGAAGAAAGAGAACAAGTTGACGCAGTGGTGTTGGGGAGTGTGCATGTGTGTGTGTGTATAATATAAATATAGGTGTGACAACAATTAAGGGAATTATAACATTGTGTCGGAAGGTGTAGTTGTATAATACATGATATTGATATATATAGATATATGCATATGTATATGTATAAATATCAATTTTACGTGTCCTGAGAAAATGGTGGTAAATGTAAATACATAAGATCTAGTAACTTGTATATAATAATAATAATAGCGAGTGGAGTATTATATATATATTTATTATAGAAATATGTATGGAAAGAGAGGCAGAATAGAGATGGAATCTTCTAAGAGCGGTAAATGTGTTGGTAAATGTGGGTACACACCTATTTGTATAGCAGCTCTTTGTATGTACATAAAGATCTTTGTAAAGATTTCAACAGAATCGCAGCGATAGATTGTACGTTTGTACCGTAGATTTGTACACTTTTCGGTAAAGAAAGGCGAAAAGAAGAGGGAAAAATACACAGTAGTATGTTCCAAGTAAGACAGAGAGAGAGAGAGAGAAACAGAGAGAGTGAGAGAGAGAAAGAGAGAGAACATCAAGTGTGTGGAATTATGTCATGGTATTATAGCTTTCAAGCACTGAAAGATTTCCATGGTGAAAATTGTCCCTCTCGTCGTGGCAAAATCCAAACGGATTCCCTTCGAAATAAATCCTTTTTTTATTTTCTTTGGGCTTGATGCATAATTAACGACGATTTTTTTGCCGTTCCTTCGTGCTAAAAATCGTCTTTAATTGTGCATCGACCAGATGCGTAATTAACGACGATTTTTTCGCCGTTCCCTCGTGCTAAAAATCGTCCTTAATTATGCACCACAACCCGATGCGTAATTAACGACGATTTTTTTGCCGTTCCCTCGTGCTAAAAATCGTCCTTAATTGTGCACCACAACCCGATGCGTAATTAACGACGATTTTTTTGCCGTTCCCTCGTGACAAAAATCGTCCTTAATTGTGCACCGACCCGATGCGTAATTAACGACGATTTTTTCGCCGTTCCCTCGTGCTAAAAATCGTCCTTAATTGTGCACCGACCTGATGCGTAATTACCGACGATTTTTTTGCCGTTCCCTCGTGCTAAAAATCGTCCTTAATTGTGCACCGACCTGATGCGTAATTAACGACGATTTTTTTGCCGTTCCCTCGTGCTAAAAATCGTCCTTAATTGTGCAGCACAACCCGATGCGTAATTAACGACGATTTTTTTGCCTTTCCCTCGTGCTAAAAATCGTCCTTAATTGTGCAGCACAACCCGATGCGTAATTAACGACGATTTTTTTGCCGTTCCCTCGTGCTAAAAATCGTCCTTAATTGTGCACCGACCTGATGCGTAATTAACGACGATTTTTTTGCCGTTCCCTCGTGCTAAAAATCGTCCTTAATTGTGCACCGACCTGATGCGTAATTAACGACGATTTTTTTGCCGTTCCCTCGTGCTAAAAATCGTCCTTAATTGTGCAGCACAACCCGATGCGTAATTAACGACGATTTTTTTGCCTTTCCCTCGTGCTAAAAATCGTCCTTAATTGTGCACCACAACCCGATGCGTAATTAACGACGATTTTTTCGACGTCCCTTCGCGCTAAAAATCGTCGTCAATTATGCATCGACTGGCGAGAAAATTGTAAGAAAAATTCCGCTGGCGATTTTTCTTTTCTGCGGAAAAATTTCCATGACGGTTTCGGACTTTTTCCACCTGACGGTATTTCATTTCCGCAAATCGAAATTTTCGCGATCACAATCCGAGGACAATTTTCACCGTGGAATTACCGCGGTCTTGGAAATCTCGACGTTTTTTCAATGGCAGATTTAAAAAAAAAAAAAATTAGCAACAAAAATTTACGAATTACTTATTTCAATTATCTACTCGTTTCAAAAAACAATTAGCGATATTTTATTATCTATTAATTCATTACGTCTATATTTCTACATAAATAAATAAATAAATAAATTAATTAATTAATTAATAAATAAGTAAATAAAAAATAAATAAATAAATAAAACCTTCTTTTGTTCACACAAAATTTCGAGAATTTCCATGAAAATGCCGAAAATTCGTCAGAATTCCAAAGACTCGCGGTTCGTTTCAGGCGTGAAACCTCGAGAGGTCGCAACAATGAATAACAAACGATAAATCACAGACGAAACGAGAAAGTAAACAAACAAACAAACAAATAAACAAAAAAAAATCGTGATTCCTCTGATACGAGAGACACCCGTGTCGGTTTTCGCTGAAAAATCGGCCGGGCAAGGAAAAAAAAAAGAAAACACCTACCGCGCGTGTATGTATGTATATATATATATATATATATGTGTGTGTGGAAATTGTGCTCGAAACTGAAAAGCAAAGGAAAAAAAGGGGTGTCGAATTTTGTCGGGGGGTGGTGTAAGTGAGCGAGCGAGCGAATAATGAGCGCCGCTTACCGAACCGTCCGTTCGCGCCGCGTGGGTCGCGACGACGCGGACGCTATATCCCGCGCGGGGTCGCGACCCACGCGGCGCGAACGAACCGTTCGGTCACGTAATCGACGTGTTTTTGGTGGTCTCTGTCTCTGGTATGTGTGCGCGTGTGTGCGCGTGTGTGTGTGTGACCTGGTGGCGGCTTCCGTGTGTGCGGACTTACCATGGTAACGTCATCTATTTTTGAGATACTTCGAACAAATATGTTGACGCGGACAAACGCGGGCCCATCTGACGTGGCAACAGACAAAGAAACACATAGAAAAAAGATCCATTAATAAATCCACGTGAGGGAGGACGGAGGTGACGAAGAAAAAAAAAAAAAAGTGGGGGCGAGACCCCCAAAAAAGGGAACCCTCGTCAACCCCCGAAAACAATCCCTCCAACGCCCCGTCTCCGGCGAAACGAGGGGTTGGGGGGGAGACCCACCCCCCTCCCTCTTTCACTTTCCTTTTTTTCGCCTCCGTCGGTGGGGAGGACGAAAAAAAAAAGGAAAAGGGGATGGAAAAACTTTTCCTCCCCGAATTAACCCCCTTTATACCTTTGTTTCTCCTCTTTGCCCTCCTCCCGCGAGAAGGGGGTGGGGGCGGAGGAGGGGAAGGGGGTGGGAGAAGAAGAAGAAGAGGAAACAAAGCTTCGCACCTTGGACCCTCCCTTATTGCCGGCGCCTTGGCTTGGCTCGGCTTCAGAAAAGTGCAACAAACACAAATCCACCCCCGAGGCGGTATTATCACGAGTGCGATATTATTGAAGAATTTTGGCACACTTTATACCGCTTTTCTGCGAAACTCCGGCGATACTCGTCCCCATCCCATTCCATCCCAACCCAACCCGCACCCGCACCCCCGAGGGCAAACGCTTCCCCACCCCCTCGCGGCGTTTCGGCGCTACACCGCGTTTTTCATCCCCCTCTCGATCGCATAATGCGAAGAACCGAGGGTTTCTAAGTGAATGCGAATGGGGTGCACTTCTCAATCACATATATATATATATATATATAAATATATATAAAGGTGGATATCGAGGATCGAGAGTAGAGAGTGCCACCCCTTTGTCGCGCTCGCGTTCACCAGTCGTGCTTCGGAAAGAATCCCCCTTTCCGATTCTACTTACAAGTTTTTTTCTTTTCCTCCTTTTTTTTTATTCTTATTTCGATCATATAATAATAATAATAATCTGTTTTTTTTTTCAAATTCGAAAGAGTTTTGGCATCCCTCGTAAAAAAAAGGAAAAAAAAAATGTTTCGGCAGTTTTCCACCCCTGAAAGGAATTTTTTTGAATTCCTTTCCTGCATCCAATATCCTTTCTTCCACTTTCGGAATTTCGTTTTGGGTAATTTTGGAATCCTTGAAGAAGAAAAAAATAATCGTTTCCAAAAACGCGATGCGTAATTAACGACGATTTTTTTGCCGTCCCTCCGTGCTAAAAATCGTCCTTAATTGTGCACCACAACCCGATGCGCAATTAACGACGATTCTATTAACAATTTTTTTTTCATCTTTCTTTAATTACTCTTTCAATTATTTGTACAATAATCATCCGTTTTTTTTTCAAATTCGAAAGAGCATCCCTCGAAAGAAAAAACAATGTTTCGGCAGTTTTCCACCCCTGGAAGGAACTTTTTCGAAATCCTTTCGTGCCTCCCCTTTCTGTAATATCCTTTCTTCCACTTTTAGAATTCTGGTTTTCAATAATTTTGGAATCCTTGAAAAAAAAAAAATAATAATTTCCAAAAACCCGATGCATAATTAACGACGATTTTTTTGCCGTTCCCTCGCGCTAAAAATCGTCCTTAATTGTGCAGCACATCCCGATGCGCAATTAACGACGATTTTTTCGCCGTTCCCTCGCGCTAAAAATCGTCCTTAATTGTGCAGCACAACCCGATGCGTAATTAACGACGATTTTTTCGCCGTTCCCTCGCGCTAAAAATCGTCCTTAATTGTGCAGCACAACCCGATGCGTAATTAACGACGATTTTTTTGCCGTTCCCTCGTGCTAAAAATCGTCCTTAATTGTGCACCGACCGGATGCGATCCATCCGCATAAATAATACAATTAAATATTACAATTTATATAAATTCGGGTACCAAGGCGCCAATCCTAGTTTCTTTTATCGTTTCCATTTTTTCTTATCCAATTTTTGGGGACTTTTAAAACCCTTGAAAAAAAAAATAAAATAAAATAATTAAAAAAGGGGGGGGCAAAGCTCCTTTTTTTTTCCTCTCGGACGGTTCCAGGTCGAGGGTGTGCGAGACAGACGCATCGTCCTGAGCCATACAGAGTGTTGCGCGTGATTCCGCCCTACATGAACCAGGACAAGACGCCGGACCCGCTCTCCTGCTCTCGCGCTTCTTATATCCTTTCTCTTCGTCCTGCCCCGAGAAAGGGTAGGACCGATAGGGGTTGGTCGGCCGGTTGGTACCGACTTGGTATGCGTCGCAATGGGTAGGTCCTGAAATTTGACATGGTCGATTCATCTCCGTTCCTCCCCCTTTTGCTTACGTCGGCTGACAAAACGTGTCATGTTTTAGGGATGCCGGGGGGAAAGAGCCCTTGGATTAAAGGCCGACTAATGCCACGCCGTGGAACGTAACGGGGGATTTTGATATCCGGATGAATAAAACAGAAGCCGGAAAGGCGATAAGAAAGCACCGAGTCTGCGGGTTTTTCATCCCCCGTTTTTCGTTTTATTTTTATCTTTTTTTTTTTTCGAATCTGCGTCATCAACAGCTCGTCCTCGAAATTCACGCAATTTGTCCGCAAATTATTGCGATTTAATATTCTTTTTTTTTTCGCTCTTTTTTTGCGGCACCAAAAATAATAATAACAATAATGATATCGTGATTTTTTTTACCCTTCGCTATATTAAAAAAAAATTAAAATTCATTCGATATTTTTATTATTGTCTTTTTTTTTGACGCTTTTTGCGACACCAAAAATAATAATAATAATAATAATAATATAATTTTTATATTATTATTATTATTATTTTTATATTTTATGTTATTTTTATTAATAATAATAATAATAATATAATTTTTTTAACCTCTGCCGTGTTAAAAAAAAATATATATATAAATAATTCCCGGTAGAAATTCGAAGAAAGAAAAAAATGAAAAAGGAAAATTCCAAACCGGTAGCACCGGAATCGATTAAAAAAAAAAAGAAAAAAAAATTACCGGCAAACGCGACTTTCGCCACGTCACTTTTTCTTCCCTCGGACAGCTACAGGGCGGGTTACAAATTTCCTCCCCCTGACCTGGACCTTTGCTTGCCTTACCGGCACTTCTTTCGAAATAAATTCTCCCCCAGCTGTCAGCTGCTGGGGCTGTTTCTTTCTTATTTTTTCTTTTTTTACTCCTTCTTTTTTTTTTCCGTCGGGGACACCACGTCTCCGCGACTGATCGATACTATCGGTTACGATTTTACGACGAGATCCACTCGTTTGCGATTTCCCCGCACTTTGGGCATCCAAGTTATAACAATAATAATAATAATAATAATAATAATAATAATAATAATAATAATTGCCAGAAACGGCAATTATTTTTTACGGCGAATTACCGCAAAAGAGAGAAATACCAAAACCCGAATCTGATAAGAAGAAAATCGAAATAATAATATTATTGCAAATTAGGGGTGGTATTAATTAAAGTAATAATAATAATAATAATAATAATAATAATAATAATAATAATAATAATAATAATAATCGTAGCGAAGATTTCAGGGTTAAAATCGGCAGGGTCGACACCTTGGATCAAAAATGACGATTTTTCAAATTTTCAGTTTCGATAAAAACAAATTTTTCCAAAACGCGAAATTAAAGAAAGAAATTAATTTGGCGTTCACGCGAAAGTTGAAAGTTAATTCCGGCGTTTACGCGAAATTGGAAAATTGATTTCGCATTCGCGCGAAATCCAAAAATTAATTTTGCATTTCGCGCGAAATCGGAAGATAAATTTCCCGTTCGCGCCAAAACCAAAAAAATCCGAATTTCGCGCGTCGCGGAAATCGAAGAACTAATTTCCAATTGATCGATTTCGCGCGTTTCAAAGGATATGAAAAATACAAGAAAAAAAAATGCAAAAATCTTCGAGAACCCGCCAGTTTTTTTTTTTTAACGAACAATCGCGTTCGCGACGTAGAAGTTTTTCCGTTTTTACCCCCCCCCCCTCCCTCCCCCCACCCCTCTCCCTCCCTCTCTAGTTCCCATTCGAACGAACCGAGTAAACATCGAAGGAATCGAGGATGTATTCGATCCGAGGGATTAGCAATAGGAGAATCCGTCGATGCGGAACGGTCTGGCCGGTAATAGTTTCCATCGATTGGGGCGGAATGGGATATGGGGTTCGAGGGAAAGTGGGCTTCAATTTCGAGGGGTCGATATCTCGCAAAACCGATAGAAAATTAATTGACTGATCCTGGAAGCGCCGGTGGTAGCCCCTGTATCTAGGTGGATCGGTACACACACACACACACACACATACGCGTAATGTGTGCGTGTGTGTCAGACACGTACATAAGGTGCATATATATATGTGTGTGTGTGTGTGGAATAATAGGGTTTTGCTACAAATGCACGCGCACACATACACACACACGCATACATACTTAAGGTGTGTACGTACGTCAAACACACACATACGTACACACATAAGGCGTGCATGTGTCTGCGTCTGAGTAATGGGTGGCTCGATAGCGAAATTAATCATTCCCTTCGTGAGATACGGATACGTCCCGCTCGTGGGTGTACTTTTCGAGCCTTATTCGACATTTTTGAGATCTCACTTGTGCCGAAATTTCCCCCTCCGACGCCCAACAGGAATTTCGAATTGCCCCGAATGGAGTTTCACCCGGCGATCGAATCGAGACTCGCGAATCGAGAATCGAGTATCGCGAAATAAAATGATTCAAAATATAGTAAAAATAAATAGAATTAACGAATATCTAACGAAAAATCGCTACGGATAAAACGACGATTGGAAAAATTACTATAGACGGAATAACGAGTGGTTTAAATTAAAAAAAAAATTACCATCGTTATTGATCACACGTATTGATTCTCGATTATAAATTGTTATTCGGGTCATTCGCGGAATTCTAAATCGACTGATTAATAATAATAATATAATAATTATAATAATGATGATAATGATAATAATAATAATAATAATAATAATAGTAATAATGACCCAATTCCAAATTTGGGTTATTATAATTTTCGATCAGATTGTCATCGGATTGGATTCTCGATTAGAAATTGTTATCAGGGGTAACCTGAATTTGGAGTCGAGTAATTATTGTTATGATTAATAATAATAATAATAATAATAATAATAAATCTTCGACAGAAAAAATTCACTTTAACCCGGAATGACAATTTCCAAATGAACGGAGCGAATCCATCGAGCGGATGCGAAAAGTGGGAGCTTGCGACGGGGGTGCAAGGATTGTCTCCGTAATTAGAGCAAAACTTTCTTTCCCCCTTTTCCCGCATTTTTTTTTTTCTTCTTCCTCCTCCTTACGGGACCGAGGGTAAAGAAAACGGCACGGGATCGGATCGGGGATCGGATCGTCCGGTGGAGAGGGAAAACGTATCCTCTGGGGTGGCTCTTTTTGGATCGATAAGCATCAGGGATAAAAAGAAAAACGATAGGGAGAACGAGCGAAAAGGATCGGCGGTCAGAGGAGAGAGGAAAAAGAAAAAAAGCCCTCGCTCGCAAGCTCGCAAGCTCGCTCGCTACTCGGGTAGAGGATATGTGGGTCTTTTGCTTGCCGATTCTCTGATTATATTCGTTCGTTCCGGTTGGATAAAAATATTTAAAAAAAAAGAGAGAGAGAGAGAGAGAGAGAGATATGACTCCATGACTCGTCTTTTGTTCCCGAAAGATCGAGGGTAGAGGCACGGATGAAAATTTCAAGTGGATCCGTGCCCGATAAGCGACCCCTCGCCTGTCAGAGCCAGCAACGGCAACAGCAGCAACAGGAACAGCGGCAACTCGTTTCCCGGAAAATGCGAACCCCGTCGATGGGGAGGGAAATCGCGATAATTTTGTTTATTTTCACAAATTAAAAATTAAATAAACAAAAAAAAAAAGAAAAGAGGAAAAACGAAGGGCGAATTCTGAAAGATCGTTTTTAGGTGAAATGCGACACTCCTAATTAATGGTAATCGTAATTACAATTGTAACGGTGGGTAACGCAGATATTTCGGGTCTGTTTCGGTGGTATTTCGATTACCTACAATAAGGCGGATTGGATCCGCGTCGTTAATTTCGGGTTGCGAGTGAATTAACGAAGGAATTAATTATACCGAAATCGTAACGGAGGGTGCAGCGGTTGACGGCGTAACGGATTTCGCGGTAATTGCTGTAGATATTAAATTGATTGATCGCGTTAAACTGAGCGATTCCGTAATCGCCGTAGTCTGGAAGACGAGTTGAGTTGCAGCGAGCCAACGGTGTCGCTGGAACGAATGAATGGGAATTACCGGGTAGAGAGAGAGAGAGAGATTCTGGTCAGGACCTTATCGATTTTCCAATTGGAGGTTATGGTATCGGATCCTTAGGAAATCGGCCGATAAATAAACAATTGGAATCGTTCGTTAATGAATTGTTTGTAAAAAATGAAAATTTCGCGATTATTTGGTAAATCGACGTGTCGTTCATTAATAATTAATAATTATTGATTATTGATTATTGATTATTGATAATTGTTAAGATAATTATAATTAATTGGAATCGTTCGTTAATGAATTGTTTGAAAAAAATGAAAATTTCGCGATTATTTCGTAAACCAACGTATCCTTAATTAATAATTAGTAATTAGTAATTATTAATTATTGATAATTGATAATCATTAACAATTGGGTGATTTTTTTTCATAATAACGTGGAATCGTTTTTTTTTTCTATTAAAAAAAAATGTTCAATCTCGAAATAACCACTTTTGACTATTTTTTTTAGAGCGAATTTCTTATCAAAAAAATTGAGCATGGTAAAATAACAATTGAAATTCAATAATTAACAAAAAAGCAATTTCGAAATTATAATAATAATAATAATAATAATAATAATAATAATAATAATAATATTTAAAAAAACCTACGATTAAAAAATGACAATTTAAATTAGCAACAAAAAAAACATATATATTAATTGCTGAAAGATCTGCATTTAAAGAAAAAAAAAAGTTTCCAAATTCGAAATTTCAAATTCCGATTATCCCAATCGTCCCAATCGTCCCGATTGTCCCGATTGTCCCGAATATCCGGATCGTCTCGATGCCGATCGCCCGATTGAAAATCCTTTTGTTCGGGGATCCAATCACGGACGAAACTCTACCCGGACCATTCTGAACGATTCCTTATCGCGGCGCCTGGAAATGACTGCGATATTGGGGGGGGGGGGGGGGGGGGGGGTTGAATAAAAATTGAAGTAAAAATTCCCGCGGGAAAAATTGCACGGGATGCTGCTGCTGCTGCAGCATTTTCCTTTCGCTCGGGAGAAAGCTCATTTCTCTAATATCCTTGCCGTTGTGCAAAGAAAAGAAATTCCACGTCGTGGAATCCTTTTTGTTCCCCTTGCAGGCAGCACAGGTCCGCCGACCTATAGACCAGGTATTTTCGAGCGAGACATCGCCGCTCTCGGGTACGTCAATAGTCAATCTCTTTCTCTCTCGACGGTGCCGTGCAGTGCACGGATGCACTTCTTGTTTATTGCGTGCAATTGAAAGAACTCATTTAACTGCCTATCGGATTCCTCCTTTCTTCTCCGACGATTTACAACAACAAAAACGAAGAAGAAAAAAGAAGAAGAAGAATAACAAAAGTTCATATTATTGTTTACGGAAAAATACTGGATCCCAAGTTTTTTTTTTGATTTTCGTATTGTGCAAAAAAGTTTTTATTATTTATTGTTACTAAAAAAAAGGGGGGAAAATAAAATAATAGAAACCCCCACATTTTTTCATTTATTTATTTATTCGTTCGTTGTCGACAAAAATAATGGTATCACGTTTATCGACGATAAATAAATTATCGAATAAATAAACAAAAAAAACGGAAAAATATTAGATCCCGAGGTTTTATTATTTATTGTTATAAATAAAAAAAGGGAAAACGAAATAATAGAAACCCCCAGATTTGTTCATTTATTTATTTGTTGTCGATAAAAATAATGGTATCACGTTTATCGACGATAAATAAATTATCGAATAAATAAACAAAAAAAACGGAAAAATATTAGATCCCGAGGTTTTATTATTTATTGTTATAAATAAAAAAAGGGAAAACGAAATAATAGAAAACCCCAGATTTTTTCATTTATTTATTTATTCGTTCGTTGTCGACAAAGATAATGGTATCACGTTTATCGACGATAAATAAATTATCGAATAAATAAAAAAAAAGGTTTATTAATTTTTTATCCAGAAAAAAAATAAATAAACAAAGGAGGAATGTGGGAGAACCGGGGTAAAAAAATAGAAAATCTACATTTTTTTCTTTCGCGATGTTATTTTTGTCGACGATAAATAAATAAATAAATAAATAAATAAATAAAAAATATGGGGTTTCTATTTTTTTCCCCTTTTCTTCATCCAAGTTCCCGCACATTCCTCCTTTATTTATTTATTTATTTCTTTATGACGCGTCCAGACGTCGCGAGGAGTTTATTATTACACATACGTCGATAATAAATAAATAAATGAATGAATAAATAAATATAAAAAAAAGGATTTTTTTTCCATTATTCTTCTTCTTTTTTTTTCTTTTGATTCTTTGCCCTTTGTATTTTCTTTTTTTAATCACTCTCCCGATACCCGACGTCTCCGGGACGAATTTTATTATTATTTATATATACGTCAACAATAAATAAATAAATATCGCGTCTCTCAATAATATCGATCTTTCTTTTTTTTTTTCTTTAATTCAAGTGTTCTCATCCCAGATATTTTTTATCCCCCCCCCCCCCCCCCACACCCCGCGCCGTGGTCAAAGGAACGTCCAGAATTGCATCCCTTGCAATTCGACACCCCCCCCCCAATTTCTTTTTCTTTCGAAAATGCAATTTTCGGGAATTTTTCTTTCTTTCTTTTTTTTGGCGATGGTTCGTTTTCTCCAGAAACTAATTACTCACTGGGAAATTATTAATTTCGTCCGAACGAATAATCCCGAAGTGATTGATTCGATAGATCAATTATCATATAATTTTTTTTTGTTTAATTATTACATAATCATAGAATTATTGAATATCATATAATTACACAATTATTATTTATCACGTAACTGTGCAATTAATTAATTTGCGTCGCGCGACTAAAATAAAAAAAAATTCGAGAGTTCACGGAATAATCCGCGCTCGGTGATAGCGAACAGTCGAGGATCGCGGAATAATCCGCGCTCGGATGCGAATCGACCAATTATCGTACGATTATAAATCGACGAATTATGTCAAAATGAAAATTGCAAAATCACGAAAATTACTTGAAAATATTTGATAATTAATTATTGATCCCGGAAAGAAGCACCCTTTGGAGGGATGAAATTTGGCTGCAGCGGGACGGAGGGAGGGGGATGCAACTGGTACACGGGGATGCAACCGTACCGATGCAGTGTGTCAAGCTGTAATGCGACATGCCGACTCGTGTGTGTGTATGTACCTACTTTGTAATCTACGGGATTTCGGGGAACTCTATATCTGGCCGCTAATCGGGGGGGTAGTTTCGCCGATCGACGACCTCTTCGTCGCCCCGGGAGAGGGTGGCTGGAGAAATGCGAGACTCAAAAAGAGAAGGAGATAAACGACCCCGGCGTGACTTCGCGAGATTTTTTTCGGTTTGTTTCGACCCAAACGGGGGTGGAGCGTCATGGGGGTGTTCTATTGATTTCTAGTTTGGTGAAAGGGATGAAGAAAAAAAAAATAAAGAGAGAGAGAGAGAGTAGCTACGGCATCCAGGCGACTAGGGAATCTACGAAATTCGCAGGATCGTTGAGTTCCCGATTTCGGTTTCTTTTTTTTTCTTCTTTCAACCCCTATTTTTTTTTCTTGTCTCTCCTCTTCTCCCCCTTCTTTCATCCCCTACTTTTGTTTTTTTTTTAATCGATAGATTCGATCGTCGATCGATCATCCCCCGATTCGAGGGAGCCAGGGGGTGCAAGGGTTCACGAAAGGGTGGTTTCCCGATTTCGGTTTCTTTTATTTTCATCCCTTATTTTTTTTCTCTCCTCTTTTTCTCAGTTCATCCCCTATTTCTTCCCTTCATCCCCCATTTTTGATCGAGAGAACCAGGGGGTGCCACTCGGAATCTGCGAAAGGGTGGATTTTCGATTCCGTAACTTTCTTTCTTTTTCCATCCCTTATTTTTTTCCATCCCCCTTTCATCCCCTATTTTTGATTCTCGAGTCGATAAATTCGATCGATTCGATCGATCATCCCCCATTTTTGGTCGAGAGAACCAGGGGGTGCAAAGGGGTGCCACTCGGAATCTGCGAAAGGGTGGATTTTCGATTCCGTAACTTTCTTTCTTTTTCCATCCTTTATATTTTTCCATCCCCCTTTCATCCCCTATTTTTGATTCTCGAGTCGATAAATTCGATCGATTCGATCGATCATCCCCCGATGCGAGTGATACGGGGGTGGGGGTGAATCGGGGGATGCGAAAGTCCATTCGGAATCTGCGGAAGGGTGCTTTCCTTCTCCCCCAGTAACCGTGCCCGGAAAATTAATTCCGCGGGGAAGGGTAGTAGGGTTCGATCTACCCTTGTTCGCGAGAACTTTCACGAGAGTTCTCCCCTTTTCCTTCCTTTCTTTTCCCTTTTTCCGTTTTTTTTCTTCTTTTTTCTCCCAAAGGCGGAGAAATGAGTCCACGAAAATTCGTAAAGTTGATAATTACCGGTCGGAGGTGTTTCGTACAAGGGCTGAATGTACATTCGCAACCCTTAATTTGCGAGGAAGAAAGAAAGAAAGAAAGGAGGGTCACGGTCCTCGCGGCTGTAACTAATAACGCCGCGTTCACTCGAAATATCCCGGTAATTAGGACTTCTGTGATTCCGGAATTCCAAATTTCCACGTTTTTCAAAAATATCTATGCTTTCTCTCTCTTTTTTTTTTGTCAAATCCCGATTTAAGTTATTACGAGTTATTATTTTTCATCCTTTTTTAAATATTTTTATTATTATTATTATTATTATTATTATTATTATTATTATTATTAAACAATATTTTATGGATCTAGAACAACGAAGAATTTTAAATGATCATTATTAGTGCTATTGTATTCTGGGAGTCGCGGTGGTCTAGAGGTTAGAGCGTCAGGCTTCCACTTGGGAGTCCCCGGTTCGATTCTCGGTGGTTGCAAGGGATGTGGGAAAAAAATTTTATATCACAAATTTGTTATTTATTACCGATATTATCGTGTTGTTATTGTAAAGCAACGATAGATGTCGTAATACGAATGGACAAAAATTCGTGTATGAGAAAGAAAATTGGGGAAAATCGCGTAAACAAATAATCATTCCCCCCGTATCACCCGCCGCCCCCTGGTGGTGGTTTCAAGACGCACGGAGATTGAAAATGACGAGGAGAGGAGAGACAGAACGAAAAACGCGATTTTCGTCGGGTTTATCATCAATCGGCATTGCAGAACTCAACGATCCAATTCGAATAATGGGCACTTGAAAATCGTACCTGCTACAATGCTATTTTCTAGCACTCGATAGGTAGGTAGGTGTATGTAATATATGTACGTACTTGACTTCGAGTATACGATCTTCTCTGAAATCAGTGGTAGTAGTCTCCCCCCCCCCCCCCCCCCCCGCCCCGTTCATTCCAATTACCGGTGTTTTCGTACCGGTTACGTTACGTCTCGATATCGGGCCAAAATCGTCGTCGCGTGTGTGTGTGTGTATATATATGATTTCGCTATGGTCTATCTATCATCTATCATCTATCTATGCATAGCCGAAGAAGAAAGAGGAGGAGAAAAAAATCCCCGAGAGGGGGCGTTACAGGTAAGAGATATTCTCACGGGGTAATTAATCAATCCATGGGAAAAATGAAGAAAAAAAAAATCAGAAGAAGGGAGGAAAAAACAAAAGCGTCCTCTACTAGTGTAGGTGTGATACATGTGTGTGTTTATCAGTCCAGTCGCGAGGATCCCATATTTCCACTCGATCCGATTTTCCGGAAAATTGGATGAGATTCTTGGGATCGATCGATCGATTCCATGAATGACGATCGGATCGATCGATCGATTCCATGAATGACGATCGGATCGATCAATCGGTTCCATGAATGACGATCGGATCGATCGATCGATCTGTATTTCATGCCGATTTTCGCAAAAATCGGATTCCGAGCGAATTATCGATCGATAGTTCGATCCTAGGGGATCGATCGACTCTTCTGTAAGATTTTGAAAGTCGACATTTTGAAAGTCATTGTCTTTTCCCGCAAAGTGACATTCTTCTTCGTTTCTTCTCGTTTGGAAGGTAGATCTCGTTACCTGAACCAATTACTTACCATCTTGATGTCACTAATAGTTGCGATGCTTCGCACAAACAGGTTTACCCGGACAATGGCCGGCCCATCTAAGGGCAAAAATAAACATACAGCCCTTTATACCAATGACAAATCGACCGAGGTCATTTCTAATTGCTTCGATCGATTCTCTGTAAAAAATCTGTGACGTAATTGTTGCATCAATTGCGCCACTCTTTTTTTTTCCATAGCGGAGTTATGCGTTTCTCAAAATTCCAGCGTAACGTGGAATTCCGTGGCTCGTATCGACCCACGGAATCGAGGATCCGATTTTTCGGAAATTTCTCATCTTTCCGATTTTTCGCAGTTTTTTTTCAATTTCCGTTTCTTTTCCTGAACTTTTGGAACCCCAGAAAATATGGCCATTCCTCGTTAGAATTGGAAAACCTCCAATTTTCGTTGAGAAAAAAAAAATAAAAGGATAAAATTCCTCCGTCTTTCCGGGGAAAGTACAAATTCCGTCGAGATTCTGCATTTTTGCCGGAAATTTGCCGCCAATAAAATCGTACTCGGGCGCCGAGATCGGCCAGGATCGGTACCAAAAATCGTAAAAGGGGGGAATTTTCTTCGGGAATTTTCTTCATTCTTCGAGTTCCAGATTTTTCCAGATCTACAATTTTGGAATTTCACTAAGCCAAAAAAATTCAAAATTTGGATTTCTCTCAGTTGCGAAAAAAAAAAATTACCAAAATTAGGATTTCTTCTGGTTGAAAGGGAAAAACTCCAAAGTTTGGATTTCTCCCAATTGCAAAAAATAATTTGGAATTTGAATTTGCCGCAAAAATCCAAAATTGGAATTTCTCTCGGTTGGAAAAAAAAAATATCCAAAGATCGGATTTCTCCCATTTGGAGAAAAAATTCGAAATTGGAATTTCTCCCAGTTAAAAAAAAAAATTAATATTTGGAATTTCACGCAGAATTTTAATTAGAATTTTGACCATCGTTTTCGAAATTCAGAAATTCCCTAATTTTCTTTTTTTTTCTCATAATAATAACAATAATAATAATAATAATAATAATAATAAAAATGATAATAATAATAAAATAATAATAAAATAATAATAAAATAATAATAAAATAATAATAAAATAATAATAAAATAATAATAATAATAGCAATAATAATAATAATAATAATAATAATAATAAAAGGGATGAAGCAGAAGCAGGAGGGCAGCTCTGCATGCGACTCGATAGTTTCATCGAGTTGGAAATCCCTCCAAGTAGCGTAAACTTGCCATCTTGAATGAATATTGAATTTGGACCGGGCTCGTTCGGAGCCGGAGGCTGCTCCCAGGCGCGTTATATTCATCCCACTTGAAATACAAACGCTATCACTCGATTGTGTGTATACGTGGAAATTTCAAAGTGGATCGATTTCCACGAGAAAGCTTTTTTTAAATCTGGAACATCCGTGATTACAAGAGAGAGAGAGAGAGAGAGGGGTCGAAGGGAGGAAAGAACGACCTTTCCACCGCGACGTATATATACGCTGCGGCAATCGATGTTTTTCCACCTTTGAATTATTGAGAGCCGCAAACCCACGGCCCAATAATTGACCCCCCATCGGCTCTTACCCGCTCTTACCCTCTCGCGATCGGCACAGCGATTTTCGCGGACGTCGATCGCCCGATGGCGGACGTTTCCTTCGTTTACGAAAATACTCGATTAAGGATTTTTTTTTTCAACTGGAAGAAATCCCAATTTCGAATCTTTTTTTTTAACTGCGAGAAATCCCGATTTTGGATTTTTTTCCAACCGAGGGAAGTTCCAATTTTTTAAATTCAAACTTTGGATTTTTTTCAATTGGAGGAAATGCCAGTTTTGAATTTTTTCTTCGACTGGAAGAAATTCCAATTCCGAATCTTTTTTTTAACTGCGAGAAATCCTGATTTTGGATTTTTTTTCCAACCGAGGGAAATTCTAATTTTTAAATTCAAGCTTCGGATTTTTTTCAACTGGAAGAAATGCCAATTTTGAATTTTCTTCCAACTGAGAAAAATTCACATTTCGGATTTTTTTTTTTAGCAAAGTGAAATTCCACATTTTTTTTCTGCAACGGGAAGGGAACCAAATTTTGAATTTTTCTATTGTCCAACTGGAAGAAATCCAAATTTTGTTTTTTTTCTTCCAACTGAGATAAATCTTAATATTGGATTTTTTGAGCTAACAATTTTCGCAACTGGGAGAAATCCAAATTTTGGATTTTTTCGGCAAATTCAAATTCCAAATTATTTTTTGCAATTGGGAGAAATCCAAACTTTGGATTTTTCCCTTTCAACCAGAAGAACTTGTAATTTTGGTAATTTTTTTTTGCAAATGGGGGAAATCCGAGCTTCGGATTCTTTTTTCAACCGGAAGCAATCGAAATTTTGGATTTCCCCCACTCGTCGACGCGGAATCATTAATTCGATGAAATTCGGCTGTTTGATTTTTTTTTTTTTTTTTTTCGGTTAACGTCATCCGATTCAATCAGTTGACTGTAATTGAATTGGAATCGATTCGGCGCAAGAAGAAAGGGAGGTGATGTCCGATGGAAATGAAATGTAAAGTAATATGTTTGATTTAGCCGCGGTAACACATTGCGGGTGCTGCTATTCCAGAAAAACTTGCTTCCGGCTGCACGCGTCAATTAAAAAGTTACACCGGACGAATCAATTTTAATCGAAACAGTCGTTTTATTTTTGTTCCCCGAATTTGCATGTTTACGCAAAGAAGTTTATTCTTTGGCTCCTAATCGAAAAAAAAAATAATAATAATAATTAATTGATGCCATTTGGAGCATTTCTGGAAGAAAAATGTAGGACCAATTTTTCTCCAGACATGCAATTTTTCTCTCGCTAGAATTTTTGGATACAATCTCGATTGTTCTCCAAAAAAAAAAAAAAAATTGGGAATTAATTGTTCTCCAGATATTCCGGGCTCCAAAAAATATTTCAAAAATTTCCAGTACAGCCCAGAACGATTTTTAGAAAAAAATTGTTCTCCAGGAAAATTTTCGATTGTTTACCAGGAAAATTTGCGATTAATTGTTCGCCAGATACCCCAGTCGGTATATTTCGAGGGAAAAAATGATGGTTCTCCAGAAAAAGTTGCGATTAATCGTTCTCCAGATATTTCGAGCTCCAAAAAATATCAGAAAAATTCCAGTACAGCCCGGAACGATTTTTAGAAAAAAAAAATTGTTCTCCAGGAGAATTTTCGATTAATTGTTCTCCAGATATTTCAGGGTCCAAAAAATATCAGAAAAATTCCAGTACAGCCCGGAACGATTTTTACCAAAAAAAATTGTTCTCCAGGAAAATTTTCGATTAATTGTTCGCCAGGTACTCCAGTCGGTATAATTCGAGGGAAAAAATTGTGATTCTCCAGAAAAATTTGCGTTTAATTGTTCTCCAGGTCTTTCGAGTAAAAAAAAAAATTACGAAACTGGAAAGAAAGAAATTTCAAATTTTTCCGGAAATTTCTCAATTTTCAACGATTAAAAAATTTCCACTTGTAAGTATCCAATATAAAAAAAAAAAATGTTTTCTTATAATTGAGACTATAAACGAGCAAATTCGTTCATTTCTTTGTTTACCATAATTTCATTATTCGAAAAAAAAAAAAAAAATTGATTTAGCTTCGATTTATTATTTTAATGGACGATAATTATTTTTTTTTCATTTATTTTTTTTTCTTTGACTTCAATGTACCCATTTCCGGGCAACTCCGGGTCAAGAAGGCTGAATATATATATATATATATATATATATATATCGGAGGAAGTTTCTCCTCCGGAAAATTTCTTAAATAATGTCAACTGCAGGAAGCTCCAGAACTGACCCTTGAAAATCATCCGAGTGTGAAAACTGATCTCGAGATGAAGCAACCGACCGAGAGACAGCGGCTTTTCTTGCTAACAAAAATATAATTAACTCGAGTTTTTTTTTTTTTTTTTTTTTTCACCGAGCGAGAAACGCCTCTTCGGTAAATTTTCCTCCCTCGAACGGGAGGAAAAGTGCCTCCGCGAAAAATTCCAGTCCCACTTCCGGAAAATCGACGTCTTTCGATCCGCGGGCTCGCTCCAATGACGTCACTCGCCACCCCAGTTGCCTTGGGATGAATATTTATTAATCTGAATCCACTCTCGAGGAATTTTATGCAAAAATTGCCCGGTTTACCCTCATCCTTGTTATTATCGTCCCGAGAATAACTTCCCTCGACCAATTTTTACCTTCCCTCGTCGATTTCACACAGAAAAAAAATCTATTCTCTTTTTTTTATCATTATTATTATTATTACGCGCTCGTAACTTTTGCCCGATTATTCGGGTTTTTCCGGATTTCCGAAATCGGAAAAATTGTAAATCCAATTTCTGGCGAAAAAAAATGCGCGAAAATCGAAAAATGGCGAACGGGAATTTGTGGTTGTTTGAAAAATTTGGAAAATAGCAAAATTTCAAAAAAATTGGGAAAATTCCGGTATTTCCAAAATTCCGAAACTGGGTGGGGAATTTTCAAAACGAGGGGGTTTTGCTAAAAAAATGAAAAATGAAAAATATGAAGGGAAAAATTAAGAAACAAAAATTAATAAATTGACGAACCATGATCGTGGGGTGCATTCGACCCCAGTGTGGCGAGAAAGGGTTTTGCTATAAGAAACGAAAATTAATGAATTGACGAAACATGATCGTGGGGTGCATTTAACCCCAGTGTAGCGAGAAAGGGTTTTGCTATAAGAAACGAAAATTAATGAATTGACGAAACATGATCGTGGGGTGCATTCGACCCCAGTGTCCCGAGAAAGGGTTAACAAATGACCGTAAAAATTGGACTAACCGGTACTGATTGCCTCGATATGCCCGTGATATGCCTACTCATGGCGAGGAAACATATCCATCGTATATTTTATCGCCATAACAAGATTACGGGAAAGATCGAGCTACGGGCCATGAATATTTGATGGCGTCGTATGGGGATACGACGCCTTCCGACGTCAGCTACTTTTTAAAACTCCGCAATATCTCGCTTTTATGGGCTTTTTATACCAGCAACAACATCAAACGTCATTCCTGCTCGTAGACCCTTTTGAAATGATCGCCAGCTTTTAAGGCGTTTGCGAGACATTCTTTGCTGAATTCCAACAATGTCGGACAGGTGGTATGTTGCGATAAATGCCTCTTTATGAGGGAAAAAAAAAATAATCTTATTTTCTTTCTTTCTTTTTTTTCAATTTTTTTTTTTTTTCAGTCGTGTGAGTTTGGATAAGTCGGATAGCAGCGTTCACCATCTTTCATATAAATAGCAAAATTCCGGAAAATTTTAGGGAGCCAAAAAATTTTTTTTTTTTTTCGAATTGTAGAAATTGGAATTTCGGATTTTTCTTAAACTTCAAAATCCAGCGAAATTCCCAAAAATTTCGGATTTTTCTTGTATTTCAAAATCCAGCGAAATTCCAGAAAATTTCGGATACCTAAAGACCATAATTTTTGAAATTGTAGAAATTGGAATTTCTGATATTTTTAATTGAATCTCGAAATTCCAGAAAATTCCAGTTAGCCGAGAAACATTTTTTTTTGTTTCGAATTGTAGAAATTGGAATTTTTGAATTTTTCTGAAATTTCAAAATCCAGCGAAATTCCAGAAAATTCCAGGTAGTCAAAGAACATTTTTTTTTCGAATTGTAGGAATTGGAATTTTTCTGAAATTTCAAAATCCAACGAAATTCCACAAAATTCCAGGTAGCCAATAAATATTATTTTTGCTTGAAATTGTAGAAATTGGAATTTCGGATTTTTCTTAAACTTATAAAATCCAGAGGAAAAAAAAATACTATTTCGATTATAGTTAAAAATCCTCGGCAATTACAAAAAAAAATACTACAATAAATAAAATAAAATATTATCGTTCCATTTATTCCAGGGAATTCTCGAAATTCAGGCTAATTACTCGTTTGACCCTTTCGTGTATATTTTTATAAGTTTCTATTTATACGAATGCGCATGTATAGGTATAATCGTATTTATATACGTTTATAAAAATAATACACATACAATAAAAATCCTCTATCATTTTAATCAACTTCATTGTGCCCCCATTTACCCCCGAAGTGCACCTTCCATTGGTTGATCCAATAACTTTTTTTCCATTCATTCGTTCGTGTACCCACACTTACGCAAACACGCATAAAGAAGTAAGGGATGCGTCCCTCTGTGTGTGTGTGCGTGTGTGTGTCTATAATACGAACTAATTCAGAAAGATTATTATGCGGCGTCAATTATTATTTTTACAGTCCCCACGTTCGCATCCACAATACTCAATACGTGACTGATTGTACGGCAATGGAAGTTTATTACACGTTTTAATAATAATAAAAAATAAAGAAAGGAGGGGGATACCCCCCCCCCCCCCGCGTATATTTCTAAGGTTACCGGCGGCTACAAACCCCGTCAATCCATAATACAAAGTTGCATTTTTATTGTACATAAACAAAGTGAAACAATTTTTTGAAAAATGGTAATTTTCGAAAGACCGAAATTTCCTAGAATTTTTTCATTCGTCAAGAAAATTCGATAAAATGGGGAATTTCAGCGTTTCTAGGGAATTCCAATTTTTTGCTTTTCGAAAATTTATATTTTTATTGTGAAATTCGAAAAATTGGAATTTTCAGTCTTTTTCTGTAAAATCCAAAATTCTTTTGTAAAAAGCGAAATTCGAAGTATATTTAAAGAAAATTCGATTTTTCCCCTCGGCGTTTGCCTCGATTTCAAGAAAAACGTCGATTAATGCCGGGCGATGCACGGCTTCCCGTGCCTCGCTGCATCTCCGCAGGCTAACGCATCCTCCCGAATCGGGGGATGCAGCGAGCTATTCGAAATTCCATTTCCGGTATCTGGTCGAGAGCTTAACTCGGACGTTTATTTACCAGGAAGGGTGAAGAATCTTCATCCACCCATTCCACACCCCCTCGCACACACACACACACACACTAACACACACACGCACACACACACATACGTACGTTTGCAACGCGTTCGGAAAATAACGAAGTGAAGATGAATGCTCGAGTTTCCGTAAATTTTCAAAATACCTCGAAATTTCGATAATTTGCAAAATATATAAATTATAAAAATATATAAATTTCGCTTGAATAATAATAATAATAATAATATATTTATAGATCATTAAACGCAATTCTTAAATTGAAACTCAAATTCTGATTGGTTCAAAATGACTCGAAATTCAAGTTCAAAATCAAAATTCCAAATTATTCCGAACGATTCAAAATAATTTCGATAGGAAATTCCAACCGATCGAAAAAAAAAAAAATACTCCAAAACATAAAAATAGGCGTTTCCACCGAACTTTGGCGACTCCAAAAAATTCCTAGGAAAAAAAAAACCGTACAAATTATTTTTGTCACCCTAATTTTACAGATACCCCAAATAAATCACCGCGAACCCCCTTATTTCCTCGGAAAATCCACCGGCGATTTTTCCAATACAATTAAATTCCGTTATTTCACGGCACGAGCGCCCGTTTATTATTTCCGCCGGCAATTTTCATTATACCGAGGGATTCCTTTTTTTTTCTTTTCTTTTCCTTTTTTTTTTCTCACATTCGGTGTGAAAACCCGGAACGTGTTGACCCAAAGCATGCCGGTGGTAAGTGTATCCGGTGGGAGATAGTGGGAAAATGAATTTCGTTGGGCAAAGGTGGAGAGAGAGAGATAGATAGATAGATAGATAGATATTTATTATGCCTTGGTAGAGACCGTAAAGACAAGCAGTGATATAGAGTTAATAGTGTTTTAGATAATAGTAGTATAGATGGTAATGTAGTAAGTAGAAATTAGATCTGGTAATTACATGTTCTCTCATAGGGAGAGTAATAGCAATAGTAGAAGTAATAACAATAACAATAACAATAGTAGAAAAAGTAATAACAATAGCAGTAGAAGTAGTAGTAGTAACAGTAGTAGCAGAAGTAGAAGAGGTGACATGAGCGATTATGTGCTCACAGTCGTTTGTTGTGAGTTAAGCTGCTGCTCCTCCAGTTCAGAATTTAGAAGGAGTGAGTGAAGCCTGTATTTAAAGGAGCTTATGGATGGGCTATCAATAAGCTGTTGTGGTAGCGAATGCCAGAGCCGTATGGCAGAAACTACGAAGGAGTTTCGCAGTGTTTCTGTGCGAAATTGAGGAAGGGCAAATGGAGCAGTGGAAGACTGAAGTCGATCGGAGTGGCGGATGGATTCATCCCGTAGGACGAATCGTTCACGAAGGTATGGAGGCAGGCCAGTTTCAAGTATGGTATAAAATAAGGAGCCAAGAAAATATTTCCGCCTGTCTGCTAATGAAAGCCATCCCAATCTGTTCAGTCTATAAGGCGTTATATGAGCGTCTCGCCTGAGATCGAAAACGAATCTAACACATGCATTGAGTACCCGTTGTAGTTTTAGTTCGAGGACACCAGAGAGATCAGAGTAGACTATGCAGCAGTAATCGAACAGGGGCAGAATTAAGGCCGTAACCAATCGTGCGCGGACCTCGGTCGTCAGTGCGGACCGCCGATGCTTTAGGCGATAGAGTATGGCAAAGACATTTCGGCTGATGTTTAAAATGTGCCGTCGCCAGTTTAGGGTGGGGGTAAGGAGGACACCAAGGTTCCTTGCCTCGCTAACCCATGGAATCGGAGTGCCGCCAATCACGACCGAAGGCAGAGCATTCAGGTCCAGACTATTGATGTAACGCGCACTACCCAGGATCATAGCCTTTGTTTTTGAAGGATTCAGTGTGAGCCCGTTTTCAGTGGCCCAGTCAGCTAGTCGTTGGGAGTCGCCAGAGACACGTTGGATGGAGGATTCAAGATTAGTTGGAGAGCTTGAGAGGTAGATTTGTGTGTCATCTGCAAACATAACGTGTTTAGCATGGGAGAGGGCAGACCCGATTCCGTTTATGAATGTAGAGAACAAGAGGGGGCCCAGAACTGACCCCTGGGGGACACCAGTGCGAATGGGAAGCCAAGCTGTTGCCGATCCACAATCATCTAGTACAGCTTGGTACCTGTCAGAAAGGTAGCTGCGGAACCAGGTCACGGCAGCTTCAGAAAGGCCAGAAAGTCGAAGTTTGCTGAGGAGGGAAGCATGTGGAATCGTATCGAAAGCCTTGGTAAAGTCGAATAGGACGAGGATTGTCAACTCGCGACGATCGAGAGAGAGAGACAGAGAGAGAGGAGAAACGGAAGGCCTGGCCGGAGCCGGAGCTGGAGCTGGAGCTGGAGCTGGAGCTGGAGCTTAGGCAGGGAAGATCGGTGGGTTAGATAATAACATAATGACCGAGGCCAAAGGCCCTCCTCGAGTGGCGACGGCTTGATTGCATTGATACACACAGATAAGAGAGGAGGCTCCTTTTAGTGGAGGCTCGTCGTCGTCGCAGTCGTTGTCGTCGACGTTGTCGACGTCGTCGTCGTTGACGTTGACGTTGTCTTGCCTCCCGTGCTAATTGTAAGTTTCCCTCCCTCCTACGCTTTTTTCCCCCTTTTCGCAATTTTTCTGAAAAGGCGGCCGTTTGATGCTCTTTTCGCTCGAACCCCATCTACCTTAGGTACACTCTTACTCCAGGGGCTCGTAAGTGGCTGCCGCATTTTTTCCCTCTTTATTTTTCCCTCCTCTATCTTCTTCCGTGCCTCTATCGTGCACCCGCGTCTTCCCAAGAGACGTGTCAAGACTGCCGACTGAAACACGTGACAAACTCCGAACTCGGAACTCGGAACTCGGAACCCGGAACTCGGAACTCGGAATTCTTATTTTACCACCGCTGCCACTCAAAAATTCCGAAATATCGAAAAATATTGGAAAATATTGAATTCGCGCTATTTTTGCCAAAGGTGACAAGGGGCACCTTCTAGAATTTGAATTTCTCGGAACTCGGAATTCCTTTCCTTTTATTTTACCACCCTTTCCACGGCCACTCAAAAATTCCAAATTATCGAAAAATATTGAAAAATATTGAATTCGCGCTACTTTTATTATACCAAAGGTGACAAGGGGCACCTTCTAGAATTCTTGAATTTCGAATTTTTTTCGAGGTTTAAACGAATTTTTTTTTTTTTTGGAAACCTACGAATGGGAGGGGCTTAGTAGAGCAATTAAGGATGCGTTTGTAAAAAAAAAAAAAAGTTCGCCACTACTGCTCAAAAATTCCGAGAGCAAATTCGTCGATTTTCGGGTATTTTCGATTTTCTAGGAGTTTTTTGGAGTCGCCAAGGTTTGGTCGAAACGCCTACTTTTATGTTTTGGAGTATTTTTTTTTTTGATTAGGTGGAATTTTGTATCGAAATTATTTTGAATCATTTTTAGTAATTAGAAATTTTTAATTTGAATTTCAGGTCATAATAAAAAAATGTTCGAAAATATAAAATTGAGCACAATCGAGCCAATTTTGGCCACTCCCAAAATTGAGGAAAAAAAATCAGAAATTCCAAATGATCGAAAAATATTCGAAAATGTAAAATTTAGCACAATCGAGCCAATTTTGGCGACTCCCAAAATTGAAAAAAAAACAAAAAAATCAGAAATCGCGAATTTCGGGTAAATCGAGCGGGAGTTAAATTTTCCGGGTTCCCGGGCCCCGATGGCCCCAATCGGCGACGCACCCACGCGATAACTCATTGTCAGAAACAACGGCTAGGCACCGGTCGCGGGCGGTTCGGCAAAGTTTCGTTCGTTATCTCCGGAACCGAATTTACTTTTGACGAGCAATCAGTCTTCCCCGGGAAGTTGCCCGACGATCAATCTACCGGCAGCGCAACGGCTGTTGGTTAAAGCTGACAGTTATTGGCCATACGGTGAAATATTAAGAGGTTGATGCATCTTGGGAAGGCGTTTCATTGCCGGCAGATTGATTAAGACGATCTTGTAGCTGACAAATAACCAATTTTCATACGTCATTTGCCGTCCTCGTTCCGCGTTCCTCGTTCCTCGTTCCTCCTGTCAACGATATCGGGGACGCTTCCCCGATCGACGCTTTTATCAATAATTTACGACAAATCGTTCCGCCAGAACGGAAACCGGCGAACGTCGACGCGACAGGCGGTAAATTTTTCCCGATACCATCAATTTTGCAATAAATTTTTGCATTTCCCAATAAATCGCATTTTTCTTTTCATTGAATTTTCCGGTATTTTTAATTTTTCCGATTACGATTTTGAAAAAAATTGCGATCGCGATTGAGAAAATTCGCGATTTCGATTTTTCGGATTTGTGGGATTCATGGGATTTTTTGGAATTTTTGGGGATTTTGGGGATTTGGGAGTTCCACTGGACTCTAGAGAAATAGGAAAATGGTAAATTTGAAGAATTTCGAAAGTCCGAGTATTTCGAAGATTTTTTTCGAAAATTTTCGAAGATTGAATGAAACCGTATTTTGCCGCAAGATTTTTTCGGAAATTTTTATTGAATTTTTCAGCAATTTCCGAAATTTCAATTTTTCGATTTGCGATCTTGAAAAAAATTGCAATTGCGATTGAGAAAATTTACAATTTTGATTTTTCGGATTTGTAGGAAAATATATCGACTTCCTTTTTTTTTCTTTACGATTTTTCTTATTTCATCTCACATGTTTTCTTTCTTTCATATTATTTTCATAATTTTCATTTTTTCGATTTCAAACATTTTCACATTTTTCATAGGTATTATTTTTTAATATTCATCCAAAATTGAATCACCCAAAATTTATTTGAATTTTCCTTATTTTTAATATTCATCCAAAATTGAACCAGCAAAAATTTATTTGAATTTTCGTTATTTTTAAATATTCAACCAAAATTGAACCACGAAAAATCTATTCGAATTTTCCTTATTTTTTAATATCAATAAAAAAAAAGAAATTCGACCACCATAAAACAATTCACGAAAACAAGTTCGTCTCTTTCAAAGGAAAAAACATATTTCTGAACTTTTGTCCCCGAATGTGCACCCCCACAGCCACTCGCCTCGTGCACAAAGGGTTGCTGCAACAAACACCCCCTTCCCCTTAACTTTCATTTTTTTCTTTTTCTTTTTCTTCTTCCTTCGCTTTCCTTTGCAATTCTTTCCCTTCGCCAGACGAGCGATAGTCGTTTTAGGAAATAACATTTTACTTGGATCCAGTGATTGGAATTGTAATTGACAATTATAACGCGTTTAACCCTTCCACGCCCTCTGTTAGTAATAATCGTCGTTCTTCGCTCTTCCAGGGAGCAAATGCACCCTCACTCGACGGCAGGGGATTGATTTCGCTCAAACTTTTCGATAATTACGTGTTCCACTCTCGTCGGGAACTTTTCTCACCCTCACCCTCACCCTCACCCTCACCCTCGTCCTGGGCTTGAGCTTCGGCTTCGTCCTCATCCTCCTTCCCGAACACTCGCTTCCTGCTCGTTTTCAACCGAAAGATTGGATGTGTTTTCCAGCAGAGCGACGATTTCCTCCCTTTCGAAGTGGAGACACTTTTTTTATTCACGGAAAAGCCTCGGAAAACTTCGGGCTTTCCCGGAATCATATTTTTTTTGCCTGAAATTTCCTTTTTTTTTAGAGTTTTGGGCAAATTCAAATTTGGATTTTAGTCAAAAAGGGGAAATTCGGGATTTTGATTTTTGGGATTTTCTGGGATTTTTGGTATTTTTGGTTTTTGGGATTTTCTGGAACTTTTCGGATTTTTGGTAATTTTGGTATTTTTGGTTTTTGGGACTTTCTGGGATTTTCCGGATTCTCGGTATTTTTGGTTTTGGGGATTTTCTGGTATTTTTCGGATTTTTGGTATTTTTTGGTATTTTTGGTATTTTTGGGTTTTGGGGTTTTGGGGATTTTCGAGTCGCCCGGAATTTTCAGTAAAATGGAAATCGAAGCTCCAATGGACCTCCAATGAACCTCAAAATTTTTGTAGTTTTTAATTAAAAAAAAATTGGAAAATCGAATGAAATATTTTCTCGGTAGAAAATTTCCTGAAAAAAAAAATTCCTGAGTTGGCCCGCGGGGAGATACGCTAGCACCGGCGAATGGATTTCCCGGCGGCAGCGTCGACTGACCCGGTTTTCCGACCCCCGAGTGTAACCGGTAACCGCCCTTAGGAGGAAAACAACACACCCCTATAGCTGATGGAGCGACCCCGGGCTCACCCGGTACGTGGGCATTTATTCGCATGCTCGCAATCATTACTCGCACGTTTCATCTACTTTTATCGATGAAACACGACCGATGATAAGTTACGAGGGGGAGACGGAGGGTGGGGGGGGGGGGGATGTGTTTGTCTTTCCTCCTTTGAGCGAATGTAGATCAACCGTGTCGCTGACGTGGAAATGGGAAATGGTGCGTTCGGTATTGATGTCCATTAGCGTTCGGTAATGATTTCCATTTCTACTGATGTGAGAATTCCGGGCGAGTCGAAATTCCAAAAATCCCAAAAATCCCAGAAATCACAAAAATTCCAAAAATCCCAAAAATTAAAATCGCAGATTTCCTTTTTTTCCGAATTTGAATTTGCCCGAAACTCTAAAAAAAAGGAACGTTTGGACAAAAAATAGAATTTCTCGAAAAAGAAAAATTAAAAAAAAAGTTCTGGGGAAAAATCATCCCCTTTTCATCCCCTTTTGCCTGTCCGTCGATCCGTCCGTCCGTCCATCCATGCATTCCTGCAACTTTTTGACGTGAATCCTTATTCGCGCCGCGTGGGTCGCAAGGGTACACGCTATTGCATTTGTCATAAGCGACGCGGCCTGAACGGACCGACATGACAGATGACGCGTCGATAACGCGTCAGTCATCGTGCAAATGCACGCCTATGACTCGTTGTCCCGGGACTGCGATGGAAATATCGTTAATCCATGGGCTTTTTCCGCCTCCCTTTCGATCGTAATCGCGAGTCGACAAATTATATGCAATCATTCTTTTTTTTTTTCCCCGTCCACGAAGCTTATCTCTCGTTTGCCGCATACGCGAGTTATCGCAAACACCACACAACTTTCCATCCCTCGAATTATGGGAGTTTCACTCGCTCGACAATTATTTGGAATTTCGAAAATCGGGTGTCCCATAAGTAACTTCCGCGCCACGCTACGCGCGACCTCGAGCCGCAGGGGAAGAAACTTATGGGACACAACCCGATACACTTTTTTTTCCCTAAGTATCCTTCGGGGCCTCGAACCCTCGCAGGGTGCACACCCCGTGCGAGAGCTACCCCTTATTTCCTAAATTGACCATTTGTTCGGTAATTTCCAATGAAATCGAATTACTCCCCCCCGGGTGGAGGAGGCACCGTCCCCACCTGGAATCGTTATTCGATAACGCAAAGTTTGCCGGGTCGACCCCCCCGGTGGGCGATTTTTGCCCCGGCCGAGATGACATTCGCGCAGTTTGTCGCTCGCCCAAAGGGTTAATCTCGTTAGCCCGCACCATAATGGGACGTATTCGTGAAACGTGCAGTTCAAAGTTTGCCAAAAGTTGGACAATCGATATTCCCACCTGATCGTCGCTACCGTGATACCGGTGGACGGAAAGAGCCGTGTGTGTGTGTGCGGCGCTTCGGGGGCCAGTATAGCCGAGCCTCCCTGTACGACGCATGCTTTGCATTTAACACGCGCCAGTATCCCCGTCCGTCGATATCCATCAGAACACCTCCCTTTTGCTTCCGTCCCTTGCCCTTGCCTCCCTTCGGACGAATCCCTTGCAACCCCTTGCACCGTCCTCGCCCTCTTCCTTTTCTCGCAAATGTCATTCGGTGGATCGTACCGTGTCACGCGAGCACGATGGCCCACTAACTACTCCGCCGGGGGCCATCGCCTTTTTGCAACCCCTCCTCGCAAGGGGTGCGAGGGAAGGGGGTAAGTGACGGTCGCCCCGATGGGTCATTTTTATTGCCACGGATTTTCGTATTTTTTTCTTTTTTTTTTTTCTTCGTGGAAATATATTTATTTGTTATACGTTAATGTATACATATATATTGTATATTAATATATATATATATATATATATATATATATATATATATATATATATATATATATATGCTACATATTATGTATTAAAAATATATATACATTCATCACATTGCGGGTACCGGGAATCGAACCCAGGAGTCCCGAGTGGAAGGCAACGACCCTACCCGCTAGGCTATCGTGCCTCTATTAATTTATATACATATATAATGTATATATTGTTACGTATTGTGTATGCAATAAATAAATAAATAATTTACGAAAATCCGTGGCACGGTTTCGAGTGGACCCCTCCCCCTCATCTAGGGAAAATTCGAATCTAGTAACATTTTTATTAATGATTCTATATAAGTACACTATAAAGTGATTTAATGGAATTCAATGGCCACGTATGTATATATAACCGAGTTGCCGCTTTTGACGTAAAATCAAGTCTACTAGGTATTTTAATTTCCATTTTATAATATCGTGGTTCGGCTTTATTAAAAAGCTTTGATTAGTTAGCAATTTCCAATGACGGCGGAGGCGTAGGTTAATTTCCAGCTTTATACATATATACACACACACACACACACACACACGTACATACGTTGCATGTACCGATACATGCAAGAGCGGTAGATTGTACATTTAAAACCTGTCACCAATTTGCGACGTTAAAAGTTATTACGGAAATTCATACGGGGAAGTATATTGAATAACGCGCAGAAGTTGCTAACTACGTATAATTATGAGGAAAATTGGAATAATTACATGGAGGGAGAGAGAGAGAGAGAGAGGGGTGCGGTGGCAGGAAAAATACAGCAATTTCGGTCATTGCTATATTTAAATATAGAAATGTGTGTGTATACATATATATATAATATATATACACACCCCATCCATGCAATTTTCTCCCAGTCCCTGTAATCCGATTACAATGGAAACCACGTTTAATCTCGGTCATGGAACACTGGAGAACTTACCGGACCGTTCCAGGGTCCAAGAGAACGCAAGAATTCTGGAGAACCTATCCGTTTGTCCACTTTCCATATATTTACAAAGAGATTATTATCATTTTTTTTTCATAGAAATGTGTGACATAAATTTAGAAATATACGTTTTCGAATTATTTATAATTTTCAAATATCCATTTTTTTGATATTATTTACAACAAATAAAATAGAATCCTGGAGAACCTGTCCATTTGTCCCGTTTTTTTTCACACCATAATTTTTGGGCAATTTTTTTTTTCTGCATTTAATTTTGTTTTCCCCAATTTGGGAAACAAGTTGGGGGTAGAAAAAATTGGGAAAAATAATATTTCGATATAAAACATTTGCCTACAAATATCCGAATTATTTGTCCAATTTCGTGCGCAATTAAAAATTGGTTTGACTCCAAAAAAATTCGTTACCAATTTTTTTCAAACTATAATTTTTGGGCCCATTTTTTTTCTACATTTCATTTTGTTTTCTCCAATTTGGGAAACAAGTTGGGGGTAGAAAAAATTGGGAAAATTAATATTTCGATATAAAACATTTGCCTACAAATATCCTAATTATTTGTCCAATTTTGTGCGCATTTAAAAATTGGTTTGACTCCAAAAAAGTTCGTTACCAATTTTTTTCGCACTATAATTTTTGGGCAATGTTTTTTTTTTCTACATTTAATTTTGTCTTCCCCAATTTGGGAAACAAGTTGGGGGTAGAAAAATTAATATTTCACCGCGAAACGTTTACCTAAAAACATCCCCCTTATTATTATTTGTCCAATTACAAAAATTGGTTCGACCCATGCAAAAATTTTTTTTTTTTCATCCCATAATTTAAAAATCCCTGATTATTTTTCAATTCCCGCACCCCAATTGATTCCACGAGATTTCCGATGGAAGTTCGTACCGATACGCCGCCATACGTTACGTGGGAGGAGCACGCACGATGGCACTCGTGGGCGAAGGAAACACATGTGTGCCGGTGTAAGTGTGTTTTCGAGGGTAGCCGAGGCTGGGGCAAGAGGAAAGGAGCGGAACGGAATTGAAGAGCGTCGTTTACACACAATTTGCATTGTAAATGCAAACACATAGAACGCAGGGGAGGCTTGGAGTGGAGCAAGGGTGGAAATGGAAGTGGAAGAAGAAGAAGCTGCAGCAGCAGCAGCAGCGGCGGCGGCGGTGGTGGTAGTGGCAAGTGATGCACGTGTGCGGATGTCATCCCTTGTATGCAGTCGCCTCTTGAGATCGATCTTACGTGCTTTCACTTTGCCCGTTTATTCCCGTCTTACGTGTCATGGTCAACTCGACAGTCGACGAGCAACGAGGGTAGGTGGCGAGGAAGGAATCTCGTTCCTCTTCTCGCCACCGCCGCTGCCACCACCGATGCTCCGCTGCTACCGCTTATCAGGCACCCCCAGGGTTGGGTTGGTTGTTTAAATCAGGGTGGATTTTGTTTTTTTCTTTTTCTTCTGATTATCAATGGTCTGCATTTTTTTCACACCCCCCACCCCCCGGGAACGGGGGGCGAATATATTAAATATATTCAATTTTGTAAGAATTTCGAAATTTCTAATATTCTACCCCCTAACTTTTTAAAATAAATTATTGGCCCCTCATTGGCCCTTTACGATAATCCCAATATTGTGAAACCCCGATTCGAACCACCAAAAAAGAAAAAAGAAAAAAAAAGGCTGTTCTACTTTTTTCGTATAATTTATACCAAAAAAAAAAACCTTGGAGCGCTGCTTCTATGCTTCGACCCCGGAATCATCGATAGGAATTACTCTTTCACCCTGTCCTTTGATCTCCCGACTGCGACTCCGAGGCACAATGCCATCGACACGCCGCCGGCGACTTTGAACCACCCCTTTATCATTTTCTTCTCTTTTTTTTTTCCTCCCTCCGACTCCCACATTCCCCGCGAAACTGCGTCTCGGGGGTGAAAACGACCCTTGGGCCGATAGTGACCGGGGGATGAATGGATCACCCGGCAGCCGACTCGTTTCGGTCCGTAGAGGGGAGCAGTTTTCGCCACCCCCGCTTGCCCTTCCATCCGGATACGAGAGAAAGCACGAAAAAAAAAAAAAGAAAAAAGTCTCGAGTGGGGGTGCCCGTATTCCTGACCCACGGGAGCGCTATGGCTGACCTAGAATTCGCGTCACCGACTCCCCTTTTTCGGGGTGACATCCCCGTAGGGGGTTGGTTCGTGGTTTCCGAGGAAACTCCACGAACGGAGGGATTCGTCGTCACTTGTTGAAGAAGTCGATTATTATTAGTGCGATCAGCGTGGACCTGACCGTCCGACAAATGACAATCTATCGACCGACTATGAAAATGGTAAATGCACGTCGTTGGTGTTCTCTCTCACCTGTTCCGTTCTCGCCACTTGGCCGTATACGGGCGTCGTATCTGCCTGGGCCCAGGATGTTGTCCAACACCTGTTTCTCCTTCTCCCGGAAATTCACCTTTCCCGGCGTACATCTACGGGACAGACAGACGGAGAAGAAGAGTTTAATGAGACATTGCAGTGATCAGTGGTGCATCGAAAAATGCAAGACATTGGGTTTTCTTTGACTCCACCTCAGCCTCGGCCTCAGCCTCAACTTCAGCCTCAACTTCTGCCTCAGCCTCAGCCTCAACATCAGCTTCAACATCAGCCTCAGCCACTTCAGCCTCAGCATCAGCCTCAGCCTCAGCCTTAACTTCAGCCCCAACCTCAGCATCAGCCTCAGCCTCAGCCTCAACATCAGCCTCAGCATCAGCCTCAGCCTCAGCCTCAGCCTCAGCCTTAACTTCAGCCTCAGCATCAGCCTCAGCCTCAACATCAGCCTCAGCATCAGCCTCAGCGTCAGCCTCAGCCTCAACATCAGCCTCAGCATCAGCCTCAACCTCAACATCAACATCAGCCTCAACATCAGCCTCAGCCTCAGCCTCAACATCAGCCTCAACATCAGCCTCAGCCTCAGCCCCAGCCTCAGCCTCAGCCTCAGCCTCAACATCAGCCTCAGCCTCAGCCTCAGCCTCAGCCTCAACATCAGCCTCAGCCTCAACATCAGCCTCAGCCTTAACTTCAGCCTCAATATCACTAAAATACAAATTCGAATAAAGCCAACAGAGGCGAGCGTGAGCTCTCGCCCATTGCATCGATCGAAACTTCATCTGCTCGATTCGCGATTGATGTTTGGGCGGACTCAAAGCCATAAGGAATATCGGATTAAAAGACGTAGGTACACACGAAGTTGTTGTATCGCAACTACAAACGCCGGATCCGTTTGAGGCTCGCGTACGTGTGCCATTGTGTTAATTACACGGGGTTTCGGGGGAGGCAAAAAGGGAAATAGGGAAAAATAGGGGAAGGGTGAATAGAGTTAGCATACATTAGGACGAGTATACAACAATTACGAGGAACCTGCCGGCAGACGCTCGGGATGAACCGCTGGAACCTTAATGAGGTCGCCCGCTGATACTGTATGTTAATGAGATGGCATGGTCCTGAGGTTCCGACGCTGAAGTTAAGACGAACGTCGTTTCGGGAAAGAGGGAGAAAAACAGTGCCAAGGGTTGGAACCGTCCGAGGGGTTCCAACCCTTATGGAGAGAAATTATGCGACGACCTGATATTTATTAATTGTTTGCTTTTATTTTTTGGAATATGTTGTATTAATTCTATTTTTAAACGGTGACAAATTATCCGGTCTCCGGCTTCACGGGGTATCCGATGCACCTGACCCGAATTTGAGGTGCATCGACGCCTCGACCCTCGCCAACTTCGGATGGTCGTGGTTGAAAAGGAAGGCTCTCGGCGTCGCAATGGCGACGGTAACGAGGACTTCATCGTCATTATGATAATGATCGTAGCCCGAGAATGGATGATTCTGTGGATCTCGTGAAACCTCGGCTAAATGCCGAGCAGCCATTCGGAACGACGGACGTCGAGGGTCGATCCTTGGGAAGAAAAGAAATGGGAGCTTTGATGATGTCAAGAGAGCCATCACCCCATGCATCCTCGGTTCTATGGTTCGCGAGTAGTCGGTCTCCAATTGCACGGCCAGCGGATGAATGGGCTGACGAAAGACCAACCTACTCGGGCCCCGGAGTCCCCGATCGTCGCTCGACGCGATTTGAAGTTCAAAGCTCTTTTCTTGACGACTCGAGCCACGTCCGCGCTAGCGAAGTTCGTGCCAGATGCCTGTGGTAGTAATCCGTTTAGACGATCGAAAGAAGCAGATAGCTATTTCTTGGCGGAAACTGGATCCCACTGGGAAAACGACGCAAAAAGAGGAACGTGGAATTGAAAGGGAAGTATCGAGTTTCCACGAATGTAGGCAAACTCGCGAAGAATCGCCGGGAAACTCAATAGGTCCAAGTCAAATACAGCGGCGGTGCCTTTATTCTTTTGTCAACTCCTACCTCTTCGAGGAAAAAAAAGGGACGAGGGGTAGCACGGAGCCTCAGCCTCAGCCTCAACATCAGCCTCAGCCTTAACTTCAGCTTCAGCTTCAGCATTAGACTCAGCTTTAGCCTCAGCCTCAGCATCAGCCTTAGCTTCAGCTTCAGCCTCAGCCTCAGCCTCAGCCTCAGCCTCAGCATCAGCCTCAGCCTCAGCCTCAGCCTCGTCATCGCGAAATCCCAAACGGAATCGTCAAATCCACGGGTTATACTCTCAGACTCCAGTCTCGGATCATCCCAAAAGTCGACAAACGCCCGCCCCAGGCCTGGACCGAGCAATTGGCAAACCACATCCGAGCGTGGATTACCTCCGGATTGAACAACGCCGTCGGGAATGCGAGGCAACAGCGGGACGCTAGGCCGCAGCCAACGTCAACTTCAATTAGGGCTGGAAAAACCTTTTAAAAGCAGGAAACAATGTAAATTCGAGCTCGTCAAAGAAGCGAAATTTCGTTCGCAGCGGCAGAAGAGCTATTCGACGGTACATTAAATTACGTCCCCTCGCGCTCGTCGCGTAAAATCGTACGATGCAAATCCGTGGACGGACCGTATTTGCGCGATGCAATCGTTCGTCGGGGAGCGTCATCCCCTTTCACAAGACGAAGCGTTTGGTACCCGCTTCACGCGTTTAATTGGCTATCCTGTTTTTTTTTTTTTTTTTCGATACCGAAGGGGTGGAGAAGGACAGCTTTTGACATCAAAGCGCGAATAAACGACGCTTCCAATTATGGGATTGATCATTATTATCATTATTATTATTATTATTATTATTATTATTATTATTATTATTATTATTATTCTCATCGCCCCAGACAGAACCGCGAATTTATAACAATTTTAATTACAATGAAAAAACAATTGAAAAATCGGTTCTTACTTTGCTGGGGTTTCGCCCCCCCCCCCCCCCCCCCCAAAAAAACAAAAGAAAATTATGGTTCGATTCCAAAAATGGAGGGATCCTCGAAAAATCTGGAATTCGTGGGTTCGTCAAAATGGGGGAGGGTCACCGGTACCCCGGGTACGTCTTTCGTCGGCCCGTCGAAGCCCGGAGGGCGCGAGCCTCGGCTCGGTTTCCATTTCCGACGAATCTCTACTGGACGTTGATACCGCTGGAATGGAATATTCATTTTTTTCTTTCCATCGCGGGTCAAAAGGGGCAGAATGAAGAGGCATTTTTCTTCGCCACATTGGGATCCTGGTCGGCGTGAAATATTTAAGCCAAGCCAAGTCAAGCCAAGCCTCACCAAGCCAGGCCATGCCATGCCAAGCCAGGCCAGGCCAGGCCATGCCAGGCCAGGCCATGCCGAGCCGAGTCTGCAGCCCCGGGCGATCGTCGCTGATGAAAAACTTTCTTCTTCCGGTGGAAGGGACACCGAGACGTATACATCCCCCTTCTGCTTTGGCCGGGGACTGGAACTTTGGCGAGGCTTTTTCTATGCCGTGTAACCACACTCCGGAGTGGCGTGCGGGCTCTTCTCTTTCTTCCTCTCTTCTTTCTCGCCCCCGCAGTTATAGCTATTCAAAGTTTTCAGCCGACACACCTCTCTCTTGGCCTCGCTTCGTTTCGTTTCGCCCCGAGCCGGAACATCGGGGCGTCAAACCGGGGCAACTCGACGAGATATCGTTCGATACAGGGCTTCGAAAGTGGGTCTAATTGGGGTCTGGCAGCCGCTGAGGTCTCGAGTAATTGGACGGGGAAGAATAAACTCGGAAATGTCGGTGACAATGATCTTTCGCGGGCTTTCGAAGCCATCGGCACCCGCCCGTTGCTAGGCGGAAGGCGAAGAGCGGGCGTGGTTGGAGGGGGGGGGGGGGATTCCCAGCGTTCCGCGCGTCGTCCAGCGCGGGAAATTCGAAAAGTGACCGGATTCGCTCCGGATAAGATTTTTTAACCGCCTCGAGGTGGAATTAAATGCGAATTAAATGTGAATTCATTGGATCGGAATTTATAAAATTGGAAGTTATGGAAATTTAACCGAAGTGGAATTTGTTTTGGTCCAAGATGGAAATTCCATCTGACCTGGATTTGAAATTAATAAATTATTATTATTAATAAATTAATTAATAAATTAATTATTCGGATTTGAAATTAATAAATTTGCTTAATTCGTTAATTTTCAATTTCGTGATTTTATCGGATCGGAGATGAAATTGCATCTGATCTAAATTTTTTTTTAAGAGAATATTTATAATTTTCGGAATTTATAAAAATGGAAGTTATGGAGATTTAACCGAAGTGGAATTTGTTTTGGTCCAAGATGGAAATTCCATATGAACTGGATTTTAAATTAATAAATTATTATTAATAAATTAATTAATAAATAAATTATTTGGATTTGAAATTAATAAATTTGCTTAATTCGTTAATTTTCAATTTTGCGATTTTATCGGATCGGAGATGAAATTGCATCTGATCTAAATTTTTTTTTTAAAGAGAATATTTATAATTTTCATATCCTTAAAGAACAAACAAACGATATTGGGACGAAAAATAATGAAATAATATTAAAAGAATAAAATTACAAAAAAATAATAATATTACTTCCGAGAATCCTACATTAAAAAAAAAATCCAAAGTGGAAACGGTCAATTTGTATCAGACAAATCCTTTCTCCGAAAAATCGTGCGATCGGATTTTTCACATTTTTAATAAACTAATAATAATAATAATATAAAATAGGATAATTTCACGAAAAGCCGGAAACACGTGTCGAACTATTAGTGGCAAAGGGGGCGCTGATAAAAATAAAATAAAATAAAAAAGGAAAAATGGCGAACGATATTTATAGGGTGAAAGTTGGTCGCGGCGACTGGCAGGATCTTTTGTTACAGAATTTTCTCGGCGATAATAAATCCGGATCTGCCGTAATACCGGGAGCAGTGATTTTCTGAAGAATTAATTAGAGATAATACTGGAAAGCAGGGAGAAAACTACTCTCCGGTTTGAATACTATTCATTGTCGAAAGCGAAGCTTATGGAAAGGAAAAAAAAAAGTAGGCTCATTAAAAACTATTACGAAAGTTAGCGTTTTATCCTTTCATCCTTCGTTAATGGAAAGCAGGAAGGATGGGAGAGAATGACAATAACAATGTCGACCCAGAATTTCAGGAAAAAATCCATATGGAAACTGGGAAACACTCTCGAAAGTCGAGCCACCGAGGTATAAATATCATTAACACACGTTCTTGGCGCTCTTCCAAAAATAATCATCACAATAATGTTGCTCGTAATAATAATAATAATAATAATAATAACAATAATAATAATAACAATAATAATAATAATAATAATAACAATAATAATGCGCAAAAATAAAACCGCGAATGATGTTCCCAAAGTTTATGCTCCCTCGGCTCGAGAATCCAATAACCCCGTCACTTATTTCCTTCTCCGGCGAGATTCGCGTAATTTGCAAATTTTCGTTCGTATCATTTTCGTTATTATTATTTTTTTTTTTATTTTACCTCCCGGTTGGAGTGTCGACAATTCTCAAACAATTTACGACGTTTTTGGCATTCTTCCAAAAATAATAATAATAATAATAATATTGCGCAAAAATGAAATAACTTTTGTGTATAATTTTACCATTATCGTCGTTAGTATTTTCTTATAAAAAATTTATTAACCGGTCGGAGTTTCCAAAAATCCGAAAAAAAAAATATATATTTTTTTTGGCATTTTTGGCTGTTTGAAAAATAATAATAATAATAATAATAATGCGCGAAATATTATCTTCAAATATTTTCCGAAAGAAATTTTACCAATTACGTAGTTGGAATTTCCAAAAATCCCCCAAAAAAATTTTTTTTTACGTTTTTAGCTCTTCCAAAAATAATAATAATAATAATAATGCGTGAAAATGAAATCACTTTCGTGTATAATTTTGCTATTAGCGTCGTTAGTATTTTCTGAAAAAAATTTTACCAATTACGTATTTTTGGAATTTCCAAGAATCCAAAAAAAAAAATTTTTTTTCACGTTTTTAGCTCTTCCAAAAATAATAATAATAATAATAATAATAATATTGGTCGAAAATGAAAATACTTTCACGTAAAATTCTGCCATTATCGCCGTTCTCATATATTCCCCAAGGAATTTTGCCATTCCGTTGGAAGTGTCGGAAGAGCAAATTTCAAAATCGTTCGAAAAATTCCAATGAAAAGTAAATCGCCCAAATTACGACAGGATTGGGGCTGTGGTAAAAATACATATTTTTAAAAAAAAATTTTTTTTTGAATCTTACCTCGACGGATGTAGCAGGACTGCCAGTAACGCTAGCAACGGAAATACCCCAGGCCACATCGCGGCGGCCTGTAATCAAAAGAGCGCACGAATTATCGCACCTCGTATTTTCATTTATGATTTTTTGTTTCTTTCGATATTGCATCGATAAAAAAATAAATAATGAAATTTAAAAAAAAATAAATAAATAAATAAATGGGCGCCGGGGAGCCTGGAAATTCCTTGAAGTCCCTAAAGGGACGCGAAGTTTAGCGGCACGATAATGAAATTCCACGTCATACGTCACTTCCGTGAGCGCGAACGTGCGAATAATAAACAATTGACTCGTGAGAACCGATTAAACTGCATTCGGGCAAAAGGAGGTCTCGCCGCTGCTGGAGATGAATAATCAAAGTGCAGAGCAGCTGTCAGCGTCAGTGCCCGATTCAAATGGACATCGATTTGATATTTCTACCTGGCGTTATCGCTCAAAATTAAAAAATGCACCCCATAGAAACGGCCTGGCACCTTCATTCATTCATTCATTCATTCATTCATTCATTCATTCATTCATTCATTCATTCATTCGTTCGTTCATTTGTTTGTTTGTTTATTTATTTATTTTCCCTCCAGCCGGAAGCTCATTGTTTCCGTGACGTTCGGCTCGGACGCGACGTCTAACCTTTTCCGTCTGACAGAAATCCACCGTGAAATTGACGTTCGGTTAAAGTATCATTATTCCAAGGGAGAGAAAAAAAGAGAGAGAGAGAGAGAGACTTGTCAATGTTGAAAATAATTTTTTGCCCTCGTCGAGAAATTATTTCGAATTTTTGGAAAAAAAAAGGTGTCGAAAAATTGTTAGAGAAAATTTATGGGAATTTTGGGAAATGAGATTTTTCTCAAAATTATGAAGTCGATTATTTTGGAATTTTTGGGGAAAAATGTACTCAAAATGAGAGAGACAATTATTTTGGAATTTTCGGAAAAAAATGTACTCAAAATTAGAAAGACAATTTTTTGCCCTCGTCGAGAAATTATTTCGAATTTTTGGAAAAAAAAGGTGTCGAAAAATTGTTAGAGAAAATTTATGGGAATTTTGGGAAACGAAATTTTACTCAAAATTATAAAGTCGATTGTTTTGGAATTTTCGGGAAAAAATGTACTCAAAATTAGAAAGACAATTATTTTGGAATTTTTGGGAAAAAAAGTTTCGAGTATTTTCCAGTAACTCAAAGTCACTTAAAAATTGTTAGAGAAAATTTAAGGAAATTTTGAGAAATGAAATTTTACTCAAAATTGTGAAGTCGATTATTTTGGAATTTTCGGAAAAAAATTTACTCAAAATTAGAAAGTCAATTATTTTGGAATTTTTGGGGAAAAAATGTCGAATATTTTCTAACGACCCAAAGTCCCTGAATAATTGTTGGAGAAAGTTGGAGAAAATTTTTGGAAATGAAATTTTACTCAAAATTAGAAAGTCGATTATTTTGGAATTTTGAAATTTGGAAAATTGAAATTATGAAAAATATATTTTGAAATTCGGGGGAAAAAATTAATTTCTATCAAAAAATCAAATTTCAATTTCTTGAAAAAGGGAATCATAATACAAAACTTATAGATACACGAAAAAATCGATTTTTCGGAATTGCGAGAAATTTTCAGAAATCCAAAGACTGACGAATCCAATTTTTTCGACGAAACACACAAATTTTGTGAATTCCGGTAAAACCTCGGAATTCTCGGGGAAGGTTTCTACCAGAACCGTGAAAACTTTAATACAGGTAATTCTCAGCCGAGCCTGGAAAAGTCGATAACAGCCTTAACCTTAATTCCGGAATTTTTGTTTCTTTAATTATTCCAGTATAATTTCGATAAAGTTGCCTTCGTTTAAGAATTTGCTTGTTTTTGATATCGGAGCATTTTGTTCCCGGGATCATGTAAAAATAGCCAGTTTCCGCATCGTTTCATGCATGCATATATGCTAATGCCAATCCCTCTTGAACAACAGTACCAAGTGGATACTCGTTATACTACAACTTTTACAAGCCGGGAATTAATTAATAAATGTGGAAAAGTTTACGCTGACGTAACACATGTTACATTTAAATTCCCTCCGGTTCGCAAACATTCGTCGACTTTTGATACCGCGCCCGTTCCCTGCAACCCTCCATGCACAGCCGGTAGCTTATTAGGGCAATGCTAGTTGCCAGTTAACCCGAATATGACCGAAACTTTTGCTTACGACGTCCCCGAAATTTTATCACTATTTATTGTTTCAACGTTTCGATCTTTTTTTTTTAAGGACCTTTCAAAAATTTATTAAAAATCGCATTAGATTTTTATATTTTTGTGATACATTTATATAATTGTATTTATATTTTTTATATTTTATATTTTTAAATATATAAAATTGTGTGATTCGCTGGAGCAAAATTGTTTACCAAAAATTGTTGCGTCTAAAAAAAATTTGTATTTTTACTAAAAACGTTTTTACTAAAAAATTGAGATTCGCCAAAATTTTTGTATTAACAATCTACGTATTCGGATTTTTTAAGGGCGTTTAAACAAATTGATTAAAAATTACGTATAATTATTGGATTTTTATTTTTTCTTTTCAATATTTAATTTTGAGTTATTGATTTGCCGAATAAAATTTGTTTACTAAAAATTGTTGCTTCGAAAAAAATTTGTACTTTTACACAAAATATTTTTTACAAAAAGAAATTTATCAAAAATTACGTATAATTATTAGATTTTGATTTTTTCATTTAATATATGATCTTGAGTTATTAGTTTGCCGAATAAAATTTTTTACTAAAAATTATTGCTTCCAAAAAAAAATTATATTTTTACTCAAAATATATTTACAAAAAATGTAGATTCCCGAAAATTCTTTTATCGACAATTGATTAAAGATTACCTACATATTTTCAATAATAATAATGATGATGATGATGATGATGATGATGATAATAATAATAATAATAATAATAATACTCGAATTTTTTCAAACGTTAAATTTGAAGAACAAAAATTAACAAGTGACGTAATTGTAATTATTACATTTAGTCAAATTACCACCGATAATAATAATCCACAAAGGACATTAAAAAAAAAAACATTCTTGGACAAATAATTAATAACATTTCCAAATAATTGCATAAAAAATTTCGAACGATTCCAGATAATCCACAAAGGACAATAAAAAAAAAACAATTCTTGCACAAATAATTAATAACATTTCCAAATAATTGCATAAAAAATTCTCAAATGATTCCAAAGACTAATGATACGCGGGGAAAACTGGACACTTGAAAATTCCCTGAAACGTCGAAAATGCCGGATTAAAATATCGCCAAAACAAAATCCATTGAAATCCACTCTGAAAAGGGAGAAAAAACAGGGACGAAACGGATAAACTTCGACTCTTTCCCGAAAGTTACAGTGCCTATGTGGGTCACGCGTACCTATCCTCTTCCCTTAAAGACAAAAGGGACAAAATCTGTGGGGGAAAAAAAAAAAGATCCTTCCTAATCTCACTGCCAAACTCTCCACTTTTCAAACGAATCTCTGGTTCTTTCTTTTTTTTCCTTCTTTCTTTCTTTCTCTTTTTCTTTTTTTGCGAATCCACCAAATTACCGAGGAATCGGTGGCTCTATTTGACTCTCGTCTCATCGTTTATTTTGGAGACTCATTAAAATAACTGGAGACACAGGAGCACGAATCCTCTCGGATACGAAGGGGAGCGAAGGCAAAAGGGAGATATTTGCCCCGAGAAAATATTTATCCAATCAACGGTTCCTGCGGACGCTTGGTCGCAAGCATCCGAGGGACCCGGTGCGTGAGGAGCATAAATAGGAGCCGGTTTCGAATTCCCGTTTGAGGGAAATTTGTCGTTTCACCGAAAATACATATATTTTTTTTTCTTTTTTGTGCAATCGAAATTCCAATTTCAAGAGAAATTTGTATTTTTTTGTTTTTCTATAAACGCTCCCTTTCCCCATTTCACGAAAAATTCTCATCAACGCGTTCCGTGCCGCGTGGGTCGCATACGACCCACGCGGACCCACACGGCAAAACCCTAGCAAAACCCCGCTGCACTCTCCGTTCGGGCCACAACTTTTTTCGAATCTTTGGGGCGTGGGTCGTATACGCCCCACGCGGCCTTAATGGACAATCTTCAAAAATTGCTATTAAAAAATATTTCATTTTTGGAAGAATTTGTATTTTTACTGGAAAATTCAAATATTTTAATATTTTACATTTGGTGGAAAATATAAAATGATAATATAATATTAATAAAATATACAATAAAAATGATAAACTATATACAATAAAAAACTAGATTTTTCTCGATGAAAATTAAATATTTCGAAAATAATTCAAATATTTTGTCTTTCAAACATTTCATTTCTATTCAAAAAACAGAATTTTGAAAAATCGGATAAAGTAAAAAAAAAATAGAAAATGAAAAAAATCCTGAAAAACGACTTTCTTCACCTTCAAAAATTCTTTTTCCTCAAAATTGATATTTCAATAGTTTTATATAAAAAAAAAGAAATTACAAAATGTATTACGTAACAAAATTTATACACATGCTTCTCTCCGTAGGTGCGGTATTGGTAGTGGTGATATAACATGGAGCGGGAGTAACAATAATACCACCCCATACCGATACACCACGACCAACCCGTCAAACTCTGCGCGATTGTTCGCAAAATGGAGGAACGCTACATGTCGCAATTACGGCTTAACACGACAAAGCTCCGGCAAATTCTATCCACTCTTTGTGAATACCTTATCGGGCCGGAATTCTCTCGTCTGTCAACCATCGGCTTCGGACGAGAGGTAGCCTCCTTTTTATCAGGCCGCCGAAGCACCGCTAATTATAATCGTATCTGCCTGGGCAATTATTCCCTTTTATCGAATTGAACTTTGGAGAACAAAAAAAAAATGGGAAAGAAAAAAATTATCACTGTTGTGACAAAAATTGCAAAATAATAAAAAATAAAGAAAGTCGAGAATCTTCGAGAAACTATTTTTTTTTAAATCAATTAAATTTGGGTCGAAATTCTTTTCAATTTTTCATTAATTACTATATTATTATTATTATTATTATTATTATTATATTACTGTAAATATTTTAATAATGCAATTATTAAAAAAATCCGAGATTATTATTTTTTTTTGCAAAAATTTCGATTATTCCCTTTCCCAGCGATTCTCGTTATTTCGACGATTGCTTTTGCTCTGCCGGGCGTAACCTCGCGGCAGGTGCGCTGAATGCGCCGAGGTCTCGATTGTATCATGAAAAGTGGCTGCTACGTGCCTCCGTGGCCAAGGCGAAACACCTACGTAACATACGTAACCCCGGGACGAAGGCGGGGTAAAAAAAAGAATATTGGTTGCAACAAAAAATGCGACCAACGGAACGCCGTAAACCTCGGGTAAACATGATGCATTAACCCGGGGCGCAAGCTGGCGGCATGAGAAATGAACGGCATCCCGTCGGCCACCGTGATAATATGTGCCGTGCCGGGCCGAGCTGGGTCTATGCAACGTCACGCGTTCGCGTTTATACATTTTCTTTTTATTTTTGCAAGAGCATTTTTGTCGACTTCCCTTTCGAGAAACCGAATCAAATAGCGAGCGAGTGACTTATAGAGCCAAACGTGGAAAGAAGTTATCAGGGACTCGGGTAGTCGCGGTGGTTAAGGCGCAGGGCACTGGGACGGACCTATGCTGTGAGTGACTCGGGTTCGAATCCCGGACCCGACACGCGAAATTCTTTTTCTTCGATTTATTTATTTGTTTCACTTGAACTTGAAGAAAAAAGGATGCAAATATCACTAAATACCAAAAAAGAAGGGGGGAGGGGGGGATAATTAATATGGTTACAGGTGAGAACCGTGAACAACAAACTCAGGTGGAGCCTAGAAATGCTACCGTAGGAGGGCGCTGTTCTTTGTTATCTATCGGTCCAACTAGGGATCATCCCGTTTCGCGGTGATAAGAAGAGAACTATACCTGAAGCGCCCTCGTTGGGCAAGAATCGAACCCGACGAAAGGTGAAAAGGAGGGGCGAGGGAGTTGGCGGTGGTATTGTTGTTTGTGACACGTAAATTGAATTACCACTGCCAACCGACGCTGTTGCAGCTACGCCACTCGGTTTCTTCGGTGCTCGACAGCAGAGCTCCCTTTCGCTGAACTTCGTCCACGAAAACGCATAAGGCGGAAGGCTTGGCTTTGCCTAGCCTAGGCCAAACGAAGCATGCGCTTCGGGAAAGTTTCTCCTAGAAAGTTTGTGGGCCGCGTTGATTACAGATAAACGTGAGAGTCCACACGCGCGTGTGTGTGTGCAGCATCCGTCTCTATGTGTGTTAGGGTGTACAACCATAATCATCGTTCACGGCGCGAGGAGACTCGACATCTCCCAAACTAACTCGAACCTGCGGAAGATAAGCGCACACCTCGTTGGCCACCCATCGATGGATGGCTTTGGGAATTTCAAAAGAGCGCCTGCGGTTACGCTTTGACTCTTCTTCGGGGTGTCTTTCGAAATTAGGTGATCCTAATGTCGAGGTTGTCCGAAATCGTCCACGATACTTTCCGATGTTTTTTTTATTCTTTTTTGCGGGGGGGTGGAAAATAAGAGTCACAGCTATGATGTCGATTACGACTGTTTCACTTGGCATCGAGGCAACGATGATGGATGGGTGGAAGGAATTTGCTCGGGTTTCCACTTGAGAATCTACGTGTGTTTGCTAATGGGTCTCCTGTATTTATGGATGTCCACAAGATGTGTATCGATGGGAGTTGTTTTTTTTTGTTGTCGATAGGAAGACAATATTGGAGTTTCCGTGATTTTTGCGAGGAAAGAACAATGTTTTCCTTCGGTTCCCTTTGCCCCGGTTCGAAGCAAATTCTTTTTTTTTGTATTATTCCTTTTTCCATTCGTGTTCCGAATTATTCATTCATTCAGTCACTCAATGATTTCATTTATTAAATTATTTTCGTATCCATTCATTCTACGAAATTTTCTAAAATTCTCTCTCTCTCTCTCTCTCTTGCTCTTTCAATTCGAGAAATACAAAAATGTCTGCAAAACTGGAGATTTTGATACCAACACCTTGGAAAGAAGAAGAAAAAAGGAATTTGCAATTCCTTCACCTAAGTTCCCACTAGATAGGCGCATTTATAACCGGCCTTGAGAAAGGACTTGGCCGTACACACGAGGCTACTATTTTCCCTCCGTTCTTCCTTCCGTACCTTTCCGCTATAAGTGTCATGACAACAAATCTTTATCAATCGATCGCAACATTACTTTCATTCTTTCCCTGCTTCTTGTATTCTTCCTTCACGGCTTCGTTTCCTTCACGCTCGTGATATTTTCACTTACTCGCTTCTGCCTCTATTGCATTTCTTTTCTTTTCCATTCCGTTCCATTCCATTCCATTCTATTCTATTCAATTCATTTCTATTTCTTTCTGTATCCAACCCCCTGCTCTTTGCTCACGCTTTGACCCTGTGCTTTGACGTTACTACTGGCAAAAATGGGGTGAAAATAGGAAAGACATATGGGCTCTTTGGTCCTAAACGCAAATATTCTATTATACGCCAATATGTGTGTGTGTGTGTGTGTTTATTCTTTCTGAAAATATTATTATTATTATTATTACTATCATTATTATACTATTATTATTAATACAACCAATTAGAGGTATGCAATTTAATTATATAATTTTAATTCACAAAAGCTGCCAAGCCACAGAAGCAATTTGTATAATAATAATAATAATAATAATAATAATAATAATAATAATGATGATGATGATGATAACGATAATGATAATTATGATAATTATTATTACCAACAACAATTTTTTCTACAAAATCGACAGAGATCCACCAATGACCCCGAGGAGCGCCACCCCGAAGGCTGGGCTCGGGTCCGGGAACCCCTTGGCCCCGGGGAACCTAATTCCAATTACGGTAAAAAAAAAAAAAGCGTCTCAAAGTGAGAAATAATTGGCGTAATTAGAACAGTCACGGTAACGATAATTGCTCGACGCAGGTGTACGGACTCACTCGCGGCATCCGCACGGGAATGTACGAGATGAACACGCGCGAATACGTGTGTGCCGGGGGACAATATCGCGGGTGGGCGCGCGCGTGTGTTTGTGTGTAATTTCTAACAATTTTTCCCGCACAAAAGGTCCTCCACCGCGCGCGGCTGCTATTCAGCGACTAAACCGTGGGTGAATTATCCGGTATGAAAATTTCAGCGCTCCTCCTCCGAAGTGGCCACATTCAATTCCATTGAACGAGTTCCAAAAAAACGCGAAACGGCACCGGGCACCGCCTCGGCCATCGGGTTCCCGAGGCAGGCGCGGGGCGGAACGGGGAAGGTGACCGCCGAGCTGCCTGTCCCGGCCGATCAGTACCGGAGATTACGGAAGACGCGGCTCCTCGCCCGACCGTCGTGGTAATTGGCTCGATCGCGCCGATTTCCGCGTTATTTTCGGCGTACGAGGGAACGCAGTCGCGCCCGAGCGAGGCTCGGAATAGAACGGCACCTATCGACGAGAGGACGTTCGCTTCGAATTCGACATTTCGATTTCCCGCCGAAAAGTGGCCTGGGGTCGCCACTGTAGCCGCGACGTCACCCCCGGGAGTCCCGAAACTATCCGGGTTCTAAAGAAACTATTCTCGTGTATTAGGCGCGCGACTAAGTTCTCGCTGTTTTTGTGACGGAAATGCAACTTTGTTGTGAAAAGATGGTTACAAATGAATCAATCAAATTATTGCCCGTCGCTAGGGACAACTTTTTCCCGTCCGTCTGGCGGAGCTCGAATACCCCGACTGTAGAAGTGTTCGTCTTTTGAGGCTATCCACGAATCGAGCCATTTTTTTGATGTCTTCGTATGAGCGGAACCGCTGATCAGTCAGGCCATGGGCCATCGAACGAAACAAGTAATAATCGGACGGCGCAATATCTGGGGAATATTGCGGGTGGGGTAGGACTACCCGTTTGAGCGTTTCCAAGTATGTTTCAACAGGTTTGGCAATTTGGCACAAAATCTGACATTTTCACACAACCAAAAAGTTTACGACAAAGTTTAAGGCAAAAAACAAAATCAATAATGTATCAAAGCGGTTTTTTTTTTTACCATACGTCTAAGCTTGGTTCGTAACGTTTTGGTTACGTCAAAATCCACCGGCACTTACCGCTGGAGCTATCTATTGGCAAACAGCGGGAACTCGGTTGCTCACCTAATAAATCTTTTCGTTACGGTTTCCGAACTTACGGTATTTGATATTATTATTATTATGATTATTATTTTTCTGGAAATTTCCAACTTCCACGAAACGCGAGAGACTTCTCTCGGGTGAATAGGTAGGCAGGTATATATAATTATAGGTACGTCAGCGCCCGGAACGTCTCCGCAGCGTAACATTTGCCCACTCGAGTGCAACAACAGAAACGTCACGTTTAAGACAAGCGCGATGACCGGGATGCAGTTGCATCACGACAATTTGATGAATATGCAGGCTAGTTGCAACAATGAACCGTTTCGTGCGACTCTGTGTGTGTATATATATATATATACAATATATTATATGTCCATTCTCCATAGTTGGTCCTCGTAAAAATAATAATAATAATGATAATAATTATCCATTTTTTATTTTTTATATAAAAATTCGATAAATTGATTTACTCTACGTTTCGGCGCCTGGTTTTGGCCCATCCTCGGCTTTTATTGCAATTAATTCAAAATATTTTTTTCGAACAAAATACATTAAATTAATAATCATGAAATTTTGGAAATATATAAATTACGTGTAAAAAATATTAACGTTAACGGATCGTCGTATTAAATTATACTATAAGTATTATTATTATTATACAGGGTGTTCGGCATAAGCTGTCGGAGCCAAAGGATGGTGGTGGACGGTGAAAAAAAGGAAACGAAAAGTCAAATACCATTTTTGAAAATTCTGGTCAATTGAGACCCGAATTGGAATTCAATCGCAGAAATTGGAATTTCAATTGAAATTGGAATCCTCGCCGTGAAATTGAAAAATCAAAATTGTTTTTGAGCTCCGACCTCCCGAGGGTGCAACCATGGGGTGCCATTGGGAACTTAAAGCGATATTAATGCGATATAGAGTTTCGCAGTTTTTCCTTAAAAAAGGGAATTAGAAAAGTTTGGGGAAAAGAAGAAAGAAGAAAATCCGATAAAGCTGCCGCCGCCGCCGCTGCTGCACGAGGAACTTTTGTTACCTCCCATTGTCTCCCTGGAATTTTATATTCCAGTCGTATACAAGTCCGTTATAAATGAAATTTCGCGTAACAATTTAATGCGAGTCAAGTGGATGCGATTTATATCGTTGCGAAGTTATCGCATTTTTTTTTCCCCCTCACCACCAGGTGGAGTTGCTACTTTCCGAAATTTTTCTCGGCCCGGATCTCCAGGACCGGGACCCCCCTCGATCCCGAAACGCCCACCCAAGGTTATCAATCACGAGGAGCTGTAATCAATCCCAATTAATTCCTGCGGAAAAAAATAATTGCATAAAAAAAAAGAAGCAAGACCCGAAGAATTTTGTAGGATCCACTTTTACCCGAATCCTTTGAATTCCACGACAGCCTCTGCAACGATTAATTCCCGCCGGCGTAAATTAATTACAGCCGACGTATCACAATTAATGCGTCGCTGGGAATAAATTGTAACCGTGAAATATAAAATACGCCGTGATAATAATCCCAAACTAATTTCAATCCCCACCTAGGACCATTAATCGCGACACTCCGCGATTAATTATAAATAATTCCTGCGCGAGAATTCATCGCGACACCGGGTCTAATTGCGAGATATTAATTCGCATTTGCACCAACGCCCTTTGGCCAACCTCTCGGCGCGGTGCGAGAGTGCAACGGTACCACCTTGGGTGCACTTTTTGGGGTGGATGAAAAATGACTAGGGCACTAGCAAAACTCCCTATCCTGGATTTGTCGCCTCACCGGGGAACAAAGTGGATCCATTTTTAGCGCCATCGCCCGGAAATTGACCCCGACACGCTAATTTATCCATTTGTATGGAAGAAGAGTCCCAGATTTCGCGGTAGTTTCGGGGTAGGATGGTGTCATCCAGCGTCAGCGCGACTGTCGTGTCCAAAAAATTATCGCTAATCGTCGCTATCGTGGACGTCATCCTCCGTTACCGTTATCGTCGTCCCTTGGGATTATCATCGCCCGCATCGTTCGGTATCCGTCCCTTTGTGGGCCATCGCTTATCCTTCACCGTATCGTCAGCCTCCTCGACACATCGCTAATCATCTGCATTATTCGTCATTCGTGTCATTATCGTCGTCACGATTATCATCAGTGTTACCCGGTATCGTCGTTACCATCACCAATCACCTACGTCATCATCGTGATCACTGTTCGAATTATCGGAATCAATCCATCATCTGCGTCATTATCGGTATCACTAATCATCCGCGTCACGGACGATCCGTACCCTTTTCGTCATCGTCACTCGTCATGGTCGGCATCAATCAACGTCTCTACCATCACCAGAATCACTCGTCGTCATTATTGGCATCACTAATCCGCATTTATTATCGTCATCGTCATCATCAGCATCGTTATCATTTGTCATCGTTATGAAAATCGGCACCGCTCCCAACATCGTCGATGTTACTGGTCATCGCCATCAATGGGCACATCGCTAACCATCCGCGACATCATCGCCAACAATGATCATCCGTGGCATCGTTGGTATCACTAATGATTCGTATCGTCGTTATCGTCGGCATTCATCGATCGTCTGTGTCACTATGAATCATCAATCATCGGCAAGGGCATCCCCCGATAACCATCGTCATCACGATCATCGATATCGGCAATGTCATCGATAGCATCGATATCGTCACGGTCATCGTCACGATCGTCAATGCGATCACCGGCATCACCGCGATCATCGGTATCGTCGTCACTACCGCCATAAACATGGTCCGCACCCTGAAAGACACCGTCCGCCCAATCGGCGAAAGTAAACAAACCGCAGGAGTTGAACTCCCTGGGGCTCATCCTGAACTAGAAATGCAACTGCGACTATCGTTGCCATTCATGCGTCCGTTTCGTACGCGCGTATACCACCGGTGAAATCCACTACACGCCGACGAAGAGCGAATAATTATCGGCCGACACTCCGGTGAACTCTCCGTGGGGGAGGGATGGTGCAAGTGCAGGCCCACTATCGTCCCGAGCACCCGATCGCACCGATTCCACCCTTTATTCCATCCATCCCCATTCGTCCGTCCACCGATACCATCGCAAACTCGACGCCAGGGGCTTGTTGAACGTGGCGTTCCTGGAGCGGCCAAGCGTGTGCTCGAGGAGAGGTAAGAAAAAAAAAAAAGAAAGTCCCCGATCGGTACCGGGATTCGGTCCACGACGGGATTGCCGGTGAATCGCTTTTAGAAATTTCCAGCCACCCCCGAGATCCTCGACCGGGGGGGATGGATTGTTTGCTCGAGAGGAGGAATAATTCCGAGGGAGGCGAAATATGAATTCGGGGGATGAAGAGGGGACAAGACGTCGTCATCAATCACGGGGTGGCAGGAGAACGAGATAATAATGAACGAAGGGTTAATAGAGGCGCAGGGGAAGGTGAGGAATTCGTATGTGGGGGAGGGTGCGGAGATGGATGGATAGACACAATCGCCGGAACCACCCTCGTGCTGGGATTTCCGTGGCTCGTGCCAGGGGTTTGCTCTGGCAGCATCCGAGGACCGCGAGTATCCAGAGACGAGAGAGGGAGAGAAAGAGGCAGAGGCAGAGGCAGAGGCAGCATCGATGGACCGACTCCAGGGAGAGGAGGATTCGATATACGTTCCCCAGCAGAGGGTGTATATGTACGTGTGGGTATGTGCGAGTGTGTGTTTGTGTGTGTCTGTGTATGTGTGTGGTCATACACGTCCTCCGGATCGGCAGGAGGATGGTGCCAGGAGACGAGGAACGCGAAGGAGGACCCGGGTGCGGGATTCGACGATCGGTTGTGCACTGGGACGAGAGGGCGCGAGCAGAAGAAGAAGAAGAAGAAGATGATGAATTGTCATTTACCTGGAGAGGCTGAAGATTCTAGGCGCAGCTAGCCTCACTCTCCATGGAATCTGGCATGGCGCTGAGTGTAAGCGGTACGTGGGCACTTTGGCTGGTCCGCGAAGCTCCTACCCCGATAGGGTCTTCTCCTGGACTGCCGTCGTCGAGAGGCCTACAGCCACTCACACCGACTATCTGGTTGCTGGCACGCTATTGATCTCGTCCCAGACGCCTCCGTCGACCCACGCAGACGCTTAGCGTTGCCGCGTCGCTTTAGCAACGTGGTAACGTCATTCGGGAACCCTCATCCCGGTTGGAGATCTCACCCCCGGTCACATTCTCCGTGTACCTATGGACCGCTTTCCTCGCTGCTCTCCATCCCTTACGCGCTATTCCGCCTCTCTCCCTCCATCGAGCCTAGCGAGCCTTTCCTTTGCTTCCTCTCTTCGTGTTCCTTTCGTCTTCCTCCACAGGTACTCCTCCTCTTCGTCGACGTACCACCAGCACCAGGGCGAAAGCTCTCTTCTCCGTCCCCTCGCGAGATGCCAGAGGGAGGCAAAGGGAGGCTGTGGCACGCGCGTACATCTTTCCCATATTGGATCCCAAGCTGCTGGGAAAGAGAAAGAAAATCCCAGTTGGTTGGTTGGTTCGTCGGCTCGTCGGTTCGTCGGTTGGTTGGATGGTTGGTTCACTCGGCCCGCTTCTACATACTACTTAACGGAAGTACCTCCACTTTGCTCCATTTCTCGACGAAAATTCCTCGGGAAACTAGTCGAGAGCAGCCCAAGGGCAAAACACAAACGCTACCTTGGAGATATCCATCCATCCATCCATCCATCCATCGTCCCCAGAAGCGAGGGACCACCACCCTGGAGAACCGTGCCGCCGCATATGCATTCTCGCGGTTCCCCAGATTCCCAATTCCCCAGTTTCCCAGATTCGATATGAATCGATAGGTCCAAAGAGCTTCGTTCTTTTTTTTTTTTTCTTTTTCCATCCACATCCTCCGATCGTAGGTCCATCCTTTCTGGATTCCCCCTCACCTTCGCGCGGAGCCCTTTTTGTCAAGGGACGAATCGCCCGCCGTGAAGCTGCTACCTGCTGTCTGCTATCTGCCGGCAGAAGCGATCGATGACGCCGATACAGCTTGTTGCCCATGGATGGAACAACAAAAAGGCTCTCTGTGTGCTTTTGGCTTTGCCGTGCCTTTGCTTTCCTTTGGTTTCACTGTACGCGTATACGTGAAAGAGGGTGTGCGGACGTTATTTGCACGTATGGGGTGTGTACACCCTCGGATCTTCCTCAGGGAAACGGGACATATGTTGTACATGCGTATACATAGGTATATTCATCTTGCACGTGTGACACGACTCATCCCGTGGCACTGGAGAAGCCTGGAACCGGCTGGAAAATGATTTCTTCCATTAAAAAGCCCGATACTGATTTTCAATTGCTTCCGTTTGTATTGGTACCGGCATTAGGCTAATTGTCGTTCCGACTTTTCAAGGTACAAAATCCTATTGTTGTCTTCATCCCCTTTATTTCGATCGATCACGTTATTGAATAAGTTGGATCTACCCCGAAGGGATGTTTCATCGAGCAAGTTGGATCTACCCCGAAGGGATGTTTCATCGAGCAAGTTGGATCTACCCCGAATGGATATTTCATCGAGCAAGTTGGATCTACCCCGAAGGGATGTTTCGAGCAAGTTGGATCTACCCCGAAGGGATATTTCATTGAGCAAGTTGGATCTACCCCGAAAGGATGTTTCGAGCAAGTTGGATCTACTCCGAAGGGATGTTTCATTGAACAAGTTGGATCTACCCCGAAGGGATGTTTCGAGCAAGTTGGATCTACCCCGAAGGGATATTTCGAGCAAGTTGGATCTACCCTGAAGGGTTGTTCCATCGAGCAAGTTGGATCTACCCCGAAGGGATGTTTCATCGAACAAGTTGGATCTACCCCGAAGGGATGTTTCATCGAGCAAGTTGGATCTATCCCGAAGGGATGTTTCATCGAACAAGTTGGATCTACCCCGAAGGGATGTTTCGAGCAAGTTGGATCTACCCCGAAGGGATATTTCGAGCAAGTTGGATCTACCCTGAAGGGTTGTTCCATCGAGCAAGTTGGATCTACCCCGAAGGGATGTTTCATCGAGCAAGTTGGATCTATCCGGAAGGGATGTTTCATCGAGCAAGTTGGATCTACCCCGAAGGGATGTTTCATCAAACAAGTTGGATCTACCCCGAAGGGATGTTTCGAGCAAGTTGGATCTACCCCGAAGGGATGTTTCGAGCAAGTTGGATCTACCCCGAAGGGATGTTTCATCCAGCAAGTTGGATCTACCCTGAAGGGATGTTTCATCGAACAAATTGGATCTACCCCGAAGGGATGTTTCATCGAACAAGTTGGATCTACCCCGAAGGGATGTTTCATCGAACAAGTTGGATCTACCCCAAAGGGATGTTTCATCGAACAAGTTGGATCTACCCTAAAAAAGAGATGTTAGTCTGTTAGTTCAATCGAAATCTGGAATTCTGGAGTTTGGGGAGAAGCTCGTCCCCTTTTTTTCCATTTTCTTCTTTTGATTGATAAAAACGCGAAGTTCTCATGAAATCTCGTGAAATTCCGGAATTATTCTATCCGCATTCCGGATTTTTGTTGATACAAAAAAAAAGTATTTTCAGTGCGGATAAGGAAACTTGGAACGAGGAAGGAAATTTAGTTTGTCGACTTACCCGAGAGGAATTTAGACATCCAACGTTTCGCAGCAATTCCTCTTACCAACTGCCGCTTGCTGATAAGCTCATCGGATTATTTTTCCCTGTAATGTTTCGCTTTTCTTCCAAAAAAAAATATCTGTAATAATAATAACGATGAAAACGAGCAAAATGACGTTAGAAAAAAAAATGATAATAATGTTAATAATAACGAAAATTCCTACTCGATGTTTTCCCGTCTACGGTTAAAAGCTCCTTCGGGTCAATCGAATTGACTGATTCGATAAAAACTTTGTTATTCTGTCCATTAACGTCTACTCGGTTCCCCGACATTTGGAGCATTCGGAGCGTTCTCGACCTGCCCCAAATATGCAAGAAATCGTGTTAGAAAAAATCCTCCTTGTTTTTAATTTTCAATTTTATTATTTTATTTGGTAGGAAATAAGGTTTCTTTCTTTCGGGAGCATTTTTTTTGCACATATCTTTCAAGTTATGATTTAAAAAAAAAAAGCCGAAGCTCCTCCAAGCTCGAGTTCATGCAAATTTTCGACACTCATCTAATTTCGCCGTGCCATTAAAGGCATCGCTGTTCCGAGTATCGGAGCTAATAGCTCTCGCTTCTGGTCGAAGATTCATCATTCCATTCTCGAAACGTGACACGGGAGTTTGGCTTTATTGTAAACATTTCGTACAATGTTTGACGGATAAACTCAAGGGTATCAAAAGACGATATGAGCCGTGCATGAAATATCCCGAAATATTTACTTTCGATCAACTACCGGTTCTATCGTCTCGCCTCCACGAATCTGACCCCATCCAATTAAGCGCCAATGTTTTTCGACACGACGCGAAAGAGCGATTTTCTCATCGATTTCCGTGCACACGGGATTCGTTAGGCTGATTTTCGCCAGATCGGCTTTTGTCGCCAGTACCCGGCCACCGGTGCTCAGGGATCCAATGTTTACCAGCAGGACCTCGTTTCTCGATAATTTTGGAACCTGCGTGAAAACAGAATCGTCAGTTGTCGCTTTTAAAGAAAAATTTTCAATCACCCGGTCTCGAACTACACGATTTTCGAGTCACACTTTCGAAAAATAATAAAATACTATGTATTACATATTATTATTTATTATTTTACTATATATTAAAAATTATTTATACATTAGAAATTATTGTATTATTTTACTATATATTATTTTGATATAAAATCGTGATTTACCTTGGCTCCTTTTTTATCGCCTTCCGTTCGGACTCCCAGAAGGCGTTTCAATAAATAATACGAAATTTCCAATTCGATAAATATTTTCGGTAAAGCTCCGACCGCTCCCAAAATCTGTCCCACCAGACGATCCGCGCGACACAAGGTCGGTTCGATTTTCGTTCCCACGCCTGGAAATTATATTCGATTCGAGATTCGAGGTTGTAACAAATTTGGAATTTATTAATAAAATCTATCTTAATTATTGTATAATTCAATATTTTTGATTTTTAATTTTTGATTGCGTATAAGTAGCGCGGTAATATATAATAAAATGAAATATCGAAGAACCTACCGATCAAACCTCCGGGAACGGCAAACTGTAGCTCGTTTTGTTCGGCGAAAAGCGAGACGATTCGCGAGAAAATCGGCCGACACGTTAACTTGCCCTCGCCGTCTTTCGAGACCAATCCCGGACGAACTTCGATCTCCATGCCAACTTTTAGGACTCCTTTGAGGATACTACCCCCCGCGACGCCACCCTTCAGGTCGTCCACTTCGCAGCCGGGCTTGTTCACGTCGAAAGATCGGATAACGATCAAACGCGGCTCCGAGGTGAAATCTCGCAACGGAACTGGAATCTTTTTCGTTATGTACTCGCACAGGACTTCGATGTTGTACTTGAGCTGAGCGGAAATCGGTATCACCGGGGCTCCTTCGGCTACGGTACCTGCGATCGAACGACGATTTTAATGGAATAGTAATTTTAAAAGATTTTCATTGATTTTAATGGATACGAAAATTATAATTAATGGATAAAAAATTATTAAATAAATAAATAAAATGTCCTCACCCTGCACGAACTTGAGAATTTGCTCGTACTGTTCCTTCGCTTGGCCCTCCTTCACCAGATCGATCTTGTTTTGCAAAATGACAATATGCTTCAACTTCATGATCTCGATGGCAGCCAAATGCTCGGAAGTTTGCGGCTGTGGGCAGGATTCGTTGCCAGCTGGAAAAAGATAAATCGGTTTTTTTTTTTCGCAGAAAGTTCATAAAGTCACTGTTACGTACTTCGAATATTTATTTATTAATTATTGTCTAAAATATTGTTATATTAACTAATAGTAATTAATAATAAATATTCGTGATACATAAAATTATTTTTCCAGATTCGTAAAATACAACATTGAACATTCTAATGAATTTCTGAAAATCAAATTCCACCAAACACAAAAAAAATATCATTCTTTTCTCACCAATCAAGAGTAAAGCAGCATCCATGACTGCGGCTCCGTTGAGCATCGTGGCCATGAGGATGTCGTGACCTGGACAATCGACGAAGGACACATGTCGAACCAACTGGAATCTCCCGGAACAGACCGGTCTAAGGCAAGGAAACGAGTCGTCCTTGCTGGAGCCTCCAGAAATGTAACATCCGGGTCTTGGACATCTCTCGTTATCGCACTTGTAAATTTTCGCGTTTGCGTATCCTGGAAAGAGAGAAAAAAAAATTGTATCGATCGATCTTCCAGAATTGTTCGAAATTATTCGAGCATAAATAAAATGTATTGAATTTCGAAATAAATAATGACGATAGGTGAATATTTTTCCTTGAATACAAATTTATTGTTCTCGATGTCGATCTACACTGGCACTCGTAACCGTATTCGTATCGATAGCATGGATCGCACTCGATGCATTGTGCATCGAGTGCGAAGAGGGTATAATCAACGAAGAAAAATGGGAATAGACTATAAAAACGACTAATATGAGAATCGGCATGTAAATTTTCTAAAATCAGTCGACATAAAATATATAACCAGTGAAATGAAATTAATGAAATTGAAACTAACGGCTAACAAGTTTCAACTTTTTGTTTTTTGTAGACTAAGCATTTCTGAACCAGAAAAAAAAAAGAAAAATCCTTCCAATTGACAATCCGCTTATCTACAATTCAAAAATACGGTAATGGTGAACTTGTAACGTCGCTGTGCGATTTATCTTATAACACTTTATAAAATAAGTTATGTATAAAAGGATCTATCGGATTATCCTTAAGCAGGCACTCTTTCTCGTTTTCCATTCTCTCCCAAAAGAGGATTTAATTCTAGTGTAAGTAAGTGGAAATAATATCCAAAAAAATTGTAGCGATACCGTTCGATCGAGGCTCGATTGGATGGATGTCGAGTTAGATGCAGGGAAAAGAAATACCAGTCGACGCATCGAAAGCCTTTTTCAAAATTAGAATTATGCTAGTGACCGACCAAATCCAAAGGTTTGGAACAATTTTCAAGAGAATCATTTTCAGGAATATCCAAATGTCAGGCTTGGATTTTACTTTTGAATTTTTCTTTGTAAGAAACGAATTCTTAAAAAAAAATTATCTCCGAAAAATTTCGAACTTTGTCTTTCATTGATCGAACGGAACCTCCATGAAGAAATGCAAACTATTTTCCAGAAATTTCGAGTTTGCTTCGACCAACTTCAGGATTTCCACAAAAAAAATACTCAATCGCTGATTCGACTCGTCTAATCGAGCCTCGTCCGAGCCTTACTTTCTATGCAGTAAACATTTCGCTGGTTTGAGGCAGAGAACTTAAAGTCCTTCTGCAAAAACAATACGTTTCCAGGCGGAAACTTCGATCTCGAAAAATCCATTATTTATATAAACCAAGGGCTAAGGACTGTTAAACAAATACTCTGACGAGAGCGAAGAAACTAAGTGGCTGAATACTTGTCGAACATCGACCTCGATATCGCAGCGATATCCAGTTCGACCTGTTCCGATAGCTGAAAATTCTCATGGTTTTGTACTCGAATGTTAACCTCGTGGTGCAAAAAACCACCGAGTTAGTAAAATTTCTAGTAACAAATCGGCTAAGAGCCGCAAAAGCAGCCAAAAGCTCGGAAAATTGGCACCGAGATGTCAGAGTCAGCTGTTACGCGGTTAATTTAAAAAAAAAAGAAGAAGTTATTTCGTCTCTCGAATACTGCCCGGGTGGAAATGATTCGCGCGCTTCGGGGATCCCTCGAAAATGTCTTAGAAATTGACTTTGGGACCGTGGGCGTTTCCTTAGAATAAATATTGTCTGCAATCTTGAGCCCCGCATTTGCAGCGGGTCCTGTTATCGCTGGTATCGGACTCCGTCTTCTCCATTGGTAACTCCAGTCTCAGTCTTGACTCCGAAGAAATACTGGTATTGAGGATCTCCTTCCCCGAGAGGCTGTTCTGCATCTTGCTCTTCTCCAGCAGCGAAGCCTTGGCGGCCTGGCACATGTAGTCGAAGGTGATCTCCTCGTTCTGCCGGATATCCCTGGTGGCGAAGAGCGCGAGTTTCGGGAGATTCGGATCCAGACAATCGATCCACACGGCGTAAACGGCCAGGTTGGGGTCGCAGGAATGGTTGATGAAGTGCGAGATGTTGCCGTACATGGCTGCGTCCACCGTATAGGGGCACTGGTCCTCGGTTTCGTTGTAGTCCAAGTCGAAGAGGTACGTCCTGCCGGCGGCGTCGTACTCCTTGCCCCGTTTCTCGGCCTCCTCGTTGGTGATGACCTCGCCGACGTACTGGCTCACGAAGGTGCCCTTCTTGATCAGGTGCATGGCCTTGACGCCCCAGCCTCTGCCGTTGCTCGTCCGAAACACGCAGAGCTTCACCTTCGTGCCCCTCTGGACCACCCGATTGAGGCACTCCGAGCTGCAGGTGCAGCGTTTGTTGCACTCGTAGATCGGAGTCCCGGGTGGCACCCGGATCCTGCCCGCGCTCGTGTACGGAAAGATGCTCTCGCACTGTTTGAAGCAACAATGGGTCTTGGGGCCACAGGATTCGCACTCGCAGCCGATGGGAGGTTCCTCGGGTATGATCACGCCGTTTCCCGGCAGGTAATCGTGGATGTAGTAAAAATCCTCCGGAGCGCCCTCCAGGTCCACGTGGTTCTCCACCCTGATGGAGGGCGTTCCTTTCGTCACGCTGTTCATCTCCTCCTCCCACTCCTGCAGAGACGAGAGCTGGTCCCTGCGAGCCTCGCACAGGAACTTCCTGAGGACGCCACCCTTAATTTTCATGGCCAGCTTCACCGACGAGGAGGCTTGTTTCAGGTAAGTCTTGATGTTTCGAAAGAGGACGTCCTCGTCGATGGGCGCGCAATCCAGGGTCTCCCCGTGGCTGCTGATATCCTCCAGGTACGCGTCCAGATCCTCTTTCGTCGGATAGAAGTTGATTTTCTGCTGAAAATTCTCCAGCAGCTGCACTCGATCCCTCTCGAACTCCTCCAGGAGGTCCAGGCAATTGGTGAGGTTCTCGCGGGGCTCCCAAGTGTTGTAATCCGAGGTCCAGTCTTTCCATTTGATGAAATACAGCGGCGGCTTGCCGGCTTGCACTTTTTTCCCCAGAATCCTCTCGACTTCGTAGTACTCCGATGATTTTGCACTTTTTTGGGGTTTCTTGCTCCGACGCTTGGCGATGTCCACCACGCAGACCCGAAGCTCTTTCAGTTTCACATTGGGCGTGTGTCTCCGGAGCTTCTCCGGTGGGAAGGTGTCGTTTTGGCAATTATCTAAGGCCTCGAAATCGAATTTCTTTGGATATTCCGGTAAATCTTCGTGATGCAACAACTTGGGCTGCTTGGCGGGAGGAGGCTCGACACTTCCGGATGATGCCGATCTTTTTTCACAAGTCGTTGGCATTTCGCTCGTATCGTCGGGTACTCGTGCCAATTCTCCGGTGACACTCTCCTCCGCGCGAGCCTCTGTAATGCCAAACATTGAAACCCCGGTCATTCTCAACGTCTTCCCATCAATTATCTTCTTTAGAATTTTCTTTCTCTCGTTCTCCCTTTCTCGCTTGCTCTCTTGCAACTTTTAAACATCGTTACTTTCTCGGGTAAGGAGGCACTAGTACTCTTCGCTTTTCCTTTCCGTCTTCTCTCTTCGCTCAATTACAATTTGGACTCATCAAAAGCTTGAAAACAAAAGAATCGGACCCGAGCGACTTTTTGGGTGGCAATTTTTCAAAGAATCGGAACATTTTCTTGGTGCGGCAATTTTTTTTTTTTTTTTCTTCGCTTACCGGATGTTTCGAGACTCGAGGAGAATGGAAAACTAAAAGAGTGTCCTTACGAGCGTACGTCGAAGTTTTTTCGAGGATCGATGCTTTAAGACGCGAAGAAATGTAAAGTAATGATGTCATTTGGGCGATAAGATTAGAGCATCAAAGGAAATGGTATCCTTACCGAGTTTAATAGTGATGTTACGTTCCAACTCATTTTTGAAACGTACAGTCTGTACTCCAGAAATGGCCTTAACGATGGTCGATTTCCCGTGAGCTACATGTCCGATAGTACCTGTAACGGATTTTTAGTTCGACCATTAGAAAACACAAAGAAATGGTAAAGAAAAAAAAAATGAAAATGCCGAATTAGTAAATACGCGTATGTATTTTTTGAAAAATCAGGATCTCGCTAATGTCAAATATACGTTAAACGTGGTATTACCTATATTTATAGTTGCCTGTCGACTAATAACTTCGCGGGACAAGGCTGTAAGCTTGGTAACATCCTGTAAAATAGCATGAGACGAAAACTTATTATTATATTCAAGCGAATACAGAATAGAATATTCGTGTGTATTTTTAACGTTGGATTAAAATTATAAAATATCTGCGTAAAAAAAATAAACAATTTAGATTTTCGGATCGAAACACATGTATTATACATATATACTTTTGCTGTATATGGTGGAATGATGCAATATAGTAAGATAGAGTGCAGTGTTGCAGGGTATTATATCGTATGATCATAATAATAATAATAATAATAATAATAATGAAAAAAGTTATTCATCGAAATGCTCTGGAAAAAGTTCCTGGAAGGGCGAATAATACATAAGAACAATATTTATGAGGTAGCAATAAGGTAAAAACATGGACATGGTTGGTGGCCAAATTCGATAACAGGAAGATATAAATATTTGTAGGAAAGTAAAGATATGGGAGGGTATGGCTAGGGAGCAAAACGGCACTGCATAAAAAATACCGTTGCTAACAAGAAAAAATAGTAAGTTTCAATCAATGATGTCATATAAAAATATAGTATAATGTGTTATGATACAAATAGTAATAACAAAAATAGGATATTGTATTTCTATTATTATTATTATTATTATTATTATTATTATTATTATTATTGGTAGTGGAAGTAGCGGTAATAATTTTGTTACTATTATTTTATAGCTCCAAAATGGTACAAAATGTTCGTGTATTCGAAAAAAAAGGGCAAATTTAAAACTTGTGATGCAAAAAAGCAAAATAATTTGAAAATAGCCTTAAAGTCAACTTAAACATGAAAATATTATTGCTATTATTACCACTACCACTATTATTACCATTATTATTATTATTATTGGTAGGGGTAGTAGGAATAATATTATTATTATTTTATAGCTCTAAAACGGTACAAAAGAAAAAATATGATCGAGGAATCGAAAAAAAGTGGCAAATTTAAAACTTGCGATGCTAAAAACAAAATAATTTGAAAATAGTCTTAAAAACAACTTGAACATGAAAACATAAATATTAATATGAAAAATACAGTAGGACGGGGTTCGTTGGTATCGTGCGGTTACGGTATTTTATAACATGCCGATATGCCATGCCATGCCATGCCATGCTACGGTATAGTAAGTTATCCTATGGTACACCATGAGTATGCCAATACACCATGGTAGTAAAACCCCATACCATACCATGGCGTAATGTGCCGTTATTATACCAAGGCGTTACATTGAGATGCACCATGACACCAAATCACCATAGGACATGGTATGGGTATGGCATAGCATAACATGACATGGCACGGCATAGCATAGGATGACGTGATATTATGGTATGCTATGCTATGGTATGGCATGGTACGGTACAGTATGGCACGGCACGCAAGTACGGAACGACTCGCTCGGGTTCGGGCGCGCAGGTTAGCTTTGCACTCACGAGCTTGGAAAGGTCCTGTTTGTAGAGATTCGGCTGACCCGTGGTGACCCCCAAACCTTCTTCTCCGCCCATCCTCGCAACCGGAGCTCGATCAGCAGGAATATCTCCAGGAATTCTTCGAGAAACCGAAGAACGACCTTTTTCTCATACAACTTTTAAACGTGTCTCGCGTCGGAGAGAGGAACTGTTGATCGTTGCGGGTGCGATCGGAGCGACGTGGAAGTCGCCGCGGCGGTCGCGCGAACCCACGAGACACCGTGGCGCCGCCGTTTTCAAACGCTCCCCATCTAACCCAACCCGAAACGCCGCGTCGCGATTGGTCGGTTCCCGTGGGTCCGACCAATCGGAAAGCTCCGATTTTGGAGTGCATCTTTTTTGGACAGAAATGGAATTTTCTGAAGTTTCGGATTTTTCAAAAATTAGTTTTCAATATTATTTTGTTTAAAATGGCGCGTTTCTGGGAACAGCAAAATTTTGGGATTTATTTTTGAAGGACAGAAGAATTTTTTGATGTTTCAGACATTTTTCTCGCAGTTTTTCGATATAAGGGAGCGGAATTTGAAAAAATTTTTGTAAAATTCTAATTTTGGTAAAATTTTCATAAAAAACTATACCCTCGTGAGATGAACTCGAACTTCATGTGAACGAAGCTTTTTTTGGGTTTGTGGTTTAAATTTAAAAAAAACGAATTTTTCCGAAATTCGATTTTTTGTTTAATTTCGAAAATATGGAACTTTTCAATTGGAATAAAACGGTGATTTTGAATTATCAATAAATGAGTCTTTTAATTACCAATAATAATTAGGGTTTTTAATTATAAGAAAAATTGCCTTTTTACTTTCGAAAAAAATAGATCTTCAATATTGAGAAAACAAAAGTTGGGTTGTCTCGGTTGACAAATAGTGGAATTACAAATTAGAAAGAAAAAAAAATAGGAGTTTACGGGAACCGGGAAATTTAAGTGTATCGTCGCCAGCGCATGCGCGTGGAGATGTCATTTGGAGCGCGCATGCGCGGAGAATCGCAAAGTCTGGCAAGATCGGTCGTTCGTCTCCCCTCGAGTTCCCTGGTAAGTTTTTCTGGATTCTACTTCTCCGTCAACCCTTTTCTCACTCGAAGGAGAACGATCGAAGGTACCGAGAAAAATCCCTCGCCTTCGTTGTTTTCTCATCGACCCCGATTATCGCTCTTTTGTTTTTTCAAAAATCAAAAGTGGGCAAGGTTCGAATCCACCACTTTGCCGTAAGTACTGCCCCCGAACACATGATTATGTAAAAGCAGAACCTGCCATCGTTCCATCAATGATAATCTTTGTAATTGTTCCATTTCGTTGCAGGTCATTTTATTTCACTTGATTTCATTTCGTTTCATTTTGTTCCATTTTGTCTCAGTTCATCTTATTTCGTTTCAGTTCAGTTCCTTGTGTTTCAGTCATTTCATCTCATGAGGGTCTGACTTTTTTTTTTTAATCAAAATAATATTAAATTAGTATTTTTTTAAAATTCTTGCAAATTCCGCTCCCTCCCAAACATTAATATCAAAAATCTGCAAAAAAAATCTGAAAAGTCGAAAAATTTCACGGTTTTCCAAAAACGAATTCCAAAATTTCGCCATTTCCAGAAATTCGCTATTTTCCACAAAATAATATTGAAAACTAATTTTTGAAATATCCGGAATTTTTTAAAAATCAGGAACTTCAGAAAATTCCACTCTGTTCCAAAAATTTATTAAAAAAATCTCGCTATTTCCAGAAACTTGCTATTTTCCTAAAAAAAAAAAAGAATACGGAAAAAATCAATCCGAAATCGACACCTTCCGATAATCCAACTTCCTGGTAGAAGCTAATTCCCGGGAATCTTTCCCATTTCCAGGAACCGATAAATCAGGAAGATGCTCCGCCAAAGTACGAACCTGCTACCGCTGGCTGCGGCTCAGATGCAGCAGCAGCAGCAACAACGAGGAATGGCCACGCTGAAATCCATTTCCATTCGACTGAAGTCCGTGAAGAACATCCAGAAGATCACGCAATCCATGAAGATGGTGTCCGCGGCTAAGTACAACAGGGCCGAGCGCGACCTGAAGCAGGCTCGTCCGCTGGGAGTCGGTTCCAAGATGTTCTACGAAGCCGCCGAGATCCAAGCTCCGGCGGATGAACCCAAGCAGCTAGTCATCGCCGTGACCAGCGACCGTGGCCTCTGCGGAGCGGTCCACACCGGAGTGGCTCGTAACATCCGCGATGCTCTTCTGAAAGACCCCGCCGCCAGGGAGAACACCAAAATCATCTGCATCGGCGAGAAGTCTCGGGCTGTTTTGTCTCGACTCTTCGCCAAGAACATCTTGTTCGTGGCTTCCGAGGTCGGTCGCAGGCCACCCACTTTCAACGACGCCGCCAGGGTGGCCAACGAAGTTCTCAACAGTGGGTAAGAATTCTGGAATTTTCTCGAATACGGGGATTTTGGTAGTTTTCAAATTTTTCGGTAATTCCTAAAATGGGATTTTATGGAATTCGAGTTTGTGCTTAAATTTTTTTTTCTTTCGATAGGAAAAAAATTGTTTTTCGAACAATCGAACTTCGATGGGTTGTTCGATTCGAAATTCGAACAACTGACTAATCTCGGATTTTCAAATTTTTCGGTAATTCATAAAATGAGATTTTATGGAATTCGAGTTGGTGCTTGAAATTTTGTAAAATTTTATCTTCTTTCGTAAGGAAGAAAAATTGTATTTCGAACAATCGAACTTCGATGGGTTCTTCGATTCGAAATTCGAACAATCTCGATTTTCAATATTCCCGGTAATTCCTAAAAAGGGATTTTATGGAATTCGAGTTTATGTTTGAACTTTTTTTTCAAATATTTTCCTTCGATAAGAAAAAAATTGTACTTCGAACAATCAAACTTCGATGGGTTGTTCGATTCGAAATTCCATCGATCGACTGATCTCGATGCTCTCCTTTCCCCTAGATACACCTTCGGGGCCGGTCGCATCGTCTACAACAAATTCAAATCGGTGGTGTCCTACGCGGTGGACCACTTGCCGCTGTTCGACAAGAGCGCGGTCACCAGCGCACCGAAACTCACGGTGTACGACTCCTTGGACGACGAGGTGATCCAGAACTACCTGGAATTCTCCCTAGCCTCGCTGCTGTTCTACTCCATGAAGGAGGGCGCCTGCAGCGAACAGTCCAGCAGAATGACCGCCATGGACAACGCCAGCAAGAACGCCGGGGAGATGATCGACAAGCTCACCCTCACGTTCAACAGAACTCGCCAAGCCGTGATCACCAGGGAACTCATCGAAATCATCTCCGGTGCTGCCGCCTTGGACTAAGTCCCCAGGTGCTGTGCGCCAAAAAAAAAAAACACCCGCAGTTAACGTATTCCCTCGATTAGCGAAAGAAAAAAATAAAAAGGAAACAAAATTTAATTACAGCGAAGACGAAAAAAAAAAGATCCACGAACCGATCGATCCATCGGTCCTCGGATCGGATCGGACCGGTCGATCGGAGCAAAGGAGCTTTCGCTGGTTTACGATTAGTCGAAACGAGAAAGGTGTAACGAAGAGCGAAAGGAGAAATGGAATAAATTGAATTAATTGATAATCCTTCAATTGTTTCCCTCTAGCGTAACCCGAACTAACCATGGCGTCCCTAAAAGTCATAAAAGCGCGCATGAGGTCGGTGAATAACACCAAGAAAATTACCCAGACGATGAGGCTTGTTGCAGCGTCCAAGTACTCGCGAGCGGAGAAGGAGCTGCTCCAGATACGTGCTTTCGGCAACGCGGCGACCAGGTTCTCCGAGGTGATCGGTCGGGAGCAAAACCCGGAACCACCGGGGCTTCTGGTGGCCCTGTCGGGTGACCGGGGCCTCTGCGGGGCCATCCACTCGGGCGTGTCCAGGAGCGTCGAGAACAGCCTGGAGGAAATAGCGAGGGTCAATTCCGCGGTGAAGCTCGCTTGCATCGGCGAGAAGAACAGAGCCATCCTGGCGCGTCTCCACCCGGAGAAGATCCTCTGGGTGGCATCGGAGATCGGCAAGAGATCCGCGAGCTTCCTGGACGCCGGTCGGCTGGCCGAGAGGATCCTCCTGAGCCTGGCCGAGCACCGGCTGTCGAGCGTTCGGATATTTTTCAACAAGTAAATCTACAAATTTGGAATTCCCTCGAAGGATGAATTCCAAAAAATTTTGCTGGAATTTCCAGGAACGCGTTTTTTTTTGCGGCTGAAATCACAGACCGTTCTCCTCGATTTCCTAGGTTCGTCAGCGCCATGGCCCACAAAGTCGAGTCCCTGGACATCCACGACTCCGAGAGGATCTCCTCGGCGCCGAAGTTCCTGCTCTACGACCTGGGCGACGAGGAGACGCTGGACTGCTGGTTGGAGTTCAACGCGGTCGCGCTGATCTTTTGGATGCTGAGGGAGAGCGGCACCAGCGAGCAAGCCGCGAGGATGTCGGCCATGCAGACCGCGACGAAGAGCGCCTCGGAGATGGAGAAGAACCTGAGTCTGCAGTACAATCGTTCCAGGCAGTCCTCGATCACCAGGGAGCTGACGGAGATCGTCTCCGGCGCGAGCGCCGTCGAGAAGAAGTGAAAAGCTTCGAGCTTTTCACTTCCCTGCGTGGAAACTCAATAGACGGATACGATAATTCCACGTTTCGAGTATTACTCAAATCGGACACCGATTCTGCAGAGCCAGTAGGGATTTAGAAAAAAAAAACCGCTCCGGAAGAGAGAGGTCGACGGGAAACGACTCGAATGCTCGAAATCCTGATGAAAAATTCCAAAATTCTTTCATGATTTTTTAACACTATTTCTAAGATGTAAAAAGACGCTTTTCAGAATTTTAATTTCGATTTATTTTCGAGATTTCATTTATAATTTTTTTTTTTTGGAAATCGCCAACGGGAGGTCCAATTACGCGTCCGTAAAAAGTTTGAAAAAATTAGGAAAATCTATTTTAATTATAATTCTATATTTTTGCGGTAGAAATAGTGTTAATTGAATTATTTTGTCCATAAAAAATGCGATAACTTGCTTTTTTTTTTCTTTTTCAAATTAAACAGAAATTTTTAATTTCTTAATTATATTTTCGAAATTACGATAAAAGAAAAAGAAAGTCGAGCTTTTGATTCGTTTTCCATGAAATTTTTTTTTCTCTCAGGAGCGAGTCCTGTTTGGTCCAATCTCTTCGTTCGGATTCTCATGATTTTATTTTATTTATTTATTTTTTTTTAATTTTTCCCCCGATTTATATTCAATTTTTCCCGTAATTTATTGTTCGGGGACGATCATTCGTTATTTTCGGTTGAAATCGGTTCTGAAATCGTCGCTGTGTTGAGAAAGTAAGAAATCCGGAGAGGTAACAGTATAAGACACATTTATTTACACTTCTCGCGTTTCCTCGCTTGCTCGTACCCAACGCTATTTCTACCGCGCTACTTATACGTAATCCAAAATCAAAAATCAAAAAGTATATAATTAAAGTTCAAATAGATTTTCTTAATTAATAGGAAATTTTTTTAAAGACGCGTAATTGCTCTACAAAGCACCTCCCGTTTGTGGATTTCCAAAAAAGAAAAAAAAAAGATTAAATCAAACCTGGAAAAAAAAATTCGAAATGCAAATTTAAAAAGGTGTTTATTGACACCTTCGGTAGAAATAGTGTTAATTAACGACGGAGGAAACGGAGATCTTACTGGATCGGATCTCGTTTTCACATCCCCTGGAATTTTTCCACCCCCTTGGCTTTCATTATTATTTAAATTTTCTCCTACTCTCAAAAATGCGGCAGCAGCAACAGCAGTTTCGAGAATCGCCCATTTTCGCAAATCCCTTTTACAAATCTTTTAAGGGACCGAAAAAGAAAATGGTACATCTTTTTTCCACGAATTCTTATAATTTCGTTTCACACGACCAGTGGGAAGAAAAATTGATTTTTGCAATTTTTTTTTGGTATCAAATCTCTTAGGAAACAAAAAAGTGTACAATGTCACAAAGAAAACGCCCTCTTAGGGAAACTAGAAATTACTGCGATTCCAATCCCGTTGATCGATGGAAAATTGGCCGCTGGCCGATTTTCCCTGTATTTAAAATTTGTCCTTTTACAAATTTCTTCGCGAATCCCTTTTACAAATCTTTTAAGGGACCGAAAGACAAAAAAAATGGTACCGGAACTCTCTCCCACAATTTAAAATAATTTCGTTTCATTACCAACTAAAATTTCCTCCAGGAAAAAAAAAGATTGATTTTTGCGCAGCTTTTTTTTCTTTTTTTCATTTTTGGTAATCGATTTCTCCTTTCGCTTTATAATTGGACGTTGATAATCCTTCTTGGAAAGAAAGAAAAAATTCTACAATTTCAGAAAAGAAAATGCCCTTTTATGGAAAACAAAAATTACCGCAATTCTGAATAAACTACAATTCCAGATGGAATTCCCAAGTGCTGTATTTTATTGTTGTTGATGTTAATGTTAAATACTAAGTGCATTGGTCGAAAGTAATCGATTCGTAGCTCGAACAGCTCGACCCATCGGTCATCGATGGCTCGACTCGCTCGAAGTCATTTTCCTTCTTGTAATTTGCACGTATAAATTCCATATTTCCTATCTATACACCTAAAAACTAGCCGCATGTGCGCTCACATGCCGAAAACAAAACCAAAGAGACACGAACGGAAGAGAAATTCGTAGAGACGGAGAATCTTGTCTTTTCTTACACGAGAAACGAAGAATTTCAATTTAAATAACGAGCAGCAACGAAAAAAAAAAGAAACAAATTTGACTCTGAACATTTCTGCACGCTTTTTTTTTTATTGACGAAATCACCAGGATTTTCCGTAAATTTCGAAACGAAGAACTGGAACCCCAAAAATCTACGTTCCCCCGAACCAAAAAAAAGGAAATTCCAATTTTCCATGAAATCTAGGTACGGGTTTTCAAAATTTAAGAATTTCCTCCCTCCCAAAAACAAAACAAAAATTTGCGACTTGATTTTTTTTTTTCTTGCAGAAAAATCCGAAATTGCAGAAATCCTCGGGGTCAAAAAAACAAAATTCAATTACAATAAACTGACGGGTTTACAATTTTTCCAAAATTAGACTAAAATAAAAACCGTGATTCCTTTCGTGATTTTTGAGAAATAAATTTCCAGAAAATTCACGCTCGAAACCGGGGAGGGTGATTTTGTCGGAAATTTATACTCCCCCCCCCCCTCTTTTTTTTTTAATAATTATGCCTAATACGTCTCTTTCGTTTTGAGGAATTTCTTTTTAGTTAAATATATTTATGTTTACGTACGTGCGCGGGGTACCATCGGAAGGTTCCCGAACGGATTTGAATTTCCCGGATGTGCCAAAACCTGACACTCTAGGAAACTCCAATCCCTGCGTTCGGTGAAGGAGCTTTCCGACGATGGTGCGCATTTTGAAAGAATTTTTCCTTGAGTAACGAGAAAAGTGGGAATTCTTTTCGATCCCCTTCCATTTCACGCTTTCTTTTTCTTGACTTTTGGAAGATTCTTGTATCGGATTGCAAAATAAATCGACTCTTCATCCTCTGCTACCTCCGGTTCGGGTTCTTCTTCCGCGTGACAAAGAAACGTCACCTCCGGGCCCCCGGTTCTTCCCAACTTTTCATCCTCGTCTTCCGTATGAACACAAATTACGCTGTTCTTACGTTCTCCTTTCTTTGCAAGAGGAACTGAGAATGTTGATAAGAACAGCGGTACAGAATTCACCATTCCGCGTCACCGTTTGCCTTTTGGAACACATAATCCTTTCCCGTTAAATTCATTATACCGTCCTTTAAGTAAAACTTCCATTTATTTCTGCTTCTCGTGATCTGAAAATTCAATTTTTCGAATTTAATTATTTATTCATTTAATTTTCACCAAATTTTGGGCTTCTATTTCAGGGAAGAAATGATTAAAAATAGTTTTTTTTTTGGAAACGTGAAATTTTAACACCATTTCTACCAAGGGTGTCGGAAAACACCTTTTAGAATTTAACACGTTCCGTGCCACGGCAATTTTTGAAGATTCCCCATTTTGGCCGCGTGGGGCGTATACGACCCACGCTTTAAAGGCTTTAAAAAAGTTGTGGCCTGAACGGAAAGTGCAGCGGGGGTCGTATACGCCCCACACGGTACGGAACGTGTTAAATTTGGAATCAGCGCAGCAATTATGCGACTTTCCAAAATTTGGTGTCAACGAAGAAAATCTGTTTTAATTAAAATCCCATATTTTTGGTTTTGCAATTTTTGATTACGTGTAATTAGCGCGGTAGAAATAGTATTAAAAATTTGAAAAAAATGGAAATTCCGAGTTTTTTCAAATTGCAATTAAAAATCTCGCTTTTCGGGAAAATAACGGTACTCGAATCTCTCGATATTTTTTTTTGAGAAATTCCATTAAGATAAAATTTCGGACAAATTTGATCTTAATGGATGCAATTAAGTGTTCGTACCTTGTCGTACTGACACACGACAACGTTCTCCGTATCGAAAAGATCCGTAGGGTCGTCGTCCGTTACATCGTCTTCCGAATTTAATGGTTCCTGTGACAAAGGAAAATTATATCAGTAAATAAATAAATAAACAAAAAAAATTATATGTTACGTATTTAATATTTAATAAATATCACTTATCTAAATAAATATCAATTAATGATATCAATTAAAATAAATATCAATAATAAATATCGATTATACAAAAAAATACAAAAAAAAATTAACGTCACCTCTTCCCGAGCAGCAGCTTCATCGTTTTCCTCCTCCTCTTTGTCCTCGAGGTCCTCATCGTCTTCGTCGTTGTCCTCTTCCTCGTCGTCGTCGTCGTCGTCGGAAGTGTCCGCCAAAGTTCCATCGAGCTGGGCTATATTGTTGTTGTTGTTGGTATTCGACTGCTACCGGAAGGAAGAAGAAGAAAAAAAAAAGAAAAAAACCTTTCATTGATAACCTTGGAAAAATTTGGTGACGATTTGCGACCAATCAATTGCATACTTGAGTCAAAGCTGGCCGTTGTTGCGTGTGTGTATTGTTTACACTCTGCATAATAGGCTGAAACGGCTGTATGGCTGGAAATGTACTTTGGCCCTGTAACGTGCTGTTCACGTGCTGCTGCAAAACGGTCATCGCTACTTGCGGAGGTAATCCCATTGCCGCTTGGATCACGGGTCCAGTTAAAATCGTTTGTAATTGGTTACCTGCGGATAAGAACGAAGCAAAAATCAAAATGATGAAGAAGCGAAGCAAGTTATGAATTTATTTGCGGTCTCCGACTCGAAGTCACTTCGAGTCGAAATTAATTTTATAGAAAGAGTGACTCGAAGTCACTTCGAGTCGAAATGAATTTTATATATCGATAGAATGAAAAATATTCGACGAATCGTGGCATCCGAAAAATATCGTTTCCTATTATAATTAGAATTATTAAAAAAAACCGTCACCCGAATTAGAAAATCAATACCATTATCTGTAAATACACAAATAAATAAATAAAAAATAATGATACCCTGTATAGCAGAGGCAGGAACTTGAATGGTCAAAACTCGAGCTTCGCCGCTCGCCTGAGTAGGTAGGGTGATTTGAACAGGCACTTGTCGATCCAGAACAACAGACGGCACCGGGGTGTTAGTCACTTGTTGTACAGGCACTGTATTTGAATTTTGAGGATTTTGCGTGACGGTTTGTTGCTGCTGCTGCTGCGGTGCTTGTGGCTGTTGCTGTTGTTGTTGCGGCTGCTGCTGTTGTTGCTGTGTCTGTTGTTGTTGCTGCTGCTGCTGTTGCTGTTGTTGCGTTTGTTGCTGTTGAACGGTAGCCGCGGTCCCACTCGACGGCTGCTGAACCAGATGGTTCGAAGCGTTCGTGCCTAAAGTCGAGCAATTGCGTATTTCGTTAGTGTCTCTTAATTATCGATTAACGAGAGCTGGGGGAATGAATAAGTAACAGGGTCTAATTTGTACACGAATGGTTTTCACGGAAAACGTATAAGGATGCCACCTTTTGCGGCGGATGCATTTCTGTGCGTATTCAGCTGAGGTGGCTGTGGTTCCGGAGGGTCGGGGTTGACTTCCACCGCTTTACTGGCCATCAACTTGGTCTCCCATATTTGCTTCAATTCTTGCAGGACTTGTTCGTCGACTCCTTCGTCGATGAACGACTCCCTGACTCCCGCTATCACGTCTTCTATGACCGTGTTGTACAGTTTAAGCTGCAAAAGTAAAAAGTCGTACGATTGTAGTTATGTCGTATCGAGTCAAACGTTTTCGAAGAAACGTATCGAATTCGTAGAAATCCAACGTTCGGTCAGACAAACTCCATCGAGTGGAAAAACATCCGACTACGTAATGGCATTTCGTAGAAAAATCCGAAAAAGGAACCCGGAAAATGCGATTTATATGAAAATTGTCCTAAATTCAAAGAAAATTTGAAAATCCAAATACGAAACTCTAAAGTTTTGGGTTTTCTCGGAAATTTTTTATGCAGGAACCTTGTATTTATATAAAATATTGAATTTTGATGTAATTACACCCTCGATATTAAGAGCGATCGATAAGTTCTTTCGAAATCCACTTCGAGTGGAGAAAAGGTAGCAGAAAATTGTATAAAAAATTGAAATCAATTCAATCGATTGCTTAATTAATGAAATTTCTCATATTTTCATATTTTCCAATTTCAAACTCTAGCAAAAAAATGTACTTTCGTTCCTCAACTTTTGCGCTCTTCGCGGCAGAGAAAGAACACAAATTTGGGTTCTCGTGGAATTCGTATCCGGGTGATCGGGTAACGACGAAAAATGTTCTTTCGCGGAACGTCGCTATCGTTCGATATTATTTCCTTTCTTTTTCGAGCAGAACCGTTCCAACGTCAAAAATGTCACAGGAATTCGACTTTTCTTCTCATCGAATAAATTGTTCGCCGATTACGGGTAATTCTTACATGCGATGTATAAACAAACAAATATATATATATATTTTTATATTTTTATATATAACTAAAAGCATGTGACGAAAGCCAAGAAAACAGAAAATAAATAAGAGTCAACGATTTCGTCAAAATTCCGTTTCTTTGGGAACCCTTGCGCCAGGAACCCCTTGACTTTCGCACTCCTTGCCCTCCACCCCGTGCCCGGGCACGGCGAGAAAAAGCAAAAGAAAAAAAAGAAGAAACAATCGGTGGTAGAAAAAAAAAAGGTACATCGAATTTGGATCCTCACGGAATTCGGATCCACGGGGGTCCTCGGAAGAGCGAGGGAAAAGGAAAAAAGACCATTTTTTTTTCTTTTTTTTTTCTTAGTCGTTTGTAATCGTGTCGTGTTATCACTCACCACGCTAGTTTGGCTCAGGGCCATTGCCAATCGTCAATGAATTCGTATTGTCTGTCAAATTGTATGAAAAACAATAGCGATATCATGAGAAAAAAAGGAGATCATGGACAAACGCAGTTCCGTCTATCCGTCTCCCTCTTCCTTTTCCTTTCGTTTTTTAGCAGAAGCCCTATCGCTGCCGCTGCATCTCTCTCGTGCTCTTTTATACTTTCTTCAACAGCTCCCATTCCATTTCCGTGCCACCCGTGCATACGTAGGTTATACGATTATCGTCGGCTCGACCAATCGAACGCCGGCTCGCGACCCGGAGTTACGACGAATAGGCCCTAGGGGGCGAAAACGTCGTGGTCGCCGAAATTCGTTCTGTTGTTACGCACGGACTTTGTGATTTATTATTTTTTTTTTATCATTATTATTATTATTATTATTGTTATTATTAATATTATTATTTTTATCATTAGCATCATTCTTATTATTATTGTTATTATTATTTATATCATTATTATTATTACTATTATTATTATTAATAATAATTATTAATATTAGTTTTATTTAAGTCTTTTTTGTTATAACAATTATCGTTAATTCGGAATTTCGAGTATAATTTAGTTTTTTTTTTCCAAAGAAGAGACAACAAATCCCCGATCCCTTTTGTTCATTTAGAATTTTGGGGAAATTTTTCTCACTAGGAATTGTTATTATTATGGTTACTGTTCCCCTTATTATTATCGCTAGTATTGTTGTTAATTAATATATATTATTGGCGTTAGATGAAAAATTCTATAGTTATACTGGGCATTTGAAATTCTAGGGAAAAAAAAACCAACAATTTGGTTTGATTTTTTTTTCCTTTTTGTTTTTGCTGCTTTTTCTAGAAATTTTTCTAGCCATTATTATGTTATTATTATTATTATTGTTGTTGATGATACTGGACAATTTCAATTCTAGAGAAAATTTAGAGGTACTTCGAGAGATTCCCAAACTAGGGAGTTTCTGGAATCGACCTGTCCATCGATATCTCGAAAGTCCAAAGACCAACTTCAGTCCCGTTTCTAGGGAACTTCTGGAAACGTCGGAAATTTGTTTATTACAAATTATGAATAACAGAAATTTCGATTATTCCGGTTCAAAGTAAACGAAAAAAAAGAATGAAAAAACAAAGATTCAACGTTGATATTCAAAAGTTCCGATTCCGGAAAATTCGTAAGTTTGGTGACGATTTTTCTAAAAATTGAATTTTTGTAATTCGAAACAACGGTAGTTCCGATAATTCTCTAACATCTGGTTACAAATTCTAGTACCTATCGATCGATTAATCGATCTCTCGAGAGTCCAAGAACCGGCTCTGTTCGGTGTTTTCTAGGGAATTCCGCGAAACGGTGGGAAAGGGTCGGTTGGCGGGACTGTCGTGGATCGGGGGGGTCACGGGAGAGGAGGAGCGAGAACGAGAGAAACGTAGGAACGCGCGGACCGCGAACCGCCACAGTGTTGTCGACGAGTAGGTACACGAAGACGAGGTATTTCTTGTTTTTTTACCAGCGAAGGGACGGTAATTCATGAAGGAAAAGATGCTCCTCCTCCACTTGCGAATCCCCCGCACGCGATAAAACCAGGACCAGTGCCTCCCGCGCGATCGATGCTGGGCCATTAGCATAACACATGTGTCAACCAAGCCGTATTTTCCACCACGAACGACGACGTCTACGCTCTCGCGAGCCCATCATCCGCTCGAGCGATTCAAAAGTGTCCGGGTCCACGTCCACGTCCGCCCGCGCCCGAGTCCGAGTCGAGCGGGACACCCCGTGGGACGATGTGTCGCGTCGATAAGCCGAAATAAGGGACCTCACGAAAAGGCGATAGTTGCGTGGGTGGGTTGGGTGTCTTCAACGATCCCTCCTAAGAATAATTCCCACCCGTTCCCTCGGTTCTCGACTCTCGACTCTCGCCGCAAAGCCGTTGTCGCTGCACGGGCTACCGGAGATAACCAACCGCCCGTCCACCGGAACCCTCGTGTTTCTGTGTAGGTATATATCTATGTGTCTGTATACCGTCTATGCATATGTGTGTGTGTGCGCGTGTATGTGTATTTACTATATTTGTATATATAACCGAATGCATGGATGGAGATTTGGGGACAGGTAGGACAGAAAAAATAAAATCTATCCTGGTCCTCGAACTACACCATCCACAGGAGTGGCGATCCATGAAATTTGGCCGGGAATGTTGAATTTCCGTTTTGAAAAAATTGTCCTCGAATCACACCATCCATGGGATTGGGGATCCATGAAATTAGGCCGGGAATGGGTATTTAATGTCCAGGAACGTGAAATTCCAGTTTTGAAAAAATTGTCCTGGGACGACACCATCCATAGGATTGGGGATCCATGAAATTTGGCCGGGAATGGGTATTTAATGTCCAGGAACGTGAAATTCCCGTTTTGAAAAAATTGTCCTCGGACGACACCATCCATGGGATTGGGGATCCATGAAATTTGGCCAGGAATGGGTATTTAATGTCCAGGAATGTTAAATTCCCGTTTTGAAAAAATTGTCCTCGAATCACACCATCCATGGGATTGGTAATCCATGAAATTTCTCCAAGAACAGTAAATTCCCAATTTGAAAAAATTGTCCTCGAATCAAACAATCCATGGGATTGGCGATACATGAAATTTGGTCAGGAATGGGTATTTAATGTCCAGGAACGTGAAATTCCCGTTTTGAAAAAATTGTCCTCGGACGACACCATCCATGGGATTGGGGATCCATGAAATTTGTCCAGGAATGGGTATTTAATGTCCAAAAACGTTAAATTCCCATTTTGGAAAAATTGTCCTGGAACCGTACCATCGATGGGATTGGCGATTCATGAAATTTGTCCAGGAATGGGTATTTAATGTCCAGAAATGTTAAATTCCCATTTTGAAAAAATTGTTCTCGAACTTAGAAATTTTCTGGAACTAAATTTGTAATATTACCGTTTTATTTGCCCGTAAACATTAAATTCCTATTCGCAACCGAATTTTCGAAACTCCAGAAAATGTGTCACTTCGAGGACGATTTTTCTGTAAATTGAATTTTTGTAATTTTGAAAAAAATGGGAAAAGATGGAAACGGGACCAAAGTTGGTCCCGTTTCCAAGGAAATTCTAAAAACGTTAAAAATGTATTTATTGCAAATTAACGCTATAACATTACACACTCTGGGTCTGAAATTCCTGTATTTTTATGGGGGTATATTATATACGTGTATGTAAATATTTATATACTTATTTATATACTTACTCAAAATTGATAAAACCCGGAAATTGATAGATTCGTTAAAAATAATGGACGCATTTATCTGTATGGATTATCAGTTTGAGGATAACTCGTATAAAAATAGGAAAATTATGGATTATTGAAAATACCCGAATCTTCCAAAAGTAAAAATGTTTCTCTACTAAATAACATGGAATGTATAATTTTATTTTTTGAATTTTCTTATTTTTCCAGCGGCGATTGAAGAATAAAAAGCGACGACATAAATCATCCCCCAGGCGATAATAATAATAATAATAACAACAAGAATTAAAGAGAGGAGGGGTAACACGGACGACAGAGGGTTGATCGGAAGCTGGAGAACACAGCGGTGGAAATAATGAGAATCCAAGAGGAAGGATGGCTCTCGTTAGAATAACATTATGCGCGAGAAGTCAGCAGAATGTCACACTCATGCCACTTACGTGAGGAGCACCATAGAAATGTGCTCGCGTGACCCCTCGACCCTGCATCCAGTAGCCATTGCTAAAGCCAATGGTAAAAATAGCCCCAGATCTGCTGGTCACGGCGAATCGCCCGTCGATAACAACATCCTGCCCACTCCCGGTGGAAGACTCAAGTTCTTCAAGGATGGGAAGTTTATCCTGGAGTTGTCGCACAGGAGGGACGGCGAGAGGACCACTTGGTTCCCGGTCCCCAAGAAGACCTTCTGGCCACCCGCCAGCACCACCCCCAACAGACAAGAGAGCTCCACTTCGCTCAGTGGTGAGATATTGCATTTTTTGTTTAATTACAGTTTCCAAAAATCACAATTTCGAGAAAAATTTCCAAAACTACATGGAAATTTTGAGAATTCAATATCTTTCATGGGATTCTTCGTTTCGCAGTGTCGGATGACAACTCCTCGGTCCAGTCGAGCCCCTGGCAAAGGGACCACTGCTGGAAGCAAACTCATCCGAGACGCAGCATATCCAGCGAGTGTAATTTCTACTATCGCAGGAACCCGAGGGACCGTTTATGCGCACACCCGCGTTTAGTGGCACGCAAACGTCGGCGACCCCATGATCCTACGGCGTTGAACCTGCTTTCGGAGACGGGGATGGCGTGTTACCCGAAAGCGGCTCGCAATCTGAACGGCGCGTCTCCGGGGAAAGCATTAAGTCTGATTATCGATAAACTAACGCGTCTGCTGGACCCCAACGTGGTGTCACCGCGGAAGCGCATTCTGCGCGAACTGGAAAGAGTTTCCCTGGAAGACCAAGCATCGAAGAGAAGAGCGACCCCACAGCCGATCAACACCCCCAGTGTACCGGCTGCGCCTTCTCCCAAACAACTGTCGTCCTATAGCATAACGAGTATTCTAGGAGAAGATAAGCCCAATACGGAACCTGGATTTCTGAGGAACTTGTTGAAGCCGGATGATCGACAACCGCTGAAATACTCACAAACGAGTCACCCTTACCCGAGGGCTCGCATGGACCCCTACATCCCATCGGCCAACACATCGATCCATCACCAAGTCTACGGAGTACCGATGTTACCTCCCGGTCCATACCGAGCTCCTCTGTGGATGCACTATCCGCACGCACCTCCCGTCCATTATCCACCCCCAATGCCATTGTACGCACCACCTCCACCTCATCCTTCATCTCCACCGGTTCATCATTACAAAGACTATAGGGAACAATCTCTCACACCTCCTTCAGGTATTTAAACATTCTTCGAAATATTACATTTTTCTCTTTTAGGCAATATGGGAAGAGTCGAAGGTTCGATCGAGCCTTATTTTGCATCGGAATCGATATTTTTCATAGGTTTCGACAAGTTTGTGAAAATTTATAACTTTTATTATGATAAAAATTGTTAAAATAGTTTCATTTTTCATTTAAAAATTTGTCGATGAAATCCATTCGAACTTATAAGAATTATTATCGAAGTACCGAGGGATTCCAATTTAGCAAAATCAAATTTCGAATCGTGGTCTTAAAAAATGATACTTTTAATTCGAGGAAATTTCGGATCTTCCAATATTGACTGCAAATCTTAACACTACTTCTACTGCGCTAATTATATATCATCAAAAATCCAAACCCGGGAACATAGAATTACTTTAGACTTAGATTTACAAAAAAAGAGATCAAACCTCGAAAATAATTCTAAATTGAAATTCTAAAAGGTGAAAATTCATCGGCAAGAAAAATTTCTCGAAATTGGAATTTTCGCACGTATAATAAAAATAAAAACGTAGCCTGATAAATGCGATAAATTAATGAGTTGTATAATAATCGACTAATTTTGGTGATGTGGTTTCAGATATGCCTCTGAATCTGTCGAAGCACGCGGGTTGAATCTCAGGATATCCATAAAGATTGGTGCCTTATACGCAATGGAGAAAACTATGCGAACACTGCCCCTGCAACGACAATGCGTCATATTAGTATTTTTTTATTCATTAATAGGGAATAGTAAAGCAGTAGGTAGGAATTTACTTGGCCAACCAGACCAACTTGGCAATATCTGGTGAAATATATATTATTATATACTTGTAAATACGTCGATGAAAAAAAAGAGAGTAAGAGAGTAAGAGAGAGAGAGAGAAAGAGTACATCGGATATCATTATTTCGACTACAGATAGGACATTCACGAGTAGTACTATTTTCTCGCATGGAATGTCGAAAGTACGAAATGTCACATCGGGAAGGAGACCGAAACTGTAAAATTCAGTATTAGAGACCAAAAAGACTTTCCGATCAGAAGCAGAAAAATTCCAACTCGAGTAAACGTTAATTCAAATGATTATTCCCATCGACCTTTTTTAAGTTTGGTCGTGTTCGAAGAACTTGAAACATTTATGGTTTCGGTTTCCCTCCTCTCGAACGAAGAAACTCTTTTCTTAATCTCAGCGGAATCTAATTCCGGGAGGAGATGATAGATATTTATATTTTATTGAGGAATCAAATGTATTTCAAGGAACTGAGCCACTAGATGAAGAACACTGATTCTACTACTCGTGCATGACGACTCTTTTAATGAAACGAAAGAGAGAAACTGTACTTTTGAGTCCGTGTAGCGTCTTATTTTTAAAGTTCGGTAGGGGAACTCATTGAATTCTCATTGCCAATTTGTTACACGAGCGAAGAAGAAATGGGAAATCATTTTCAAATCGTATGATTTCGAAGATAGTTCGAAAAGTTTTTACACAATTATCGCTCCAAAGCCGAATACGATCATTTTTTGTCACATCATTGAAGATGATTCGAAAAAATATAATTTGAGTTCGAACGAGTTATTTTCTAAATTAAGGATCTTGTTGAACGAAGATCTTACGAGAAAACATATTCTTGCGAAAATTGATATCGAACAGCAATTATTCCCCAACATTAAGTAACAATTGTAGCGAATGTCAAACTTTTGTATTCGTCGGTACTGAAAATGCAATTTGAGTTCGAACAAGTTATTTTCTAAATTAAGGATCTTGTCGAACGGAGATCTTACGAGAAAACATATTCTTGCAAAAATTGATATCGAACAGCAATTATTCCCAAACATTAAGAAACAATTGTAGCGAATGTCAAACTTTTGCATTCGTCGATACTGAAAATGAAATTTGAGTTCGATCGAGTAATTTTCTAAATGAAGGATCTTGTCGAAGTGCATTTCGCTTCGATCGATGTAACGATCGGCAGGATGAGTTCAATGGGATTCTTTCGCCGACAAGAGAACAGACTTGTTATGAATTCTTAAACGTTATTTGTCATGATTATCATTATATTAAACGGTAAGAAATTATCTTATTGAAGTGAAAATGGAAAAAAAAAGAACAATCATAAGAAAGACATAGTTTTATGTACAGAACACAGATATTATCTATAACTTAGATCATTTAGTTATGACATATAGAATGATTTTATTCTGATATTTACAATTTACTATTTCATTTACGGAAGTGCTGGAATGTAACGAGGTGACATTTGAATTTCATTTGTTCCTAAAACGAATTATAACTGTCATACTTTTTTACATTTACATGGTACATAACGAACGTAGGACTTGGTTCATTAAAAGTCTAGATTAACGGTATTCTTTGTGTAACTTCGACGACGACTTCTACGTTTTATTTATACGCAGCATCGATGGCTGAAATCAATCGAAGGAGAAGACGAGACCTCGAGATCGAAGCCATAGTCGAGCCGAAGAGTGCAGATCGTGCCTTAAGTCAAAGGTTCAAAAGACATTCGCAAAAGGGCAAAATGTATACAAATGAAGGGACGAATTTTCCAAAACGGAGAAGGAAATGAAAATCTCTTGGAATTTTGGATTCGGGGAGTTAGTGTCCGATACGTGCTCCCTTTCGAGGCGATACCGAAAAAATGCATCGACAGTGTAAATACGAATCGAGTCGAATGGCAATTAATTGGGACCGTTCGACTCGATGAGTTTTGTATTTTATCCTTTGTTTTTATATTTATTGAATTTCATCCCGAATTTCCTCCCTCGAGAAAAGAGGACAAAAGAAAGAAAATGAAAAAAGAAAAAAAAAAGAAAAGACAAAGATTCTTCTAAGGCAAAGGCTCACTCGAAAGCTCTATCAAATTGCATCATTTTGTTTTTATTGACCACGTAAGTTCGTATAAAAAAGGAGTATGAAATGAAGAAGAAGAAGAAGAGAGAAAAAAAGAGGAAATAGAAAAAAAGCGAGTGAACAATTGTATAGAAAGACTAATTTTTCGTAAATATAAATATTTCGTATACTATGCCGCCACTTTATTTGTTATGTTAGCGAAATTCCTCTTCGATGCGAATATTGCTTTTTTTTTATAATTAAATTTAAAGAGCGAAGGTATGATAAAATATCGTTTTTAAGGGTGAAGAAATAATTCCACTGTTTATGTTAAAAAAAATACCGTTACCGGAATTTTTCTATTCGTTCTTGTGTTTAAAAAAAATTAGAAATTTCTTAAACGGGTATTTTTTAACGCGGAGACTGGAATTTTTAAAAATGTAATATATACAGAAAATTATAAGTGGAGTTTTTTTTAAAAGAGGGTTTATTATAGAGGGTTATTTATCCATAAATTACAATATTAAAGAATTCGTTTATCAATTACGCTCATTGTTATAAATAATTACAATAATCAACGAGTTCGAATATTTCGAAACAGGTTCTTGATCGTAATGCAATTGTTATTGAAATTCCACGCAATTGCAATTGACTCTGTGACTTTGGCAACAAAAGCAATCGTCAATTGTGTAATTCATCTTAATTAACAATTTTGAAAACTTAATTATCGAAAACAGATCCAACGGAAAGTTGGATCCTAGTTTCAAATTTCCCGCGAAAAGTGGAACCTTAGCTTTTGATCGTGACCTTGGGTCTCGATATTCCCCCAGAATTCAGAGAAAGCAAAATTATATTTATTAATCAATCAATTGACAAAAAATGCAATTAATTCACGACAATTTCTCGCACTCGGTCCTTTAAAATTGAATATACATTTAATTCTTTCGGAGAAATTTTTAATATTATAAAACAAAGGAAGATAAAAAAAAGATTGAATTTTCTTTCGAATAAAAGGAGAAAATCATCGTTTCAAAAGGAATCGGTCCGCCGATTTGAATCTGTAGCCGCGCAATTTCGATGTGGCGCCATCTCTGCTTGAAATTAGCCACAAGGGAGCCGAGAAACCGGAAGTCGACCGTCGCGCCGCCGCCGAACACCGACTCAGGCACGACTGATCTAAGACGAGTCCTTTCCGCGAGTGTATGGCGTGTCCGTAGGTGAGTAATTCTGCCTCGATCCCGAATTTCCCCGTTAAAAGCTTCGACCCTCGACGTTTTTTTCACATTTTTCCACGCAATTAACGCCGAGACCCGAAAATCAACGACTTCTCGAGAAATTTCTCGCCAGTTTCGAGCGAATTTGCACGTAAACGCGATCGGCGCTCGTACCACGTTTTTCCCCAAGATGCCACTTCGTTGGGCCCACGTGGGCCGATTTTCACGAGGATTTTCTGTTATTGCGAATTTGTAGTTTTGTTTATTCGAGTTGGAGTTGCAATTTTGGGAAGGTTATTATTGTCGGTTATGGTTCTAACGATACGCGGGTGGTGGTTAACCTCGAATTTTGATTTTGGGACAAAAGCGTTCCCGTGGGTTGACGGGTAGCGGAGAAGGAACAAGGAGGGGAGGGGATTTTTAAAAAATGGAAACTGCCTCAAGTTTGCGTTTTTGGGCAAAAATGGGTTTGGGACGAAATTTTAGGTTTTTTTTTATTTGAAATTGCAGTTACTGTTGACATTTGAAAGCTCAAAATTTTGATTTGAAATTCCAAATTTCATTTTTGACATTTTTTTTTAATTGAAATATTAAATTTATATTTTGATATTCGCAAATGGAAAATTTTTCTTTTATTTGTGTTGATTTGTCACAAGGTCTCGGAAGCGATTCGTAGTTTCTTACTACGACGAATCTAAAAAAAATCATTGAACTCAAGAAAAAGGCTATTCGTTTCTTTAGTCGCCTTTAACCTCCATAGATTTTGGAATCTTACGGAGTAAGTGGCCTCTCGGTAATATTTATAATTTTTACAAATCGCAAAAAAATATCTATACATTAAAAGTGAACGAAGAGGATCGATAAAAAGATCGCACAAACTTTCTTGGACCCTCAACTTAAAAACATCTAAAAAAAGAAATTGTTAATTAGGGTGAGAAATTACTAGCAACTATGAAAAATAATCCGATTCGTGAAAATATCTGTACCTCGACGTTCGAGCCGGTGGAGGAACATCGATAAAGATTAACTCTCCGGTTCCGCTACGTTTCCAAAATATCGTTGCATTCTGGCGATAATCGAACGGATATTCGCAAATATCGCAACCTGGGCCGCTCGTTTGGCCGCATCTTCTTTTTCGTGGGCCAAAATACAACGATAAATCGAAAGGTGGTGCAATTTGCGATGAATTCAAATCTCTAGGTTCTTAGAAACCAAGTTTCCAAACCCCAATGTATTTTTATCCAAACAAATTGGAATAAATTCCCCCGAATTTTCACCGCGAGCCCACGTTCCATGTCGATTTTCGCATTTACCTTGCGAAAATCCAAAAACAGTGCATAGTTTTCTCGCTACGTATTTTCCTACGCTCGGAGGTAAGTTCACTTTGGTACCAAAACGAATATTTTCCAAAACCGTGGGAACCGGATTGGAATCGAGAGGCTATTCACTCCTGCGTAATTCTCATCTCTCCTTAGATGCATTTCCTCGGATGGTAGAATATTGGCACATCGGAATGAATTTTTTTTCTCGGTCGCTAGGAATGAATAGCCTTCTCTTGAGTTTCATCCATTCTCTGAATTTGTTTCCACCTCGATTACAAAATTTCCTTACTTTCAGGATAACAAAAAAGAAAAGTCCCTCGACCGATTCCACAAAATGCCACAGAACGAGTACATCGAACGCCACCGAAAGTTATATGGTAGGCGGTTGGATTACGAGGAGAGAAAACGCAAACGAGATGCTCGAGCTCCTCACAAACGAGCCGAGCAGGCGAGGAGCCTGCGAGGGATCAAGGCGAAGCTCTTCAACAAGGAGAGACGCAACGAGAAGATACAGATGAAGAAGAAGATCAAAGCGCACGAGGAGAAGAAGGTCAAACAGAAATCCGACGCGGTCCCCGAGGGAGCTTTGCCGGTGTACCTGCTGGACCGAGACGTGACGAGTCGAGCGAAGGTGCTCTCGAACATGATCAAGCAGAAGAGGAAGGAGAAGGTGGGCAAATGGGACGTCCCGATACCCAAGGTCAGGGCCCAGTCGGACGCCGAAGTCTTCAAAGTCGTGCGAACCGGCAAGAGTAAGAGGAAGTCCTGGAAGCGAATGGTCACGAAGGTCACCTACGTGGGCGAGAACTTCACCAGGAAGCCACCGAAGTTCGAGAGGTTCATTCGACCGATGGCGCTGAGGTTCAAGAAGGCGCACGTCACTCACCCCGAGTTGAAGGCCACCTTCTGTCTGCCCATCATCGGGGTGAAGAAGAACCCCAGCTCGCAGATGTACACCACCCTGGGAGTTATCACCAAAGGAACGGTCATCGAAGTGAACATTTCCGAGTTAGGGTTGGTCACGCAGACCGGCAAAGTCGTCTGGGGCAAGTACGCCCAAGTTACGAACAACCCCGAGAACGATGGATGCATCAATGCCGTGCTTTTGGTTTGAGTGGGAAAATTTTGGACGTTGGCTCTCAGAAGTGTCGCATTAAAATGAAATTAATGAAAATTTCGACTTCGTCGAGTCACCGAATGTTAAAATTAATGAAAAAGAAAACAAGGAGAGTCAGAAATGAGAAGGAATGTATCTTCGAAGAACTTGGAAATAAATAAAAATGTCTTTTTTTATATTCCTGTAGTTTTTTTTTAAAGGATTAATCGAAAAGAATGGCTTTTAAAAATGTTGGAATGGGTGCGAATTCTTTTGTGATTCCGAGTTTTCATTTTTCAGGTATCGAAAACCACTCGCCATGCAGATCTTCGTGAAAACCCTTACGGGTAAGACCATTACCCTCGAAGTGGAAGCATCGGATACCATCGAGAATGTGAAAGCTAAAATTCAAGATAAAGAGGGTAAATGGATTTTTGTGAATTCAATTTTTTCACAGCCCAGGAATTCCACCGGATTAGAAAAAAAAAATTAAAATTTTATTTTAGCTTCGATCGATTACACTTAAAATAATTCCAAAATTTTCCAGTTACTTTGAAATTGGCAAATTTCCAGCACCAAGTCAATTTGGATTTTGAATTGAATTTGTTGTAACAAAAGTTATGTTATCGCAGGAAAAAAATCATGATTTTATTGTAACTTCGAGTGGTTACGGTTAAAATAATTCAAAAATTTTCTGGTTACTTTGAAATTCGTAAGGTAAATTTCCAGCATCGATTGAATTTGTTGTAATGAAAGTTATGTTATCGCAGGAATCCCTCCGGACCAACAAAGATTGATCTTCGCTGGAAAACAGTTGGAAGATGGACGAACCCTGTCGGATTACAACATCCAGAAGGAATCGACCCTTCACTTGGTGCTTCGTCTCCGAGGTGGAGCGAAGAAACGCAAGAAGAAGAATTACTCCACCCCAAAGAAAATCAAACACAAGAAGAAGAAGGTCAAGCTCGCAGTTTTGAAATTCTACAAGGTGTGTATCTCTACTTGGAATTTTCTCATTTTTTCAAAATCCAATTCCAATTTCAAAATCTAGAGATTTTTTTTTCTTGAATTACATTTCGATTGGAAATTCGTCGGATTTCGAGAAACTAGTCAATTCGAGTAGTCGGAAATTCCTTTTATTCAAATTTCTTAAAAAAAAAAATATCGAGGTTCCAAAATTTCACTCGATTCTATCGAAGTCCAAAAATTCACTCGATCTTATCGAAACCCAAGAGTACTTGAAATTCATGGGGATCGAAGTATCGAATTCCTGTGAAGGAATTCTCAATTTTTTGTCGACACGAAGACCGATCGATCTTTTTCGAAATTTTCCAGGTCGACGAAAATGGGAAAATCCATCGACTGAGACGAGAGTGCCCATCGGAACAGTGCGGAGCTGGTGTTTTCATGGCTGCCATGGAGGACCGTCATTATTGTGGTAAATGCGGCTACACGCTGGTGTTTAACAAACCGGAGGACAAATGATTCGTTTAATGTGGCATTTCGTACCTCGTTATTGATTTAAGGGAAGCAAAATATAATCGAAGGGATTAAAAAAAAAGTCTAGAAAAAAAATTTCATTCTCTTCCATCCTCCTTTTATTTCATTATTACAATACTTTATGTTAACACGATCATTATGCCAACAATTGATCACATCAGTTTTTTTTTTTTTACGCCTCTTTCCGTCGATCAATAATCCCCGTAGGCTTTACAATCTTTAGAATTATATATTTATATATATACACACAATTACGAGCCATTGTGTTGGAAAGTAATTTCAATACGATACCTAACATCATGATTTCTTACTTTTTTTTTTAATCGGTGGATTGCCTTCATGGTTTTTTTTATACAATAATTCGCTGGTTTTTATTTTTTTTACTTTGCTTCACTTTAATTGAAAATCTACTGAACGCGAACCTTACTCATTTTCTTCCCCCCCGAATAGAATCTGTATCTCGTGATTATTGAAAACAGTGCTTTTACTTAGAAATGAAAAAATCCGCTACCCCTTTTGAAATGTATAAGATCACACTCGTAACGTAAACCAACGAAATTCTCTTACCCCTCTACCGTATTTGAAGAAGACCTGGAAAGAAAAAAAAATTCTTTTTAATGAAAAAATCAGAAATATCAGGATTTTTAGGCCAATTTTTTTACAATCGAGAAATTACCCCAAAATTTGTGAATTTCATATTTTTTTCATATTCTTCAAATGAAAATTCAGAAGCAAAATAAATCATTAGCAAAACCCTGGGAATTCTCAGGAAATTACCCCAAAATTTGTGAATTTCATATTTTTTTCATATTTTTCAAATGAAAATTCAGAAGCAAAATAAGTTTATTAGCAAAACCCTGGCAATTCTCAGGAAATTGTTTGAAATTTAGATTTCTCAAATTAAAATTTTGTTCTCTTAATTTAATTGAAAATTTAAGTTATGCTAAATTTATTTAAGATTTTTAAAATTCTAATTTGTTAAAATTCAAATTTTTTTAATTCCGTTTGGTTGAAATTTGATTTCCAACAAATTTTATGTATAATATTTTTGTTCTTCTGAACTTACATAATTTTGGCATGTGAAAAGAGAAGCCGCAAAGAAACCCAACTCTCGATTTGCAACCGGAACCTATTTACATCTCGTCTCTACGCTGTTGTTCTGTGTGCGAATTTAAATTGTTTAAACCCGGTTTCAAGACCGAGAACATTTTCTCAGAAGCTGTTGGGTGAATGCTCATCTGAAGTTCCGTCAAAGATTCTTCCGTCTGGAAACACAAAACAGATTTTAACATTTTTTCAGCATTTCATTTGCCTATTTTTTAAAAATTTATAAATAAATATGAAAACAAATGTAACATTACGCAAAAAATGTCTACTTCGTCTTTAACTAAAATTTCACTTTTTTGTAATTTTGCTTTAGAACTTCCTAAATTTGCGTGAAAAATATCGTGAGAATTTTCAAAGCAATCCTCAAGAAATTACCCCAAAATTTGCGAATTTCATATTTTTTCGTATTTTTCGAATAAAAAATTCGGAAGCGTAATTAGTGGAAAAATCCATACTTGTCGAAGCAATTGTGCGGCCGTGTGCAACACCCTTTGCCATTTTCTCATTTCGACGTTGTGCAAGCTCTCCTGCTGCTGCAGAAGGTTGATCCAATCCTCGTCAGTCTTTGGCGTATTCCTGAAATTGTACGACCAAAAAATGACTCAAAAAAAGGGAAATAATTTGGAAAAATGCGATTAAACGAACGCAAATAATCCCCGCGTGTATCGATAACGTACTTGAGTACGTGCAAGTCCATTATCGTGTAAGCTGCGGCTTCTTCGAGACCCCAGAGCTTGTAATACAGCAATCCGTTGATAACCATTAGGCAAAGCACCGCGATTAGAAGCACCCAACTGACGATGGTGCCATTGTCACCTCTGGTGATACCTGAAATTTCCACGAAACCTATTTTTTTCAGAATAATAATATTAATGGAATTATAATTATTATTGAAAAGAATATTTCCGCTCCACGAAGCTGGAATTTATTCATTCTCGTACCACCGTTGCTCGTATTTGGAGGAATGCTCGTCGCAGCCGGAGGAATGATTATCGAGTCCGAAGGTAAAACTGGTAAAGCGACTCCGGCTCCGGGCACTCGCCTTCTTCTCCTAGTTTTCCTCTTGATTCCAGAAGTTCCACTCGCTTCCTCGCATTCCACGCTCAAAGCTTTTACCAAGCTGTTGAAGTACTCCTCCAAACCGACCCAACAATTTTTCTCGATGACACCTGAAGCAAGGAAAAGAAAAAGTTGATCGATCCCTTCGACTTGACTCGGAAAAAGAAGCATCGAAAGATCTCAAAATTTTGAATAACAATTCATGTCGTTCGATGGAATTTTCATCGAACCTTCCACGAAGGCTTACTTTTCACGAATGACCAGACGCTCTTCTTATACTTGATTTGGCAAAAAACGGATAAATTGGTCTCGTTGTCCGACACACTCGTTAAACAGTAATGACTCGCTACGCTGAAGGAATCAGCGTACGGTATCCCAGCGTTTACGCAGTCCACGTCGATGGAGTAGAGAGAACCCGGTACGCTACATGGTAGCATCAACTGCGAAGATATAACAAATTTCAGCACTTCGTGTGTACCAGACAATCAAAATTGTTAAGATTTTTGTCGATATCGATGATACCTGAGTCTCTGTTACTTGCGAAGTCCTCGGGCCGATGGATTGAGTCAAATGTACCACCAGCGATAGCGTCCGCATCTTCTGACCGGTTTGATCGTTTTGAGTCCATGCCGATTGTACCAGGTCTGGAACCGGATCGATATCCATCGAGAAATTGTTGAAATTAGATTTTTCTGAGTTCGAGTAATTTTCAAGAAAATGCCAATCGATAAAAAATGATCGATGGCAATTTTTTTCCAGTATTTCTCTTCGTCTCGAACTCAACATTTCCATCGACATCGTAAGGAATTTTTCAAATGTAATGGTTTCTAACACGTACTTTTTGTGGTTCTGGAAAAATTGATTTATTCGACAAAATTTGTATCGAATAAATTTAACCGGCAAATTTTGTATCGATGATTATCATTCCGCAGTTATTAATTTTACAGCGAAATGAAATATTACTGGGGTCGAGGGAAACTTTGAATTCACTCCAACGTCATTTGCCACTCTACCTGTTGTTTTTCTCGCCGTATGGTAATCCAGGAAGAATTTGGAATTGGTAAACAGCAGAGTGAAAAGCTGATCGATGTGTATCGGGAAAGTCGCATTGACCAATTGTCGACCTTCGTGTGTCGAAGTGCATACAGGTGGGCTCCGTATTCCCAAACGCACTGTATCGACAATAGAATTTCAATTATAGCAGACAACTCGCTGTATACGCTTCGCTTTCGAGGGACCTCGAGTTTCCCAATAGATTTTTGAAAAATCAATTTATTCGAACTCAATCCCAAGTAACTTCCAATTCGTATTTTTGTTCTGTTTTCGGTGTCTCCAGTTTTTATTCGATCGCTACCACAAATAGGACATATTTTGCCAAACGAATTACTCGAGTGTAAAAGGTATCTTTAGAATCGCAAGCATCCAACTCGATGGAATATCATTGCTCGACTAATAAATATCTACTCGGAAAGTGTAACGTAACGATTGCCTTCTTAAATAATTCACAGCATCTAGAGAATCTATGCCACGACTAAACTTATTGGCTATAGCAGCGGGTGAGTAGGTTTCAAGACTACCTGTTGATTATATTTTCATGTACTGAATTTCCGATTGATTCTACCCACGAGTTCCAGGTACCAGAAATGTGCAATAATTTGCGGAACGAAAGGAATTCCATTGAAGTTTCACTTTTTTCTTTTCTTTCGATAACAATAATAATAAATTAAAACTGCGTTCTCGGTTCAGAAAGTTTCACGGATTTCAATGAATTTCTCTCACCAAATTTATGCAATTTTAATGAATTTAATTGCCAAATTTTGCAGGAGATATAGAGTAATTAAAAATTCGAAATTTCAAGAAGATCTCGCTTAACAACATTAATTTCAATTAATTGCTTTACGAAAAAGACAATTGACACTATGTTATTAATTTGATTCTAGAAATAATTGCATTAAATTATTTTAATATTAAATTCTCCACTGTTCCTTATATCGGAGATCGAGTACTTGAAGTTTAGACTTTTTTCTTTCTTCGACTATTACTAAATATATTAAAAAAAAATAATTCCTATTAACTGGATTACGAATGAAATCAATAATTGTGGCTGGAGGACCGAAACCTTTCTTTCGATACTCACGGGCATGTTTATCGGCTTCGCTTTCGGTGGTATCGCTCAAATCGGTTGGATCCATGTGCGACTCCGACTTCAGTGGTGCTTCGATCAAAATTGGATCTACGGGGGAAGATGTAGTTGGACTCGGATCAATTATTCGGGACTGTTCTGGCATATCCCCTTTCTCGCAATAATTTTTCTCACCTTCGACCTTAAAAATGTTCGAATAAAACCGGAATTCAATATCGACAGTAACGATATCAAGAAGAAAATATAGTCTGTACCGGGATCAAAAATATTCAAAAAATACAAACAATGAAAGTCAATAAAAAGAAAAACAGCAAGTGACAATTAAAACAAAAAACAAATAAAAAAAGTATCGACTAACAATTGTAAACACAAAAACCGCATCGACGTACCTCTGAAAATGATTCGACGGATAATCTAGTAGACATTTTATCGTCTTCCTGCGGAGGCAGAGGCGGTGGGACGTAATCTTCGTCGTCGGATGTCAACCCAAGTTCGTCCCCGTAGCAAGTGTGAACCAATTGCCACATTTCCGACATACTCATTGGCTAAAGGGTGGTGCACCGTGCGATGTGTTTTTTTTTTTGTTCGTTAATTTCATAAAAGCATGATAAGATTAGTGAAATGAATGTCGGATGACTAATTGTGTTATTGATGCATTTTGAAATTTTACCTGACCGATAAGAGCATTTTGCCAAACTCGGAAAAGCATCAGGTAAGTCTTATCGCGGGCACCGAACGAAGTGAAGAAAAATTTATTCGTCTCGGTGCAAAGCAGTATCGCATTCGGGATCACCAGAGCCGTCTTCTCCTTGGTCATCGAAGTGACGTCCTTCCAGCGCAAGGAAACCAACGTCTCCCACATGAATATATTCGCGTAGAAGCAAGCGTAGTTCTGAGACACGTACAGCCTCCCATGGACCAATATCTCACGTTGCAGTGCACAGGAGTAATCTGGAATATCGAGAAGTTCGAACACAAATTCTCGGTTTCAAAATTCACATTTTTTTTTTATTTCAATAATTCAAAAAACGATTTAAATTATTTCGAGGGATTTTATTGACTACAGTTGAAAGAAAAAATTATGCAACCGCTCGGAAATGAAAAAGTCACTTTGGAAATTATTCTCACCAACGACGAGTCGTTCGTCGTCCGGAACATCTTTGAAAATTCTTTTGAAATCCTCCGAACGAGATTTGTAAGTGGGGTAGAGGACGTTGTACCAGGGGGTCTTCTTCTTGGAACGATTCCTATCCTTTTTCCTCTTATGGCTGGAACTTTTAGAGAGTTCCGCCGAATCCGAAGACTTATTTATAGTTTCCTGTCGACACCAAAAGTTCGATATTACATTTACCGCAGTGGTCGAGAACCACATTTATCGACGAACTTTTCTATATTTTTTTGCCCCGGAAGAACAACTTTGAACACTACGACTCGAAAAACCCGTAATTAAAGATAAATGCCTCTTTGTATCGGTTTTCAAATTTCATTTTCCAGTTCTAACGCTCGATTACCAGATACAGGTCGGAACTTATCAATTATTTTCAATGACGCAGCCGATAACGTGGAACGCGATTCGAAAACACCTCCTTTTTTTTCTCTCTACTTTAATTCCCGAAGAAATTTTATTTATTTATCACGGAAACCATGAAATTACTTTTGTTCGTCGATTTCAAATATATCGAACCCAGTTTTACGCTTCGGTTCCAGGGAAAAACTACCGAAATTCAGTCAAAAACACAATAACGATACGGAATCACTTATTTCTTTCGATATCGATCGAAACTTCCTGAAAAATGCATTGGGAAAATCGATATCATCCTAAACGATCTCTCGCCTATCCTCTGGACCGATCCGCACGAATCCGATACTCTACCTGAGTCTGCTGCTCGTCGGATTTGCTCAAATGCACGGACTCCTTGCAAACGTTGTCCAAATGGTTGCTCTTGCAATTCTCCTTCCTCGCGTGGTTCTTGGGACTCGGCTTCGGCGAGAGATTGGGACTAGACATGGGACTGTTCTTCTCCTGGCCCGAGGAAGCTTCGTTGGCGAGGTTCTCCGGCGAGGACGAGAGCACGGCATTGGCGCAACTGACGTTGGAGTTCTGCGCGGTCATGCCGGAGGAATTGATGCTGCTGATGACGTCGTGGCTGGATATCAGCAGATTTTCCACGGATTTGTTCCTGTCGTGGGATAAAAACATACGAAATTAGAAACTCCAGGTGGGAAAATGCGAGCGAGGAGCGGATTCGACTACTCACATGTCCGAGACTGGCTGCTCCTGCATGGTTTCCACGTGGAGGTGGTGCATTATTGCAACAAGAATAAGAACAACAACAACAACAACAAAGCCGACGACGTCGACGAAGACTGATCACGAGGGGGGCGAATTGATCGCAAGGGAATGATAGCTGGTGCAACCGTGTCGTTTTTCCTGTGGACCTCGGGTACCGGTGCATCCTACGGGCGGCCTCAGACGCCGATCCTGGTCGCCGCCGTCAGACGGTAGCAGCGGTGGCAGCAATGGTGGCAGTCACAGGAGCGGCAGCGGGACATCGCGATTCAAGAGAATATCCTGGCGCGGAAGTAGAATCCTGGTATATATATATATAAATATGGGTATATGTATATGTGTATGTATGGGAGTGAGTGTATGCGTATACGGGTACTCAATGTTGAGTCCGATCGAAACTCGGAAGTCGAAATCGCAAAAAAAAAGAAAGGAAGCAACCGATGGTCGAAAGGAAACTCGCACTTCGCTCTTCGCACTCGGCAAGAAGAACAATGGGGAACAATTACTCCATTCCCCCTCCACTACTTTGTGTATAATAACCCCTTCTCGCGTTTCCGATAACGACAATGGCTGGTTTCGGCTTTACATGGCGGTAATTTCTAGTTTTTCCTCCAAAAGGAACCTCCACAATTTCGCACTGTTTCTGTCTCTTTCTTATGCTGCCACTCTAGTCGCATATATATATGTATATTATATATAGGTGTCCTTGTTACGTCCTTATTATCGTTATTATTATTATTACTACCACTATTGTTATTAACAATTGCAATTCTTTCGAGTTTCCGACCCAAGTTTGAAATCGACTCGAATTTACTTTTTTTACGGTGATTATCCGGTAGGATCAATCAATTTCCTGATTTAGGACGAACCGGGAGAAAGAAAGAGAGAAAATATTCGTTATTCGTTATTATTATTGTTATTATTCCTTATCCCTCCCGAAGTCGAACGCCGATTGGCCGATTTCCTCCCTTTCCGGGACTCCGGATCCTGTTTTCATGAAAACCACGTGACCGGAATAAGGAAAGGAACAGGGTGGACGATAGAAACGGAGGAATTCCCGAACCGGAATGTCCCGCGGCCTGTGATTGGACGAGGCGTATGTAAGGGAGCGTACCATTGGTCGGTGGGAAATTCGAACAGTCGCGGTTCAGGGGAATTTTTCGCGGAAACATGGCTGGCGTCTAATGTTGCCGCCATTTTTCAAGGTACTACAATGGCACTACAATTGTAGTATTTTTCGCGTATGGCGTCGCAATCGGCGGAGACTGCCATGGTTGGTCGCACACATGTGCGTACATAAATATACATATATATATACATACACAAAACAATCCGCGCGACTGGCTGCTTGCTGGTGGCTGTCAACTGCTGGTGCTGGTGTCGGCTTCTAGACGGTATCGAACTGTACCCGAACGGACCGAGGGAATCGTGGAGAACCGGTTGGTTACGAATTTCTTCTGTCGGCTATTTACATGGTACTGGAGCACTCGTACCGTCCAAATACACGTGAGGATGAATATTTTGGATTGACAATTCGTTGACTCGATTTAGGAAGATTCTTGGAAAGAACCTCTGGTGAAATAATCTTCCTTAAACGAAGAAAACAATAAAAGTGAGTATGCGGATGCAACATTTGTAAATTAACTATATATTTATATATAAGTACCTGTGAGTATTATTGTCTTCAATTTTATATAATTAACTCATTTAACTTACCTTCATAATAATTTTAATATCATTTATAATAATTTAATATTTACCTTTGGTAATTTAAAAAACCAAAGGTTATTTATTTAATAATTTATATTTGTATTTATATATTCGTATAATTTTGAAAAATACTTTTGTAATAGATATAGTAATAATCCAGTAACAGTAATACTAATACTAATACTAAACTAATAATAATAATAATAATAATAATAATAATAATAATAACTGTAATAATAATAATGATAATAATACTTTTGTCCTTCTTCAGATGTCGGGAAACAAGTGCAAAAACTGTGGATCGACGGACATCGAGACCGATCCGGCTCGAGGAGACGCAGTATGCACGGAATGTGGTTTCGTGCTAGAAGACCAGCTGATCGTCAGCGAGACGAGTTTCAAGGAAACCCCATCGGGGAACATGATGGTCCTGGGACAATTCGTGGCCAGTGACAGTACCGGAGGAGCCACCGGATACGGTCCTGGTACTCTTACCGTTCTTTTTTTGTTTTTTCATCCGATAAAACTTTGCGAAACTCGGAAAGCGTAAACTATAAAAGCGACGACGATAGTAATAATAGAATAATCGGTATCGATTGAAAACGACTATGGATCGACAAGATGACGATTTCTTTTTCCGTTTCCAGCGTATCCGATAAGTGGGAAAGAATCTAGAGAAATAACCCTCCAGGTGGCAAGGAGAGGAATCACGCATCTTTGTAATCAATTACGGTAAGACGAGGTCCCTTTTTACCTTTTTTTTTCGTGGTTTTTCGTAAAAAATATCGAGACTCTCTGAACTTTTGCACGATGCACCGACTAACTTTGTTCTGTCTTTCTCGCTAGATTGAACCAACACTGTATAGACACTTCTGTGAATTTCTACAAAATGGCTTTGAATCGACACCTCACTCGTGGGAGGAAACAAGCTCACAACCATGCCGCTTGCGTGTACATTACCTGCAGGACCGAGGGAACCGCACGTATCCTTTGAAATTGAAAATTTGGGGATCGAAGGTTCGAGATTAAGGCTGCTTCCATTCCTCGAAGGATATCGAATACTCGAACGAGCAAAGTTATATAAATTATCCATACTTTTTTTCAGTTTGCGGGTGAAAAAATTATTATTTTTCTTAACGCAATCGAACAGATATGCTTATCGATATCAGCGATGTCCTTCAAGTCTGCGTCCACGAACTGGGAAGGACATATCTGCGATTCACACAGGCTCTCTGCATCAACATCCCGTCCATGGGTGAGTTTCGATTTTATGCCATTTTCTTGTTTCCTCGATATAAGTAACGATCGGTGTGAAATTCTGGTCACTCCGAGCATTCGATGTCATCGCTCTCGAACTTCGATTTGGGATCAAATCGGAATTTGTCTCGTCGAGAGATGTATTATTTTTAAACACGGATATTTTTTAACAGAATTATAATATTATTGAATGTTAGGATCAAGCATTATTTCCTTCGATATCAATTTCTACAAACAATGAGGGAATATTATAACATGCAACACCAAGTTCGATACCCGATCCGAGTCTTTTTTTTGTTAAACGAAGCATCGAAGGGGGTAAAATTCGAAATCTCAAAAGTGAAAATAAGTAATATAAAATTTATTCGTTCTCTTTATTAGCATTCGACCGATGCACACTGTTATAACACAGGAAGGCATAATTTTGTACAGTGTTTGTTACATTTAACGCATTCCGTTCCTTCGTTTCCCTTTTTCTTGTCTTTTTTTTCTTTTGGATAATTTTTACACTGTTGAATTGACTGTCACCGAGTGTCCCTTGCATTTTTTGTCAACACGCGTTCTGTTCTTTCGTAACGGAAAAAAAGTTGGAGTCCGGAGTCATCCAAAATAGCCTTCTTTCGAATCGACTAATTATCTCTTCGATGAACGAACCGATTTTGCTTTCACTAGTATACTGATTCGCTATTAATTTCAATTTTGGCTTGGCTTGGAAAAAGTTCAGACTTCGAGTACTATCGAATTCCGGTGAATCCTTCATTCGTGTGCCATCTCATTGTTGAAAAACTACTCCTACCAAAACAGCTAACACTCGAAATCAAAGTAAAAGCTAAACGCTCCTCGAATAAAATTCAAAAAATAATTAACAATGATTATAATAATGATCCATTTATAATATACGCTAATGAATATAATCTTGGCTTCTGTATATCAATAAAAATAATAATAATAATTAGAAGAAGAAGAGGAAAAAAGATGGAGGCTATAAAATATATAGAACGGAATAAAAATACTAAAAATTACGATACTCGTTAAATACAAAAAAGGAGGCAGTCGCGAAAAATTCTCCGTTTGTTCCTTTCTTTTTCTTTCTTTCTTAAGTACTAAAATCTACGAGAGTTATTCGGAATTGCCATTTTCGAATTCTAACGTTACAAATTAGTCGTTTCTCTTCTTCGATAGCTTCGAGCTTCAAGGACTCGATAACTTCGAGCTTCGATTTTCTAGGATCGATAGCTTCAAGCTTCGATTTTCTAAAATCGATAGCTTCGAATCCTCTTTGCGAGGACTCGACAGCAAATATTAAGTTGCCATCGGTCGTCGAATGTTTTTGGTTTTTACCATTCTCGATTACGAAGGCTCTCCTGTTTCGAGAATCGCAGCATTTTTTCGAAGAACTCGAAGAAGAACTCGAGGAAGAAGAAGAAGAAAATGCTACCTCTATTCTTCATTCGCCAGAATTATTACGATCGACATGGCCGGATGACGATGGCGATAATTCCTCGGAACGAACTACGCAGAGAGAGTCGTATTAATCATAGAGAAATGAGGAGAAGATACATGGAATCAAAATGGTATAATCTCGATATTTCGGAAAAAATATCAATCGTCCGAGGGAGGCCCGTAGAAGATAAGCTCCGGTATCTGACCACCTTGCACACCGGTGCCATTGGTGCTTTCGGAACTGCACTGAAACTGAAAGTTGACACTTCCGACAGTGGCTTCGGACATTCCCTCCTGCCCGAAATAACTGAGCTCACCGCCGTCCAATATTACACTGGCCGTATAAAAGCACTCCGGTTCTATCTGTATGGGATTCTCGAAGTACACGTGGAAGGTGCTGCTGGACCCGTCCGAGAAGAACTTGGTGTTGTTCTCCGACAACACTCTGCCCAGTCTCTTCAGTTCTATCCTCACGTTGTAATCAGCGGCACCTGAGGAACTGCCGTAAAGCCCGAAACCCACTACGAATATTCGTTTATCTACACTGAACTGTATCGAGTCGCACCTGCCTCTGTATCTCCACTGGTTGGATCGGTAGGCGCAGGATTGAAACCTGTGGCAGACCTGGTGCGAAGAGAACTCGAGTTACCAATTATTTTCTATTTTGCATTGTTCAACACGAAGGAATCGGATGAGACCGAGTAGCTCACCTGTGTCTTGAGACCCTGTCGAGCCTTGATGGGGAAGAACAACTGCGGCTTGTTACTGGCTGTGAAGTGTAGAAAGACATCGATGGTCTCCTGCTGCGTTAGGATTCCAGTTTGCGCCACGTTGTTAGCGAATTCCTCCAGGCTCATTGCAGGAAGTCTGATTAAATACAAGGCAGACCCTGAAATTCCAAAATTTATCCTGAACCTTCTCGAGCGAATCTACGAGCAAACAACCGAAGCAAGGACTTCGTACCGATGTGGTCATGGTTCGTAGCAGCGATGTCGAGTTCAGAAATTCGTTCTACGGAGGATCGATTTGATTTCAGCTTCGAGTAAATCGTAGAATCGATTCGTCGTTGGAAGTTCGATCGATCGTTCGAGGGTAGGATTTCCCGAAGCTCGACATCCCCGACTCGCAGATGATTCGCCTCGGTCTCACTTACGAGAACACTCACCCAGCAGACGTCTCTGGTTGGGAGGAGTGGCCTCGATCTCCTGACGAGCGCATTCCGCGGATGCCCATCTCAGGGCGGCGTCCCACACGTGGATCTCTTTGCACTTCAACGTCTCTCTCGATAGAACCGACTCGAGGGTGTGGATGTCGATATCGACGAAACCTTCGGACCTAAGAGCCATTTCCGCCTGTAGGAGGGAAAGAAATCCTTCATGTTTTATTCGTTCGTGTTGCAAGAGAGCGAGGAGAAGAATAAGAAGAAAGTAGAGTGAAAAGAAAAAGCAATGAAGCGATCGAAGGGAACGAAACGCGAAGAAAGAAAGAAACTGTAGATGCAAGAATTCGGTATTCCAGTGTTTCGGGAAAATGCTTTTATTCAACGTCATCGTCATCATCATGAAGCTGAATGCATAGCAGTAAAGATTTACAAAGATCCTGTGCGCTTTTTTATTCATCACAATAGTCTTCCAGGTCGATAATATTCTCATCGTAATCCTCGGAGAAGCTCTCTTGGTACGTAATGTTCTGGGTCACTTCGATTTCGAGCCTGTGCCCTGGGAAATAGGGCTCGCTCCTGGTACGACCCAGCGAGAAATCATCCGGATGCTGCTCGCTGAGGATCGTGGGGCAGCAGTCGCTGTCAGAGAGACTCAGCGACAGGGGGAAGTTGCATCCTTTCAACCTTTTGAGATTCCTGCCGATGTCATTTACGTTGCATCGTCGCAAGCTCTCGTAATGTTCCTCGATATCACCGCACGAATTGAAACTGAGCGTGCGATAGATGCACCGCAAGCTCTCTTCGCTGCTACTCGAGCTATCGCAGGAGTGCTCCTCCTCGACCTCCTCGGGGCTACTTATACTAACCGACCTTAGTATCCGTTGATTCTGACTTACTTGAGCGTCTATCACCTCCCAGCAGCGTTGCATGAGGTCCGGCTCCTCGAACAGTCGCGACTGGCTCAGAAGTAGGCAGGCGTTCTTCGCCGTTAAACTCGTCTCCAGGTAATTTACACAAGCGCGGGCCAAGTGCGGCACTATGTACTTCTTGGCCACGTATAGCGTCGCCAGAACCGTGTCGGCCTCCAGCTGGACCTCGTCGCAGTACATGTACCTGCAAGAAAAAAAATTGAAACTCTTCGCGGAGACTCGAGACCGTCGCTGGTAACGATTGTTTACTTCAGAAGCGCCAGGAAAGCTGCCGGTTCCACGTCGGGTACTTCGATATCCCTCTTGTTCTCGGCCAGGCCCCCGTAGAACATGGCGTAGAAGACCGAACTACCGGTAGCCAGCACGTACTTGTGAGCCGGTATCGTCTGCGTGTGACCTGGAATCACGGAGAAGCTGGGAACCAATTCCGAGGAAACAAAAAATGGAAGATTAGAAAATTTTCCCTCCCTTTCGTACCTGGACTGCCGACGACGAAGAGGATATCGGCCATGAGGTGGTTATTGAACATAGCTGCATTCCTCTCGCGGACCGTCGGCTTCGTGGCTTGCCAGTTCGGGTCCTGCGTGCAATCCTCCAGGGGAGACGGAAGATTCAACTGAGTCACCGGCGACGACAGGGAGGACAGAGGCGAAGCCGGCGCGCTCAGGGGTTGGTTGACGATCCCTTCCCGCTGCAGCACCACCGAGGAAGACGACAGGGGGCTCACCGAAGGTGGGGAATCCGATACGCCGTTGGGTGACTCGGCTGAAACGAGCGACGCAAGGAATTTGCATTTGAAAAGATGGAATATCGAAAACGCGAAAGCCCGGATATCGAATCGTATTTAAATCATACACAAAAATTGAAGTTAAAAATCTTGGAAATCGAGACACTTGCGATTGATGATATCGAGGCATTTGTGTATAAGTAGGCAAGAAATAAGATAACGAATTTCCAACTTTTGGGGAATCGTATTGGAAATATTCGGAATCGGAACTTTTTACATCGACACAAACTTTTCTGGGATAAAATATATTCCAGACATTGCATATTTTACATGTTTTTACACACACACACACACCTTCCAAATATGTGTATTAGGTATACAAAAAAAACATTGATTTACACACACACACACAAATATAAAATTGATCCATGGTTTGAAATTTGGAAAAAAGAGAGTAGGTAGAAGTTCTTTTGCAACTTTCTTACCAGGACCAGGACCAGTCTCTTTCTCTTTCTCTGTCTCTGCCTCTCTCCTCTTACCATTAGTAAACATGGTTCCGTGTAATTCTCTTCCGAACCATTCTAATTATCCTGCCAAGAGTTATCGCACTCGCAGCAATCGGCCTTATTTGGGCACGGACTCCACATTTTAACGGATCAATGGATCACAGGAAATTTATTACACCGATTCGATTTTTCCCAGCTTTGCTTTGCGTCGATTTGCTTTATTTTGACTGTACCAAAATTGGGATCAGCTGCTCCATACTTATGCTACCATCCATTGTCGCCTTTAACGCACTCTTACGGAAAGCTCCTCTTTGCGTGCTTACTGTCCGCGTGTGTCGGTAAAATCGGCAGTATTCTATGCATGGATGCATCTGAATGCACATATACATTGCATGTGATGCAATTCTGTGTTTCTATGGACGGTAGCTATATGCAACTGTGATATAACTGTTATATGTATGTTTTGTTTGTATGGAATTTTACATAATAATCGTACAACTAGGTAATAATAATAATAATAATAACGATACAGATTGAATTAATTTGATAATTGTGCGATTCAAAATTGAAGCAGCGAATAATGATTAACTATGAGAGTGGGTAATTTATAATAAATATGAATTTTTTCTGTTGCGATAAGATGCGATAGTATTGCGTTCCGAGTCGATATGCAGTTGTATTTTTGTGTACGGATGCATCTATTTATGCAAAAATGCAAATTACAAATTTTCAATTTATGCGAGATACAAATTTTGAGGAAGGAATTTTCTGAATTTCAAATAAATTTTCTATGTTTCGGTAAGGTGCAATCGTATTGCCTTTCGAGTCGATATGCAATTGCATTTACGTATAGCGATGCATCGATTTACACGAAATCACAAATTACATGTTTTCAATCGAAGCGAAATACAAATTTTGATAATCACATTTTCTATTTTTCCATAGAAAGTTTTTACGATTCGGTAAGATGAAATTATATTGCGTTTCGAATCGATATGCAATTGCATTTACGTATAACGATACGTCGACTTACGCGAAACTATAAATTACAAATTTTCAATTAACGCGAAACGCAAATTGTGAAAACCGCATTTTCTATATTCCAAATAAATTTCCCAAATTTCGCCAAGATGCAAGGGCAATACGCAATAACATTTACACATACAAATACAATTGCATACAACAATTAACGCCCGAATTTATAGCAATTCGCGTTTTCAAATGCACCTATGCTACATAACAATGCATCAATTTTCCACAAAAACACAAACGGATGTATCCTCACACACACACGCATACACACATATAGATACATCCTCGTATCCACATGTATATGTATGTATGCATATGTATCCATGTGTATATATGTACGTGTATACCAATACACATACATCACTACACAATCGATACGTGCAGAAGAAGTAATCGATCAAACAATCGGCAGCTTCAAAATAAATGTCTCTCTCTCTCTATCTCTCTCTCTCTCTCTATGTATACATCTATATACACATCTACGGAAGGTCATACGTATGTGTTGGTGTACTTATGCGCTCACCGTTGACCCAAGCATTGGTCTGCTTCACGGTGATGTTATCCTGAAACCGCTTGACCGGTTTCGTGGAGATTTTCGAGTACAGGTTCGACATGGCCATTTTTAATGGGGGATGGATGGCTCTGTCTATTATTTACTATTCCGCTACCGGAACACCCTGCGTTATATATATATATCTATATATATATTCTATGTGTTGCGTTTGCGATCGGTTTCCTTCACATTTCACACGGCCTGCGTCATAGCATCTCGCGTATGTACTTCCTTTCTTTTATCTCGATGCCATAATCGATCAATCGCGAGACCCCCGCGTTGTTATTATTATTGTTTTTATTATTATTATTATTACGCGCGAAAGCGGGATGAAAAAAAAACCAACAAATTTATAAATATATATATGTATAAATATATATATATATTTATTTATATGGGGTCCCGTAGCCACTAGCCGTATCTAAGCTACTTCTACGCGCGGAGTCAAGATCGGCCGCTTCTGCTTTTCTGCTTCGGTTTCGACTCCGGCGTCTGCTTCTACTTCTGGCTCCCCCCCCCCCCCTCCTCCGGTTATCGCCACCTTCCAGTCAGTTCGGTCGATAACGCGACCGAGCGCGCAGGAGCGGTCGCAGGCAGGGAAACGACGACGTTAGGACGCGCGTAGAGTATTTCGGGATTAAAGTCCCCGGGATCGTTAATATCCCACGTAAGCGCCGTCGTCCCTCGGGGTCTCTTGGGATCGCGCGTCGGTAGAAAAGGATGGAAATTGTAGGGTGCAAATTTCAAATTTTCCCGCGCTTCTCCTCGGCGGCGATTTGAATTTTTCCCGCGCATGAATTCCCGTTGGAGGGAACGGCGGAGGAGTTTGAAAATGTTTGGGATTTTTTGGAAGTTACGAATTATGGAAATTTAATTTTTTTTGGGGGGGAATTTGAAAGAAAATCGAAATTTCCTTAGGCTACGAAAAATTTGGGGAATTGTTTTTCCAAATACTTACTCTGGAATTTGTCTATCAATTTGCAAATTCAAAATCATTGTTATATAGAAAATTAAAATCACCAAAATCTGTTTATTCAATTTCTTTGGAAAAATTAATAGTTTTCGATAAGATATATTGATAATTTTATCGATAAGGGTTTTGCTGCAGACAAAAAACGTTGATTTTTTAGTTACAAATGCATTTTGCTCCAGAATTTGGAAAATTAGAAAAATGTTAAATTATGCAAATTCAAAATCATTATTATATTCACAATATTTATTTTATTTATTGATTATTTTCCTTTTTCTTTTTCCAGATCCGTGCTTGTACATCTTGAGGTTCGCCAATAAACTGGAATTCGGTGAGAAAACCCATGAGGTTTCCATGACGGCATTGAGGGTCGTCCAGAGGATGAAGAGGGACAGTATTCATAGCGGCAGAAGGCCTTCAGGCCTTTGCGGAGCCGGTAAGGACCTGAAACACGACCGCATTTTTTTTTGTTTTTCTTTATATTCTTTCATTTTCACTGATAACTATTTTTTCATTCATTCGCAGCGTTGCTGATAGCAGCTCGGTTGCACGACTTCAACAGATCTCCGATGGACATCATCAAGATAGTGAAAGTCCACGAATCGACCCTGCGAAAGAGGTACTTCGATGGAAATTCCATGTTAACTCGCTGCGATCGCAGTCGCAACATATGGGATTGACTTCTCGATTGATTTTAGGTTGATCGAGTTCGGAGACACTCCGTCGAGTGCCTTGACTCTGGAGGAATTCATGACCGTCGACCTGGAGGAGGAGCAGGATCCTCCGGCTTTCAAAGCTGCTCGAAAAAAGGATCGAGAGCGATTACAAAAGGTCAGAAAAAATACATGGAGTATTTACTCGTATGTTGTGTTATAATATACTTTTGGAAATCTAATTGTTTCAATATTTATTCCAGCTGGAGAATATCGATTCGGAGTTCAGCGACTTGCAATCGGAAATCGACAGGCAGTTGGACGAATTCAGGATCAAAGGAAAGGATACCAAGCGAAAGGATGGTTCGTTTTGTTTTTTTTTTGTTTTCTGTGTCGAGTACCTAGTAAAATATTTTTTCTTTGATTCGATGGAATTTTTCCTCGGAAGGTCGATTCTCCAAAATTTCATTGAACCCATACCTATGGATCGGGTCGGGGAAGATCGAACCTCCAAAATTTCAACCAAAGTCCAACAAATATTTTTTCTTCGATTCCATGGAATCTCTTTTCAGGAGATCGATCCTTCAAAATTTCATCGAACCCATACCTATGGGTCGAGTACTTAGTACAATATTTATTCTTCGAACCAAAGTCCAAAAAATATTGTACTAGAGACTCGACCCATAGGTATGGGTTCGATGAAATTTTTGATGATCGATCTTCCGAGAAGAAATTCCATCGAATCGAAGAAAAAATATTTTTTGGACTTCAGTTCGAAAGACTTTCTAAGCCAAATTATTCGAAGAAATTTGAAACCAATTTAATTTTCAGCAAAACGAAGGGAGGACGAAGAGGCGGAGCGGTTCGTTACCGAGAGTAATCTTCACGTCATCCGAAAATGCGTAGACGACGATGATCCTGATGATCCTGACGATGCTGACGATCCCGACGATCCCCATTTGAACAAACTTGCTGATATTCGCAGGGAATCTTTATTCACCGGTCTTGGTAATAACGATGTCTTTCAAAAAATTGCAAAATCTCAAATTTTCCGTAAATTATAAGTTTAGAAAATTGATTTACCCGTGAAATTCTCAGGTCCGGATATTAAATCCATGGGTTTGGCTTCGCACGCGAAAGACGTAGAAAAGGATAAGGAAAGAGCGCAATGGGCAGCTCCCACATTCGACTGCGTGAGTGTCTTACCGATTTTCGATCGATACGTTTTTTTTCTATATCGATAACTTTTTCTTTTTTCTTCACCAGAGTTCAGGCGAAATCGACATGACCGATCTGAACGACGAGGAACTGGACGGTTACATCATGTCCGAGAAGGAAGCGGAGTTCAAAAGCACTTTGTGGAACAAAGTGAACGCAAACTACCTGGAGAAGCAGCAGGAAAGGGAGGAAAAGCGTCAACGAGAACGAGAAGAGGGAAAACCGGAGAAAAAGAGACGTCGGACCACCGGGAGGCGGAATAAAAATCAAGCTACCGCCAGCAGCGCCGGTATTTATTATTATTTTGTGCATTTTCAAATTTTTGTATTTCGAATTCAAATCATTGGGAATTCAGGGGAAGCCATCGAGAAGATGCTGCAGGAGAAGAAGATTTCCACGAAGATCAACTACGAGGTCCTCAAGAGCTTGAACGTGGGGGTCAACAGTAAGAATCAGGATCGGAAGGACCAGGAACCTTCGGAGGTGTCTTCGATCAAAGAGACATCGGAGGTGCCACTGGAAAATGCATCGGAACCGAGTCCGAGTAAAAATGTCGAAGAGAGTCCGGTTAAAGTATCCGGTCGAGTGAAACCCAATGTGAAACGAGTGGTGAACGTTCAAAGACGAAAGAAGGAGGAGGAAGCGGTACCAGTAGCTGACCTTGGCTCTGCCAAGGAATCGGTGAACAAAATTCCGGCAACTCCCGAAACCGTCGACCAGGATGGTCACGAAATCGGTAAGAAAAAGAGGAAAATTTTGTTTTTTTTGTTATTGTTATTTTAAGACAATAATTTTTGTTCTGTATTTTTTGTAGCGGATGATAACGACGATTATATCGATGAGGATGCCGAAATGGACCCGGCCGACCTGGACCCGACCGAAATGACCGTGGGGCAGATGCTGAGCAGTCACGCTGGAGGTGACGAGGAGTACGGCTACGGGTACGACGAGGAGGAGTATTAATAAGTAATTAAGTTTTCAATAAGTAATCAATAGAATTCTCATTCCCGGAATTTCGATTTCGAAATTTGTCGATGGAAAAAAAAGAAGAAAATCAGATTTTTCGAAGTTCTTAATTTATCCGACAAATTTTACTGGAATTTATTTATTCGCGCACATTTCGATTAAATCGAATCGATCGAAATGGATTTATTTGTAAATAGGATGAGTTTGCTATACTCCGATTGCTGACATTTGATGCATAAATTATTATAAATATTATACAAACGTAATCATAATTATATTGTGATAATTATGATTATAATTACGGAATCATTTTTGAAAGTTCGAGTACATGGATCGATCACCTCGAAAGAAACTTTTAAGAAAAGTTCTGTTAAAAATCTTCGAACTTCATTATTTTATAATTTATAAGTCATTTTCAATAACTTTTTATTTAAGAATACACCGAGACGAGTAGATTTTAGTTTCTATTTTTTAATTAGAAAGTCGATATCGAATAAAGACTGTACGAGACCATCGATACCTTTTTCCAAAGATGAAACCATCATTTCTTTCGCAGGACATTTCACGAAAAAATGATTTTCGAAAGGATTTTTATTTTTGGCAATTGTTTCTTAGCCAACAATTATTTTCTATAGGAAAAAAAGATAACACAAATTTTAATCATTTTTTTTTTCATTCGATATTTTCTTTATTGGTACTTTCAAGGAGAAAATAACTTCCCAATTTCTACATTATCACCTTTCCGTTTTTTCATTCATTTTCATAAAATTCAGATAAATTCAATAAAATTTGCAAAAAGATACAAACTTATTTTTCCAGAATTTCTTTGATCTCTCCTCATTCGCAAAACCAATTTTTGGTTTTGCGAACCAACGAACAGCAATGATACCAATTTATATATATATATCTATCCATAAATATATATATCTCCTTTTTTTCCTTTTCCACAGCTTTTCCAAGCTACCAAAACTGCTCCTCTCACATATCATTCATCCCGTCTGCACATTCCGGTCGAGAATGTCCTCCTCGATAACGATGTCCTCGATAACGATGGCACTCCGAATGCTCTTAACCCGCTGGATACCTAAGAGAAGATTCATTCCGTTAGAATTCACTCCGAATGATACTTGAGGGCAAGTGGGGAATAATTCCAAGTAGGTGAATTAATTTCTCAATTAATTCCTTTTTTTCAGGTATGTTAATGAATGAGATGGACAGTTACGATGACTTACGGAGGAACGAAGAGTCACTTCGAGGAATTATCTCAGCCTCGCTGCGAGTTTCCTATTTTTATGAAATTTCCATTTTCATTCAGTTTTATTAAATTACATATTTTTTAGCAAATGGTGGATTAATGACAGATTTCTTGGTTTTATGGAAAAGAACTTATGATTTCTTTTAAAGAAATTGTTCCAAAATTTAGAACTTTCTTCGAGACCAAGTTCGAGGCGAAGGAAAAACCAAAATTATGCGAATGCGACCTGGCGAAATGATTCCTCGAAGTGGAAACTGGGATGATGGCGATTAGAGTGACGGTTTTCGGAATTTCGCAAGTTTCGAAATCCGGGAAACAGACGTGTTTACGGTAGAAGCAACCGAAAAGTAGCTTTTCCCTGGGATTTTACGCTTCGGAGGGGAAGATGTGAAACTGAACTTTTTAACGAAAATACCTACGCATGGTTTCCGATTGCCCTCTCGCTTACGAGCGAATTGCACTCCAAGTTAACGTGAAACGATCGTATTTTAACGATATCTACTCTCGTGGCTCGCATCTTCGATAACTTAACGAATATCCTCGCTCTCTCGAGAGACTCTTCTTCGCTTCTCTACAACTAAAGTCCTTCGCCTGGTAGCGGGGACCATGGTCGGACACTGAACCAGGTCCTCCAAAGAAAAAAAATTCCAAAAACAAGGCAAGAAATCGTCCTTCGCTCCTATTTCTAGAAATTCTGCTGCCCACTCCCCAATGAAATCAAATTCAGGAACCGCGTATTCTGGCGAATTTAATCTACCAATTTATTAAATTGTGAAATTCAATTATTTCAATTTCACTGAAATTTCATAAAACTGTGAAATTCATTTTAAAATTGTAATTATGTGTAAAATTACAATTCTAATTATTATTAGAATCAGAATGAATAATTATTGTTATTAAAATTATAACTTATTCCGTGTAATTATTTTTAAAAATAAAATTAATAATTGCCATAATGACAAATTCGCCAGAATACAGAGACAAGGCTCTTCTTCGTTTTTCTTCTTCTTCTTCTTCTTCCTCGAGAACCAATTCGAACCAATGAATTAATTGACGCTTTACATTGAAAAAAATCGCAGAATTTCGAGCGCAGAATTTGGACACAAACATTCGCATTGATGTGAAACGTTTAAAAAGACGCACACGCAAGAAAAAAACGTACCTTTTCGTTTCTTTAAATTCTTTTACAAAACCGTATCGGCTTCAACGCACGCATTGATGAGTCGTCTTTTCGATCGAGACTCTTTTTCACCACCTCTGTAATAAATATCAATGAAAATGTTGGACGCTGGAAAGCGCGAAACCCGTAGCTTTCGATTACAATTTCCAATTTAATTTTTAGTCAGGTAATATTTACTTTCTTCTATAATTGATTTCGAGTAATTATAATTATAATTAATTGTATCGAAGAAATGAATTATTCCTTACAAATTTGAACATCGACTCGTTCCGAACTAACTGTAACCAAACATCGATAAAAATCGAAAGCTTCGGATTTCCCACTTTTTTCCAAGCCGAGGCATCTTAGCTCCTCGAGTTTCATTGCAGATCGGTTTCTTCGCTGTCTTCGCTTTGTTTCGCTTCCCTTCGCTCGATATCCTGAAGTCGACATTCAAATCGACCGACTCGGTCCGATCGACATTCGTATCGTAGCTCCGTAGCTCCTCGGCTCGAATCTTCGCTGCGACGAAGGACCGAAGAGACTTTTTTCTTCTTCTTCCCATCGGCAGCTCTTTGGAAACAGTCTTCGACCAAAAGAGAAATCTGTCGATCCCTCTTACACCCGGTTATGCACGAATGTCCTCTTCGCAAGCGCCTCGATATCCATCGAACTCCGATCGACAGAACAGGGGATTTTTCCAAGGAGTCGAACAAGTTATGAATTCGTTTTCTTTCGGAAAAATTCGTGTTTTATTATCTCTCTATAATTATCTCTGCTAATCTCCTCCCGCCACTGAAGAAATTCAAACTATTACACATTAAACTCCAAAATCTGATGCAAAACTCGAGTAGGTGTCGTGTCGAAAACTTCATCGTTATCATTTTTTTAGCAACATCGTTATCATCATTCACTTGAGAAGTTATTCCTTGAACTTTCGACGGATTTACAAGAAAGAAATATCGTGGTTCCCTTTTTCATTTTTTTCTTTTTTCTTTTTTTTTTTCGTGAAAATACTTATTACAAACTACCACAGCTACTGTCGTTTGCTTTTCATACAATTGTTGCGTTATTAAATACGTATATATCTTAAACGTTACTGGACAAAATAGAAAATTATCGTATTCGTTTTGCTTATTTTTTTTAATCTGTGTGTATGTGTGTGTGTGTCACGCTGATTCTCGCCGTTATTGATTGATCGCATTCCGTGATTCGTCGATTAGGCTTTCTCTCTAATTTTTTTTTCTCATTAATCTCAAGTGTTCATTCGCCTCGCTCGCTTGTTTGTTTTTTTGTTTACGGGACCAGGGAAAAAGTTTGAATATTTTTTGTTTTTTTTTTTCGCTTGAGAAGAACGATCTATAATCTCGTCCCGTCTTTCGCAACGCTTCGTCTTAACATTCCGGTCGGCTATAATTCTAGTATCTTGGTGGCGGCATCGTATCCGCCGGCCCTGGATAGCTAAAGTTTGAAAAATGAAACAAAAAAAAGAATCGATGAATTAATACTGTTCTAGTCTACCGGGTCTTCGCTTTTTTTATTTTATTTTTTTTTTGCATTTTCCCATTCGAACCCTAACTCAGATACATCATTCGACCGATCGATGATCGGTTGTTGCTTTCGCCTTCGACGGTATCAGGTATAAGATGTAACAATTTACGCAAAGGAACTTTTTCAGGAATCCACGTGTTCGAATTAATGCCAGAAATGCAATTTTGACCAAAAAGAATCCAAGAAATCTCTTAGAATTGCGCCAAAACAATTTTATTTTATATTTTCATATCTAGTAAACTGCAATTTCGGGAAAAATTTATTTAAAGGTCCTTCCAAATTCTTCCAATTTCAAAAGAAATCCACGAAAGCTGTATTTTGATTTGCAAAAATCTGTCAAAAGTATTCTTTTTTATAATAGCATTTTTTAATGATCTTTCGATGAAATCGAACGAATAATTGTTCGAGTCGATTGCAATTCTGATCGAAAGTACTCGATGCGAACAATGTTTTCGTAAAATTTTGAAAGAACAAGGTACGACACTCCCCTTCGATTGCCAGAATTTCAGAGAAATTCTTCAATTTTCATTTTTTTTTTAAATTCATGGATAATATTACAATATTGCCTTTTTCCAATCGATACATTTTTCAATTCTACAAAAAAATTCACAAAAGTTGCAATTCGCTGCGAGAATAAAGAAAATCCAATCGCTGCGATCGAATCCACCGTAAAGAAAATAATCCAAAAGTGCTTCGATTCGAACACGCGGAGTTCCTTCCACAGTTAGAAAAGATTCCTCTTCTTGATGCAATTATTGCACCGAGCAAAGTCCTTGACGAACTATGAACTGCCTGAAAACTGGACTTTCTTCGCATCGACACGAACTATCTCGAATTTGTTCGACGCAAAGCTGCTACTCTATCCATCCGGTTGCGAAGCGAAACGATACTTTCTGCTCTTTTCTCATTGAATTTCTGCCGCTTATCCGGTTCTCGACGTATCGGTCTTAACAAACGCACGCCTAATTAACGGATCGCACGCATATCGTGTACCTGGGCTTTCTTTTGTTACACCTTATACTCTGTCCAACGATTTGTCGAAATCGTCTCGCTCGCAAGGTTTCTTTCCCACCCTCCCTCCGCGTTACGATCGTCATCGACGAACCGAGTCCTTCCGCGGAAGAGACACCGGATGAAAATCGCTCGAAATTCAAATATCGCAGGTAATTCCGAAATTCAACGGAGCAAACGAGAACCGGGAGCCTTACGATTATGATTAGAGAGTCAGACTTGACGGAGGAAAGTGTGACTTACCGGCTACCACCCCCGGCGCTGCTTCCACGCGGTGGTCCATAAGGGTCGGATCGGTCATATCCATCGGAGTACCTGGAAAATTTCGATAACCGATTAATTCCAGCGATTCGAAAAATTGAACATTTTTTTTAGACATTTATTTACCTCCTCCCCTTCACTGCCTTCCCTCCCTAAACTAATTTTCTTTCCCTAAGGAAATTTTTCACATTAGAAAGACTGAAAATTCTAATCAGACTTCGATTTTTGTGAGCGGATAAATCGGTAATTTAATTAGTGGGTCATTTTATGTTACAAGGGAATTAATTGTCGATGTCGCAGAGTCCTCGATATTTCGAATTTACTTTTGGGAATTTCCATTTTTTTTCCTTCCTAATTAGACATTTTCAAGTTCTAGAAAATAGTCAAAAAAAAAATATATTTTTCCATTTTGACTAAGAAAGAATGGTAAAACCTACGATGGCCAAGGAATTTTCTTTTAAGCGTACTTTGCGGTCAAAGGGTCAAAAAAACTCACCCTCCGGTTACCGGTGGGTAGCCACCACTGGCAACGGAAGCACCCGCTCTTCTACTGTACATATCTGCTTGTGACCCGGGACCCGCATTGCTGTACCCAGACCCAGTCGTGCTGTAACTCGATCCCGTATTCATCGACCTAAAACGTTACGAGGACCAAGTCTTAACACCATCCCTCCCGAGCGTTACCCAAAAAATAATTGCCTCGTGTCGATTGCAATTTTGTTCGAAAGTACTCGATGCGAACAATGTTTTCGAAAAATTTTGACAGAAAAAGGTACAACAGTCCCCTTCGTTTGCTAGAATTTCAGAGAAATTTTCATTTTTTTTTTCACTTCATGGATAATATTAAAAATTGCCTTCTTCCAATTGATACATTTTTCAAGTCTACAAAAAATCCACAAAAATTGCAATTCGCTGCGAGAATAAAGAAAATCCAATCGCTGCGATTGAATCCACCGTAAACAAAATAATCCAAAACTGCTTCGATTCGAACACGCGGAGTTCCTTCGACAGTTCGGGAAGATTCCTCTTCTCGATGCAATTATTGCATCGAACAAAGTCCTTTTCGAACTACGAACTGCCTGAAAACTGGACTTACGAGGATCAACTCTTAACACCATCCCTCCCGAGCGTTACCCAAAACAGGAAATTGTCCATCCTAAACTCTACGAATTTTTCCCCCAGGGTTCGATATCTTGACTTCCCCGAGATCGAGGGGAGGAAAGCGAAGAGGAGTTCAAGAAATAAAAAAAGTAGAAACAACTGATCTGTACCAATGACTTCCTCCGTCGTACGGGGCCTCGCTATAACCGGAGGTGTAACCTCCGGGTGTCATGCTTCCACTCGCTGGACCTGGTCCCCCGGCTCCGTTTCTCATCGGACCCAGGGCTGCGCGGTCGTAGTCGTTTCTCACGCCGTAGTCCATCGGTCGACCAGAACTGAAGCTGTCGCTGCGACCGTAATCTGCAGGTGACGAGAATTCTGAGAATGGGGTGGAATTAAAATTGAATTCAGCAAAAAAATAAATAAATAAATAAATAAATAAATAATTAATTAATTAACAACTCTTCGTCTCCAGGAATTTTCCAAAATTTTGAAAATTTCCAGGTACAAACAATTTTTATTAAAAAAAAATTTTAAGAATTTTTCCAAATTCTAAAAATTTCCAGTTTCAAGATTGGTGTTGGGATATTTTGAGATTCTGCAATTTTGGGGCTCCTGGTTAACGAAAAAGAGGGGGGGCAGGGGGTGGTACCGAGATATTACAAAATTCAATTTAGTAATATGACGTCATAATATTTCTTTGTAACTAGAAAAATGCTAGAAAAAAAGTGAATTCGCAACGAACCGAAATCGGGTCTGCCGTAATCGGCGCCCCTGGAGTAATCCGCGGCCCCGGTCGTCGTGTAGCCTCCCACGGAACCGCTGGAAGTGCTGTAGCCACCGCTCATCTGCGGGGCCGACGAGCTAGCGTAGCCCATGGAAGAACTGCCCACGCCTTGCCCGTATGCCATTCTGTCCGAGTAGCCAGTGCTGTAATCATTGCCGTCCCTACCGCCGTAATCGCTCATTCCCCGACTGCCGTAGTCCGAATACCCACTGGACGATCCACCTCCGCTCGTGCTGTAATACGATTGCATCGGCATGGCTGCGAATAACAAAGAAAACGGTTAAAAGTTGTATCTAAGAAAAAAAAAATGATTCTAATTTGGTGGAAATTTGATTCGAATGGAAATTTCAAATGAATATTCGATATCGAATCGATACCAAAAAAAAAAGAAACATCGATTACCCCTTCTATCGTTGTACGGCCCCGGACGGGAATCTCTGCCACCGTCTCGGCCTCCTCTGCCGCCTCGCATGGGACCACCTCGACGATCATCCCTGCGACCACCCGGGCCTCTGGCTTTCCCGGTCGACTGCTCGACATTGATCGTGGCTCCCTTGAAGGTGGTGTTATGGAGAGCCTTGATGGCAGCAGCGGCATCCTCCTCCCGGGCCATGTGCACGAAACCGTAGCGATTCATGACATCGCACTCGGTCACCTCACCGAACCTCACGAACAACTGTCTGAGTTCTTCGTTTCGACAGTTCTCCGGCAACCGTCCCACGAAGATCTTCGTCTTCCGCTGGAGGAAGGTTACGAAATCATGGATTTAAAGAAAAAAAAACTCCAATTTCCTTGAGATTGGGGTTTCGAAAAAATTCAAGTGTGGTTACAATTTATATTTTCCGGGGAAAAAATTCGATTTTACATTTCCACGAAGAAAAAAATATTTCATTATCCCTTTTTTTTCCCGCGCATTTTAAGCGAAAGCTGGCATTTCTGTACCTCCGAAATCGACCGTACACGTGCGAGTCTTCCGTGCACGGTGTCTGTTCGAGACTCACTTTTCTATAGCTCGACGTCACTTGCGAGAATGTCATCCCTTTCGTGGCAAAGAAAGGGGCGAATTCTGTCGAGCGGTGTGTACAAAACTCGACCTACGAAATTCCATATCGAAGCGAATTCGATATATCTGGTTTTCTAGTTCCTTTTTTTCTTTTCGAATTTCTCACGACAAGAAGTCGCATAATGTAACGTTAACTATTGGGTTGGCAACTAAATAATTGCCGATTTTTCGAAGCAAATAAATGACAAATTGTTTCAGAAACGCTACACCTTTCTGGTGCGTTCGTCTGTGAATTTTTTGCCAGCGCGAGCGGTTAATATAATATTCTAAGATTCTTACCACGACATTGGACGACACCATTTCCTGCGAAAAAAGAAATACAACAAAGTATTATTAATTAACCAATCTCTCGATATTAAAAACGTATGGGTGTTTCTTGGAATTGGTAGAAATATTATATTATACTCTAGTGTTACGTATGGAAAGTCGACCTTCTCGAAACTTTTTGTATAATTTCCTCCCGAACTCTTCTATCGTTTTATGAATTCGATCTCACAGTAAATTGTTAATAATAATAACAAGAGTGAATATGTCGATACTATATTTAACTAGGTACACATATTTATGTATGTATGTATATATATATATTTACCTACAGAAACCCATACGCATAGTATCTATTTATATATATAGAAAAGCTAGTAAATATATATCAGCAAATATAATATTTGCACACATATTTACCTTATCTATAAATATGCATATTTTATGCGCGCGCATATATATATTTTATATATACACACACATACACAACTATTCAACTAATAAAACATTTACATTTATATGTAGGAATATGAGGTTATACAGGGTGTCCGAAAAAAATCACTAGAAACGCGAACCCAAAATAGTTTTCGAGGAAACCGCAAAGTTTGGGCTCGGAGTCGGTAATTTTTTGGGACACCCCGTATAACCTCGGTTTATAGGTTATGTACGTGGCGTGCTTGAAGTTTACCCCTGTTTCAAAGTGCATCCCACGCCAATGCCAAGCTGATCGTTGAATTAACGTTGAATTCGGGAACTATTTGACCACCGCACGGAATGTATTTGATATTTTGTGCACTCGATATACGATAAATCGTATTTTTTGTTACGGGAAAATGATGAATGGACTGAAACAGGGGGAGGTATGTACATCCGCGCGATTCCTCCCACTGCGCACACGCGCGCGACGTATACGTGTATATATATAAAAAAAAAGTTGTCACACTTACGTACGCCAACTTGGAAGCTTCCCGTGCGCCTCGTGCTGGAGGAAGGATTCGCTGGAACCCGATGGATACCGGCCACGAGAGTGATTATTTTAATCGTGGAATGAATCGGGGAAGGAAATATGACGCACGCCACCGATTTCTATCGACTTCCTGTCCGTGAAAATAATCAACTGCGACTCGGACTCCTCGGGGGACGCATGTACGTGGACGCTAATGCGCATGCGCATGAGCTAACGGAGCGAACGAGAAACGGTGGGATCAGCTTTGCCGCGATTCACGCGCATGCGCGAGAGCACAGTACCGTGCGTCTTTGCGCTCGGGGTTGATAAATGTTTTTTTTTTAATTTTTCTTCTATTGAATATCTAAGTTAAATTTCAAGTTATTTACTTTCAAGTATTCACATTTCAATATATTTTTAAAGTTACGTGTGGGTAACCCGGGTTGCGTCTGTAGCTTTTGAAATTTTTCGAATTTTCAGAGGCGACAAATGCAGGGCCACTCGATGCCTTCGTTTATTCGAGCGAAACACGCGATTGGGCGCTATTTTCTCGCGCATGCGCGTCAATTGCGGCAGAGCTAACACCAGCGACGAGAAGTCGAGGGTAATAAAAAAACTTGTCCAATTTTCCGACCCAGTGGAAAGTGACGGTCATTCCACCAATTTCATTCGTCGACAATTAATCCATTGGCTACCGAGTTCGTTTTATGCCCGAGAGATGGTACTGCCGTTGTCCGACCCTTTTTTTTCGAACGATTTGAAGGAAGAAAAAGGTCTTATTTTCTCTTTCTTTTCAATGAAACGATTACGAAATATTATACTATTGTATTTTGTTGTTCGGGTCGATCTTCTTGAAACATTGAAATCGATTATTTCGTGAATTCGTCGACCCACGGAGATCGATTCTCAACCAATTACTCGAAACTCCGTGAAATCGATCGTCTCCAGATCGATTTCCCTAAATTACAGGTGTTTTGGCGGGAAATCAGTCGAGTGCTGGTTCCCGCAAAATCAGTTTACATTCGCGATCACGTGACCACTGACGACCGATGTTTACAAGTCTCGCGCTTTGAAGGATCAAAGGCGCAAGTGTTTGATGTAACCGGTCGTTTTCTTTTTTTTTTTTAATTCCTATAAACTCGATCTCTGTCGATACCGGTACCAAGAACCGGGATTCGGGGCAATTCCGTACCTGTGGCAACGATGAAACTGAACTGCACCCTTGAGGTCAATATTCGGACGATGTCCGGGTTGGCGACCACCGGCGGTATTCGAAAACGGGGACAAAAGTCGTGTTTGTCCATCGGTCAAAATTTGGGCAAGGACAAAGGGATCTACATGTTGCTGCAAACCGCTCAGAACAAACAGGGCACCCGGTACAAGGTGAAACCCTCGAAATTAGTATCCATCCCAAAATTAGTAAAATTGCAATTCGCTTCGTCCCGGAATCGGTACTTTCGATTAATCCCGTATTCGCTCGTTTAGGTCGAAAACAACGTAGAGACGGTCTTCACGAACTTCGTCAACGTGGGCAAGGCTACCATTCGACTCAAGGAACCTCCGCACGACTTGATCATCCAGTGCGACTCCCTGCAACTCAAGAGTTTCCTCCATATCCTGAAATTGGGACTTTCCAAGAAAGCCCATCCGGCCGTCGTGGGTTTGTCCAATCTCAGTCCCAAGACTTTCGTCGCCCCGCCCAAGACCAAGGTGGTCGTCAGGAGCAGCTCCGAGTATCCCACCCTCAAAGGATTCCCCCGAACCACCGAGAACCTCGTCCTGGTGGGGCTGGAGAGGAGGTCCTTCGACCGGCAGATCTTGAAACTGCGGAAACTCACGATTTTGGACCTGTCCAATAACCGACTCACCAATCTGCCCAAGGAATTGGGGGAGCTCGCGAATTTGCAGGAGCTCTACGTCGCCGGTAATCTCCTCGGCAGGGAGTCGCTCTCCAGGTGGAGCTGGTTGAACGGCAGGGCCTTGTCCGGGAGCTTGAGGCTGCTGGACATCGGCGGCAACGAGATCGAGGTCCTTCCACCTCAAATCGGGAAGTTGTACAGATTGGTGACCTTGAAGGTCGGCAAGAACCGGCTGACTTTCCTGCCCCAGAGCGTCGGACACTTGTGGAAGCTGGAGTACCTGGACGTGTCGGACAACAAGCTGAACGAGCTTCCGGGGAGTTTGAGAAACCTGAGGTTGGAGTCGATAGACATATCGAACAACCCCTTTCTGTTCAACCCGGTAAGCGACATCCCGTTGGACGTTCCCAGTTTGGTCGAGATCGCCGGGAGGGCTTTTCTCAGGCTCAGGTAATAGTCGATCGACAGTAAAGTTCGGAATTGGTTTTTCGTTTACTCGATTTCAACCGATCGACCATTTTCTGCGTGTTTGAAAATTGCAGAAAATTGTTACATTTTGATTTGTCATTAATTTGTTTATTTTTTGGACCGTCGCAGGAGACCCTACGACGCCAGCGAAATTCCAGCCACCCTGGTGAAATTTTTGGACGAAGCTAATTACTGCCTCTGCGGGAAGGCGTGTTTCAGTTCGCACCATAGAATAATTTTGCGATTTTCCGTGGGGCTCATAGCGAGCAGCATGAAGAGTTCGGGAAATTGTTTCGTGCCTTTCGACTGTTACTTCTGTTCCAACAAGTGCCTGCGAAGGTTTTACAGGCCTTTCGACGAGTGACGAACTCGAGACTTTTTGGTTTGGTGTCGGAAAATTCAAGTACGTGTTTTTTGAAAACCCATCGATTGTTGTTTGTGCTAAGGTTTAGTTAAGTTTTTTCTTTGTGATCCTAGTGGTAAGGTTTTTAAGCATCTCGATAATACAATTTTTTATCCAAAAAAAACTTGAACTTTTTTGGGGTAAATGAAAAATTTCTTCTGCGGCGAGAATCCTGAAAAGATCCAATGGGATCCCAAAAGGTCCGATTTCTGAAACGAATAAAGAAAATAACAAAAAATCAAGAATATCCTGGAAAGGTTTTTTGGTTTCCGTTTTCAATTTCCGCTGGAATTCCCATTCCGCGCCATCTGTAGTCCGCAGTTGACACTTGGAGGGCAACGGTAACGTTATTGGTGGAACGACAGGGAAATTTTTGCGAAAATAAATATTGGACGAGGAAGGAGATTGGAAAAAAAAAAAGATCGGATAAAAAAAGAAAGGTAATCATCATAACTGCGGTCATTTGACTCGAATATCTTATTGACACTCTTATAGGTACACTTATAGGTACACTATTGGTATTTTTAGGACGAAGAGAGGAAGGAAATAGGCTAAAAGAAATCAGAAGGGAAGAAAATAACAAATTTATCGGTACAATGCTGATTTCGAAAATGGGCTTTAATGCGCTGCGTTGCGTTAAAAATTATGGTGAGAGTCTCTGTTTTTCTTTTTGCATCTATTCAGAATTTGTTTTTGGAGTTATGTAATTTCAAGCTCCCCCCCACCCCTTGGCATTTAATTAATGATACAAACACAAGCAGTCCTCATATTTTATATACTTACAGAAAATATGTATAAAATATATTCTTTGTGTTATATATATCCTACATATTGTATTTTATACATAAAATTTTTGTAAATTATGTGAAAATGACGTATAATAAAATTGCTCGTGGAAAACTCCTATATTTTGTTTTTTCCAAACTCAAATATTTCTTCACTTCGAAACTCAAGTATCCCTTCGCTTCGAAAATCGAATATTTTGATTACACGAAATTCTACATTTTTCTGTTTTCCAGAAATAAAAAAAAACGATACGCTTTACATTGCAGAATGTTTGCTGAGACAAGGAAATTTCTCCATCTTCAAATGCCACTCTCTCTCCAGCCCCAAATTCTCCTCCACGAGTTTCAGTACCGTTTCCAAAGCTAGAGGACCTTCGCTGGCCGAGAGTCATTGTCGGCGATCGCTGTTACAGGTTCGAGTCGAACTCTCATGTATAATATTAATTTTTTTTTTTTTGTAAAAGAAAGGTCTACGATATTATACAAATATATACATATCTGTATATTATAATAATAATATATATAATATATTATTTTATATATATATATATATTAATAATAAATATACATATATATAATAATAATAATAATAATATAAGAAATAAGCATGGAATTCCCTGAAACTATTACAGGTACCGGCGAAAAGGTCGAACCAAGTACGACTGGCCGGTACAACCGGAGACCACGTTAAACTCTGGCAAATCGAGAGATTGGTATCGGCGTCTTTGCCGATCTTGCTACCAGCAGCCTTGATCCTGAAAAATCCGGTCGTCGATGGGTTACTCGCAGTCATGACCGTGATGCACACTCATTGGTAAATAAAAATCTACCGAGATCGATGTAGAAGAAAAAATCTACTCGAATCGTATCGTCGATTCGACCAAAAACTATTCGAGCGTCGAGTACGAGTCTGTTTCTTTTCATTTCCAGGGGCTTGGAGGCGATTATCATAGATTACGCTCGACCGAATGTCGTGGGCAATGTTTTGCCCAAGGTGCTGCACCTATCGTTGGCCCTGCTTTCCATTGCGACTCTCGCTGGGCTTTTCGTCCTGATCTACAATGGTCCTGGCATCGGAAAGGCCATCCGCGATGGATGGCAAATCGGCAGAGAAGAGAGAGACGATTAAAGAAAAAAAAAAAAAAGCCATTCTCTTGAAAATCATTCGAAATACTTATCGGACGAAATTTCGTCTCGAATAAGTATTCCGAAATCACCTTCGATGGAAATTCTTAGTACTTATCTCCTCGGTTCGTCGATACCTTATTAATGATGATCCGATACTCCTCGAACGAAATTTCCAACGTTTCAATAATTTATAAAAAATAAAAATAAAGGGTAACCGTAATAATTTATAAAAAAATAAATATGAAATATTGAAAATGCGAAAAATACGAATTTAAAGAAGAGGGAAAAAGTCGTGGTAGTAATCGAGAAGAGGAAGAGCTAATTTAATAATAAAAATGTTGTTTATTGTAAATGTCGTATTGGAACAATAAAGCGAACATCCGTTCTTGTAAATAAATCCGCTCTAGTTGTACAATTTACGCGTCATGATAATGTAATCGTTGTCGTTTCTTGGAACAAAAGGGAAAATGGAAGAAGGAAAATACGTTTGTACGTATTTCTTCCTTGATTCTCGATTTCTCGGTACGCACAGACGCACTTTCGTTTAGGGAAGCCTGCTCGGGTTGTACACTTTCGAAATTTGTATTTTTGATCCATGGAAAAAAGGAAGAAGAAGAAGAAGAAGAAGGAAAAGGAGGAAAGTTTGTTCACAACCACAGATTCCGAGTGTCACTCCGATACTTATTTAACATTACCGAGTAATAGAATTAGTGATCGATGGAAAGTACGAAACCATTCGATCCACGTTTTTAGAATTGACATTATTCGTAAACATTATTTTTCTTTCCTTCCGTTTGCTTATTTTCAAAAAGGTGCTATCGAGGAGCTCGAAATCGTACCGATGGTTCGACACCCAAATTTTGAAATGAAGAACTCGGAAATCCCTCGGTACTCGAAGTCCGACTTCCGAAGACCCTTCGATCTTCGAGAAACTGAAACTCGAAGCTGGGATTTCGAGTTCGCCGACCACTCGCAGCTGAAAACTACGATTTCGGGTAATCCGTCGCAGTATCGGTTCGGGGAGGAAATATCGAAACTGGGATTTTTGGTTGGCTCGAAATTGGAATTCATTTGCTTCGAAACTGGAATTTTTTTATTGTTGCCTCGAATGTTCCACATTCTCTTGTTTTTCAAGTATCTTTTCGCTTCGAAACATGAATTTTGGCTCGCCTCGAGTCTGAAATTTTCTGTCGCCTCGAAAATCCAATATTTTGTCCTTTCCGAACTCGAACATTTTTGTTTTTGCCTCGAGGCTCGAATATTTTATCCCCATGAAATTCAATGTTACTAGTGCTGAGAAACAAAAAAAAAAGAATATAGGGTGATTTAAAATGTTCATTAAAAAATCATCTGAAAAAGTACAAAAAGTAACTGAAGTTTCTGTAAAAACGCAAATTTTCTCTCTCTCTCACGCTTTTTTTTCTATCGGTTTTCCATTTTCCAGCAGGAGAAAGTAGTTTCATCTCTATTCTAGCAATCATAAGTTTTCATGGAAAAATGCGAAAATGCCATAATACCCAATTGTACCCCTTGTACGTATATATGTAATATCGTATTGTCTTGTACTCGAAATCGATGCCGGTTTACAAAAAGATTTGCCCTAATCTAATATCACTGCTTACGTGTAAACAACTTTTGTCCTGTTGGTAATTTTCAGTTATTTCGGACCGACGGACAGACGTCGGAGGATTCCAAATTTATGCACTCGAGTCTCTCCGTCGTCGAATCCTTCCTTCTTCGATGCATCCAACCGAACTCGACCGGGACCGGTCGAGTCGAATGCACCGAACGTGTGTGTGCAATTAATTGTAATAAAATAATAAAAACGTTTTATCTCAGTCGCATTTCAACAAACTTCCGGATTTGAAAGCAGAAAAAAAAAATAGAAGACGACAGCGAATCGGAATTTCGTTTTTTAATCACTGCATTACTTCGACGGCGAAGTGCAATTTCGAAGCGAAACTTTTCTGATTGTCTCGAATAATCGCTGTTACGACTCACGAATGTCCATATATAGCTTCCACACCTGTACGAGTAACGAACTAATTCAGGGAAGACCGGACTATAAAATATAGTAAAGCGCTTCCCCATTTTTTAGAGTATTATAGTTTTCATAATCACACAGATCGACCGATGAGAAATTCAGTGGAAAGTCCAGTTTAGCGATTTTTGGAAAACCTTCTGGATTAATATGGATTTTCCGGATTTCCCAATTCCTGAAATTCTTTTCTCCCAAAATCTCTGGAAAATTTTTGTTTCTTTTAAATTTATCACTTTTTCATTTCGACAATTCGCTAAATGGATTTCTATTGAATTTCTGAACCAGATCGGTCTCTGCGACTCCCATAGGTAACACCGAGTAGTTCATCGCCAGGAACCACACACTCGAGACTCTTTTATGGATACGAAAGAATTTATTTCGACAAAAAAGGTCTCGATACTTCGTTTATACTTCGCTCGATACTTCTAAGGTCTCGATACTTCGCTTATCGAACGAATTAACGAGACCTTAAATTCTCTCTTTCCTCGAACTTGGAAACTTTTCCCTCAAATCGTATAATCTTGTTTCCCCGAATCCATAAAATATAAACCCAGCGTTTGCACACTTAAAAAAAATTTCAATAGAAACCAATTCCTTCCTGTCGGGTTTTCCAAAGGTTCGAATCGCTTTCCATCGAAACTTTGTTTTCTTCGAGTGTGGGTTCCGGAAAATCACCCTCTACGTAGCTCGGCTTCTCCATCGTATAGGTAGAATTTTGCTATATTACAGTGTATATAACGTCAACAGTACTAAAAATATAAACCTTTACCATTCACATTGTTTGTCAAACTTCATAATCAACATCCGTAGAACTTTTAGCGAATGACAATATTACTGAGAACCAAATTATCATTATCATCATCATCATCTTCACCGTTACCATTATCGTCATGAAAAAAGTGGCTTGGCTTGTTCCTTGCGATATTCGACAACCCCCCCCCCCCCCCCCCCCCCCTCGAGGAGTTACCTAATATCGCAGATCGCAAAGGAATAAGAAACTGCTACTCTCTCCGAAGCCATCCGTCACTTATTGGCTATGAAGTATTTAAGTATATTGTTTGGTTTCGGTTTGTTGCTCGATGGCCAGGAACGTCCCAGGTCCCTCTGCAGGTCTATGGGCAGCGGCTTGAGCACGGCGGCGGCCGTGGTGGTGGTGGTAGTGGTGTTTCCGATCCCGGAACTGGCGTCCTTGGACGACGGCGAAGACGGGCCCAGCCTCAAACCGGCCATTTCGCTGCTCGGGGACTCCCTGCGACCGCTCAGCCACACCTCCAGCTTCGTCTTCTTCGGAGAGGGCTCCACCTCCCCGGGTGCCTCGTCCTCGCAGCCCGAGACCTTACACCCGGGCGAACCACCGCAGCCAAAACTCGCGTTCGACTGCGACACGTCCGAGGCGTCGTTGCTGTCCTGGTTGATGCTCATCGGCGACCCCAGACTCACGTCGGAGATGCCCTCCTCGGAGCTGATGTCCAGCACCGACTGCACCGCCACTTGTTTCCGCAGGAACGACGTGATGCTGCTCCTGCCGCTCGTTCGTTCCTCGAACTTCGTGAAAGCCACTCCGAGCAGGGTCAGGTGGAAGGGCTTCGACACGTCCACGGCTCGGTGGAACAGCTTCATCGCCAGGGACAGCATCTTCGCGTGGTCGTAGACGCCCGCCTTGGAGTTGGGCAGCGAGTGTTTGGGCAAAGCGCACTGTCGGGTCTCCCTCTTCCCCGAGCTTGGTTTGTTGAAGTCGTGCTTCCGAACCGTGATCTTCATCGCAAGGGGGATCCTTCCGTCCTCCGTCGCCAGCTCGGTCAGTCTTCGCAGAAGCGCACCCAGTCTCGACTCCACCTCGGCCACCAGGGACACACTTTTGAAACCATCCTCCAACCCGATGGACTGCGGCTTCCCCGAAGGCTTCACCACCGACTCGTCGATACCCTCGGCCAGGTCCTTCAGCTTCCTGCCCAGCTCCATTCCGATCTTCAGCTCCAAGTTCTCCAGGGGTATCCTCCTGAGGTCCTGGACGGTCCTGATATCGCGAGACGCCAGCAGTTCCGTCATCTTCTGCCCCACCCCGGGGATCCTCGACACCGAGCCGATGGTCGACAGCAGCGTGGAAGCGCTGCACGGGAAGATCAGCGTCTGCTGGTTGGGTTTGTTCAGGGACCCCGAGAGCTTGGCCAAAAGCTTGTTGTGAGCGATCCCGCTGCTGCAAGTCAGACCCAGTTCCTTGTAAATCCGAGCTCGCATTTCCCTCGCGATCCTGGAGGCCACGATCAGCCTCCGGTGGCACCCGCAGGGACACTCCTCCTCGCGAGTACCGAAAACGTGGCAGTCGGGGCCGATGCCTTGGGAATCCGAGGCCTCGTCCACGGAGTTGTTCATCCGGTCGAGGTCCGAGCACTCGCCGGAGTTCAAGCGTTTCTCGACGATGCCGGTGACGTCGATGAAACTCTCGTCCAGACCCAGTCTCTCCACCATGGGCGTGAATTGCAGCAGGATCTCGGAGATCTTGGTGGAGTATTGCCGGTAGGGAGTCAAGTCCTCTCCTTTCACCAGAGCCAGCCCTGGGCATAAATGCAAGGCTTCTTGGACGGACATGCACTTTTTGATGCCGTACTCCCTCGCCAGGTAGTTGCTGGTCACCACGATGTTCTTCTGTTGCACACCCAGTGGCTTGCCGTCGTGCTCGGGATGTCGCAGCATCTCCACTTGGGCGTAAAAGCAATCCACGTCTATGTGCACGATGCACCTCGGGTGTCGCATCATTAGGTCGAACGCATTGGCATCCATTTGTAAATGCGATATTTGTCGTACACGCGGCCGTCAATATACATATATGTGTGTATATCTCTTTTTTTTCTCGTTCGTTTACTTTTTCGTCCAAACAATGGCTTCAGTTTACGAACTTTACTCCGCTGGCGTATCGGATCGATCGATTATCGAGGGCTCGTATGGAAGAGATCGCTTCCGGTTACAGGGTCGAAGATTTTAACTGGAAACATATTAAAATAAAATTCAGCGAGTCTGTGTGTTAATTTCAATACGGAACTAAACGGAAACGTTCGAGAGGATACTAGCGAAATCTCTGTGCATATTTCTACAATAAGGGGATGTAATCCTTTTTTAGGGTTGGATCAACGTAATTTTCTATTTAAAGTGTCCCAATTCCAATTTTAGGTATTTCAGGTATCGCAAACCTACGTTTCAGCTGGTTACGGTATCATATTAATTCTCAAATTATATTCACCCTGGCTCTCCAATTATCGACCCGCCAAAAAACAGGACGAATATAGGACGAATATTACGACATAATAAAATTATGAACGAATGTAACACGTAAACTAAACATGACGGAAAATTGCAGTTCAATGCATCGTTTTTCGGATAAATTACATCATGGCAATAATTCAAAGGGGGCGAAATTGTAATATTACTGCGCTGTAACATCCACTTCCGCGTTATATAAATTCTGATACGATCGAACCTGTTATTGCACGCTCTTTCTTTTACGTGTTCTTTTTTTCTCGATATTTGCACACCGCACGAAAAAATTACACAAAAATAAAATCGCACATAAAAAAATGCATAAAAAAAGACCGCACAAAAACAGGTTCGACTGTAATTGCTTACAAAGATGTTACACAGTTCACACGTAACTTCCTCGACTGCGAACAAAATTTCCCTTAAATCGTCAACCAGGAGGCTCAATTCAAGGGATTCCTGGGGTCGACTCTGATCCATCTCCAACCTTGACTATCCATTCAAGTCCCAAGCATCGTGATCGCGATCTTCAGATTTCGGAATTCCTCGACATTGTTTTTTCAATATCCCCCGGGACTCAAACGGTTATTTATCAGGGTGTCCCATAAGTTCCTTCCTTTCCAAGTCGAGCGGAAAGGAAGGAAAAAACTTATGGGACACCATAATATCGACCCATTTATTCCCTCAAGGGGGAACCTCTGAACCAAGATTGCACCCAATGCTGTTGTTTATACCAGGGTCGCTGAGAAAATATACCTTGGAAGCCATCCATCCATCCGCACGTCCGTAACCCGTTACTGCGTTTCTCAAGCGCGACTCGCTCGGGCCGATACCAGTTTCCTTTTCTGCTTTTCTTTCGGCGGGATCTGCTCTACTCCATCGTGTTCCCGTTCTCGCTCCTTTTCCCTCTCTTTATTTCTGCACAAACACAAGGGAAATTAGGTTAGAGTGACACCCCGTCCAATCTTATTTCTCCGAATACCGATTTCACGAGAGGGAAGCAATGGGATCTCAGGGTTCGAGGTTCGAGGTTCGAGGTTCACGCCTCGCTCATACTCTTACCGAGTCCGAGACTTCGCTGAACACTGCCGAACACTGTTCGGTATCGGTTCTCGGCAGTTCAATCCTCAGTCTTCGCCCTTCGTTCGCTGTTCCAGTGTTTCACCGTGTCTCTTCAACGTCTCCGTGACGTTTCACGGTACCGTTAGCGAGCATAGCGTATTTTGATTATTATTATTATTATTCCCGACCACCAGAAAGAACAATAACACACAACACCGTCCCTAGAGTAGCGACAGCTAGTAGGTAGACGGATTAATATATATATAGTGTAATTATATATATATATTTACGGATGTATTTATATACTGCAACCGTGTAGGTTACATATATATGTGCGTATATATAGATATATATAAGTATATATGTGTGTATATAAACACGAGCGCATGAATTTATGTGTATTTACGTATAGATGGACATTTTATATATATATATATATATATATGTATATATATGTGTAATTAATGAATAAAGAAATTTCGGCCCGACTCGATGTTGCTGTTGCTGTTGCTATTGCTATTGCTATTACTGTTGGTGTTTACGAACCCTAGCTGGGTCCCGCTAGAGGCCCTTTAATGAGAGCCACGAAATAACGCGGCCCAGTTTTTCATTGGTCGCCGCCATTTTTCAGCTAAAATAATGGATGTATGTACTTGTACCCCACAAGAGTTTTCCAGTGGTGTTTACAACGCAAGCGGAAGCTTTGTATTCCAAATGGCTTCGAATACGATCTACTCTGCATCCAAATTTCAGTTTTTCAATAAACCTTTTTTTTTTACGAAGCGAATACCCAGTTCTCTGTCACGAATTTCATTCATTCGAAATTTATAACGACTCGAAAAGAATAAATAAATAAATAAAAATCCAAACTATGACACACAGATGCCAAGCGCCAATTTTTTTGCTTGAATTTCGCGGGAGTTAGCTGAAAAATGTGCCGTAATCCGACCTAACCTTGACGTTATTTCGCGCTAGGTCTTTGCAGCGCCACCATCGGCGGTCCTTCGCAGTCCTTCGACTGGCGATAAAAACGAGGGAAAAAGATGAATTTTCCGTATATGAATGAAAAGAGAGAGAGAGAGATGAAGCTAAATTATTATTAATAATACTATTTTGAAGGATTTCCACGGCAAACTGTGTAATTTGAAATTCGCAATTAAAAAAGTAAAGGAGAAACATTGCGAAGTTTCTTTAGTCCCCGTCAGTGGCGCTGCGATCCTCTTCTCCTCAGTAACTCTCCCTCTCTGTCTCTCTGATTGGTTCTTTAATTCCCCTTCTTTTCATTCTTTCTCTCTCTCTTTCTCACTGTCCTTCCATCCTAGTGACACAAAAAGAAGCAAATTCTCCCCAAAACCCGTAGGACGCCACCCTCCCCTCCCTCTTTCCCCTGGATTTCCATATTCCAATTTCCAACCATCCGTCGACGGGGGATTTTCGTGTCGTTGCTGCCCCTGCCCGGTATGTACCGCTACGGCGTTGGACGGTTGGCTCCGATCCGAATTCCGAACTGAACCGAAGACAGAAGTTCGCGTTGCTCGAGTCGAGTGTCGAGTGTCTCGACTGGCCCCCGTCCGTCGTCTGCCCGAAATGCGGGAACGAGTACCAGTGCCAGTAACGCTAATAACGCGGTACCGTCTGCCCGAGGCGCCGTTAGCAAAAGTGCGCGAACCAGTCGCGCTCGGACGTTAACTCCGAGAGGCGGTACAACGGCAGCGACTTTGTCCGTCTGTCTGTACATCCATCTATAGTTCATTCATTCATTCATTCCTTCCTTCCTTCCTTCCCTCCTTCTCCACCCTTCCTTCGTTTGTTCGTTCGCGAGGGAAAGGAAAGCAAAGCAAACTAAACCAACCCGTGCTCCGGTGTGTGTTTGCGTGTGCGTGCGTGCGTGCAAGTAAGTGCAACCAGCCGAAAGGAAGCGAACCGAACTTTGAGGTGTTAGGGAACATCGGCCAGCGTTCGGGTTCTGGAAGAAGGAAGGAAAGAAAAGGATAGAAAAGAAAAAGAGAGAAGGAAGTGAGGGGTGGGGAGAGGGATACCCTGGACAACCCGCTCGGACATAAAATGGCGGCACGAGTGCGACACGACTGAGAAGAAACGAACGAGAGGGAGAGAGAAAGAGAGACAAGGAGAGAGATAGATGGACATAGAAAGTGTGAAGTGAGAGAAAGAGAGAAAGAGGGAAATAGAAAAGAAGAGGACCCCGCAGGAAGAAATGCGTTTTCTGCTTTCGTCCGAATCGTCATCGAATCCTCTTCGGGTGAATTCGTGATTCGGGATTCGCGCTCGAGAGTCTTCGGTTGTTGATCGTCGCGAGCAACGAACTTCGCACGGTATAATTTGGGAACCGAAAAAGAGGGAGAGAGAGATAAACGGCGATAGCGCCGGGAGCGAGAGAGACAGCTAGCTATAAAGCGGCAGTGATAGAAAGAAGAGGGAGAGAGACAGCAATAGCGGTGGTAGAAAGAAGAAGGAGAGAGACAGCAATAGCGGTGGTAGAAAGAAGAGGGAGAGAGACAGCAATAGTGGCGGTAGAAAGAAGAGGGAGAAAGACAGCAATAGCGGTGGTAAAACGAAGAGAGAGAGAGAGACAGCAATAAAGCATCAGTAGAAAGAGCGAGAGAGAGAGCGATAGTAGTAGTGTATAGAGAGAGAAGGAAAAGGACACATTCCCTCTCTGTTTCTCCGAGTGTATATATATACATACACACACATAACGTACACATAGGTGTCTTTATATACACGTATATAGGTACAGATATATATATACATATATATATATATGGAAAAGTGTATCCGTCGCGCGAGGGTCAAAGAAAACACGCGAAATGGAATGAATGACACGCGCGCAATGTCGCGTTGAAGCTCCTCGTTCCCTCGGGGGGTGTATTTGTGCGTGCGTGCGTGCGCGCGCGTGTGTGTGCGTGTGTGTATCGGTGTCCGTGCCGGTGTCGGTGTTGTTTTTCTTTTTTTCTTTCTTTTCTCTCTCCTTCGGCTCGGGGCACCGTGACACGAGACGACGAGCCACCGACGACGACGACGTCTTCATGCCGATGCCGGCAGAGTACCACGAGATCCACGGGAACCACGAGAACGCTAATTTCGCTCTCGGGGCCACACAGGACGCCAGCAACATGACGGCCAACATGTACCGGGTGGGAGGTAAAGAAACAGAACAACCAGTGGACTCGATTCGATGATCGTAGAAATCAAAATCATGATAATAATAATGACGACGATGGTGCCGACAGAAGTGGATGGACGCCGCGATTTTCCTCTGCCTCCCCCTCCTCCTCCTCCTCCCTTCTCCCCCTGTCCCTTCGTGGTTGGTTGTTGGTTCTCTTTTCCGGAAGAAGCGCGAAAAAGCGAGGAAACGGATACGGATCTTTGCAAATGGCAACGGCTAGCGCGCCATTCGGCGTCCCCTGTGTCCTCCCCTTCCCCTACTCCCACCCCCCTCCCCTGCCCCTCTCTTCTTCCCATTGCCTCTTTCGTTTCGGTTCCATTCGAAGTCCTTTTATTTTCTATTTTCTTCTATTTTATTCTATTTTATTCTCTTGTATTCGATTTGATTTTGTTTCGTTCTCTTCACCTGGATTATCTATCCCCTTCTTCGTTTCCTCCTCTTCCTCTTCTTCTTCAACTTCTTCTATCCGCGCTCTTTTCCGTCCCCCTACGTGGCGTCCTTCCCCCTCCCGCTCCCCCTTCACGCCAACCATCCTCGGTCGCACCAAGCCAGAACCCAGGTCATATCATGCTAATTCCTCGCCCGATGAATCCACATCCACCGATTAACGCGAATGGCGTACCCCCACGTATGGACCAGGCACATGTGCCTTTTCGTGCCAGTTCTTTTAGGGACGGATTTTCAAAGTATTTTTAACGTTCCGGTTTTTCTTGCTGTTATTATTGTCGTCATTATTATTATTATTGTTATTGTTATTATCATTATCATTATTATTATTATTATTATTATTTCCATCCCTGGATAGAAAGGGTTGATGGGTTTGGAGATGAGGGTACTTAGGGTTGGTAGGACTTTGGAAATATAGTGCCCCCCCCCCCCCCCCCGTCCCCTTCATTTTTTAAAAGCTTTTTAATTTAAAGATTATATTATATTTAATTTAGGACACGTAATTGTACGTATTTTACAATTTTTTAAATATCCCTCTCTCTCTCTCCCCCCTACCCCTATTGTATTTTTTAAAATCGCAGTCGAGGGAAATTTGAATGGAAGAAATTTTGGTTTTTGTTTCCATGAAGTAGTTTTCGAGATAACGATGGACCTCTATGTTTAATAATTGTATCTATTGTTGTTGGGATATCCCCCTCCCCCCAACCTACATTTTTTTTAATTGCATTCGAAGGGAATTCGAATGAAAGGAATCTTTTTTTTTTTTCTTTAAACTGTAATAGTTTTTCAGAACAATTATATACCCATGTGTAATTATGTATAATTATATATCCAGAATATTATATATAATTGCACATATTGTCGAAACCCTTGCCTTTCCTCTCGATTTTCTTTTTTTGCAGTTTAGGGGGAGTTGAATCGAAGCAATGATTTTTGTCCAATCTTCTTGTCGAAGAAATTAAAACAGAAATAGTAAATTTCAGTAAAAGTGTGTGAAAATTTTCAGAATTGTTCTTAATTGATCGTACATAATTAGTCGTGTCGATAATATGTTTTGCAATTATATTATTTCACCATCGAACATTCGAATATCGTCTCGTGATATTCGAATATTATTTATTATCGATAATTTGTTACATATAATTTTATAGATTTTATGGCAAAACTTTGAGTTTCCAAAATTAAGTAAATTTCGTTTCCGGCGTATTTCTATCATTTGCTGCACACGAAGCTGCTGAAGCTGCTTGTACCGAAACCGCTACAATCGATTTTTCCTTCTGCAGAAATGCAGAGTATCCTTTAGAGAAGACTCCGACGTTTTTGGCAAACACGGAAACGAAATTTGACAAAACTTCATACTCGAATTTCAATTTAGACTCGGGAAATCCAATCGAAGCAACATTTTAATGGCTTCGAGAGCCCTTTTTTCTTTTTTCTTCGCTGCCGGAAGTGAAATATACATTTTTCAGACCCTTCTTTTTTTAACAAACTGGGCATCATTTATAAATAAACAGAATTTGATAAATTAGAAACTTAATTTTTGTCATTTTTCAAAACCTCGAAGTAACAAAATTAAGGAAGCGAAGTTTCAAATTGGTTTCGGAGAGGTTTGAAAAATTGATCGAATAATTATTTAATCGTTCCAATATTTCTCGACAGTTTCTAATTACGGTTTTATCTGTTTTTCAGATTATGTCTACTTCGAGACATCTTCGACATCTCCCTACCAAATAAGAAGAATCGAAGAATTAAATAAAGTAAGTTTTTTGTCTCATCACAGGTTTATAATAATCAAATGGAATTATGATAATTCGATTGAATGAAATTATTATGGGATTTCATAGTAATTTGATTTTAATTGACTTAATTTTATTTTCGACATATTTGTAATCGTATTTAAATGTGTCCGATGAAATGTCAAAGGTCGCGAATATCCGATTTCCAGAATTGCAATTTTTCAAAATAATGATTTGCACTGTCGAGTGTCGAAAGTTACCATTTTTCAAAATAATCAATTTTATATATAAAAAATATAATCTGGAAAATAAAAATTGTTCGATATCGACTCAAAATTTCAAGAACAATTTAAATTTTCTAGAAAAATCCAAATCTCAGCAATTCGAGGATCTAACTTCACAAACAATTCTATTAGAAATATTTTTATTTTAAAATTGTATAAATAATTTTTCAATCTTGTCGACATTTCTTTGCATTTTTCTCCCAAAAATAACCTCAATAGCAAATTCATAGAAACATCGGATCGATACAATATCGTTAAAATCGACAAACAAGATCGTTAAAATATTGGGTTGGCAATTAAATAATTGCGGATTTTGTCATTTATTTACTTTGGAAAATCCGCAATTAACATACTTAGATGCCAATCCAATATAATAATTAAATTTAATAACTAAATTAATTGTAATAATTGATATAGTTTCAATGAAAAATAAAATTTATGCACCAAAGTAAGAAATTGATGCATTAAATAGGATAATTCAAACAGTGGTTCGGTAGCTCAGGGGTAGAGTCGGTGCCTTCCACTCGGGGGTCACGGGTTCGATTCTCGGTACCCGCGAGCCATCGATCCGAAAAATTTTTAAACATTAAATTATTTTCATAACGATAAAAAGATCTTAAAAGGAAAATAATTATGTAACAAAAAGAAATCCAAAGCACGATTTGCTCGAGTCCATACTAATTCGATGTTCGATATTTTTCAGACGCCGAGTGGAAATGTGGAGGCGAAAGTCATGTGTTTCTTCAGGCGGAGGGACTTACCGTCCACCCTGATAATGCTCGCGGATAAGCATCAATGTAAGTTGAAGGAAATGACGCGAGGAAGCGCCGAAAATTCAATCGCCAAGTCTCCTGGTGGAAAAATCGTGGAGGAATGATAAAAAAAAATCTGCTCGTTTTCGTGCATCGCAATCCCCGGACGTGTATCGAAGGGAAGGAGCGCCAAAGGCCAAAGGGAGAGAGAACCGATTCGATTCCTTAGCGCGTTTTTCTCTTCTCGTTGGACGTTAACACGAATCTCGTTAGGAGGGAGAAGGGTACCTTTATCTTGGTCTCGCGTCTCCTCGCATCTTTCCTCATTTCTGCCGGTTGTTGCAATGCTAAAGATAATGAGAAATGAGGATTTCTGAGGGGGAATGTATAATAAGTAAAGTTAAGGGTGGTTTGAGGTGGGTTGTATCGATCTGGGGGTGGTAAAAAGCCCCCTCAGCTCCTGTTCTCATCCTCCTCTGCCACCTTCTGTGCCACCCTCAACTAAATGAATGACTGACGCAGGGGTTGGTTCGCTATATGTGTTGCATGTACCGGCTGCTGCTGCTGCTCTTCTTCTCTCTTTCTCACACACACACACACACACGTGTGGAAATTTCTCTCCATCTCTCTCCTCCATACAACGAGAAAGAGAGTGCGCGCAAAGCAAAGCAAAGCAAACCAACACTCTTCTCTCGTATACGTGCACGTACATTTTATACGTTTCTGTACGTACACAACCCCGTCCTAACACACACACACACACAATTGCAAAAACACACATACATCCATGTACACATATACGTAAGCTCCAAAAGAGGCAGGGGAGGTACAACGCTGGGCCTCGCTAGCCATCTTCATTTTAAGCATTCGTTTTCCCGTTCCCTCTTCCCTTTATGCCCTTCCCCCCTGGCTTCTATGTCCGATGGTATTTGCTCGCAATCAGACTCCCTTTTCCATCCCCGGGTATTTTCTCCTCAACAAAAATCATTCCCAACCCAAGCCAAACCGAGCAAACCCGAGCCGAGCTAAGATAAAGGCGTCTTCGAGGCTTTCACGTCTTCTTCTGGTGGCCTCCGTAATCTGGTGGTTTAGGAATTTGTAAAAGAAACAAAAAGAAGGGGAGATTATTTTCAGTACCTGGATTTTTCGAAATCGGTACGACCGTTCCTTCGATTGAAATTGGAGGTTCGAAAATCGAAGGTTTGGATATCGAAGAGGGTGTAAAATGCAAAAATTGTTGTTCGATGGTCTTTTTTTATAATTGGACTTCGGTGTTCCAGCCGAGGTTGTATTTTTTTCTCCCCAAAAATTGGTTTCTACCAAATTTCGTAGGCCTCCTAATTCGAAAGTTGCAGTTTCTCAGAAAAATTGGATTTATTATTCCAATTTATTTCTAATTATTTCCAATAATTAAATATTCTATTTATAAAACTTTGGGTTCGAGGAACTTCATCGACAAGGACTAATCTTCCAGTACCTGAATTCTTCGAAAGAGGGACGATGTTGTTTCCTTCGAACAATTGAAATTAGTAAAATCTGAAATCGAATGTGTCGATCGATCCCCAAAAAAAAAAGAAATTTAGAAATCCATATTTTCTTCTGAAATCTCCAGTTTTCCAACGACTAGTGACGTATCACCCTTTCTAAAAAATTTCCAGTTTTCCAACCACCCCAAGTTTACTCGAACTTTCATCGAGAGTCGAAGGTGATTTCAAAGCGAACCAGGAAAATTCTTAGCGAACTCACTTTTCATATCGGTGACTCAAAAATTGCAAATGTACAATACTGGGAGGGTAAAAAAAAATGAAATCCGTGGAAATAAGTAGCGAACCCCAAAAATATTACGAAAAATTCGGAAAAAGAAAAAAAAGACATGTCTTGTTTGTAATGAAAAAAATTGCAGTGGCAAGTGCGGAGCAGCAAAGGTCTGATTCCCCTGCGAGCACGCAAAGTCAGAAACTCGAGAATGCCGATACGACTAAGGATATGACTAATAAAGATGGGATTGGGACGAAAGTCATGAGCAAAGGGGGCGGGAAAGGGGGTTGGCTGAAAGCACCTCTCTCGGAGGCTCAAGAGCCTCACGGTGAGTGTCATAATGATATCAAAAGGTGACGAATTCATATTCTCTTATACTTGTTTTCCTTCTTTTCGTTGGTTACCTTTTGAATTTCACTAGCAGCGAATCGATTAAATTTTTATTCGAATTTACTCATTTTCCAAACTCCAGCCAATGATGAGATATAGGCAAGGATTTGCAGTGGGATTCCAAAATTCTTTGAAATCTTGATGGGTGTTCTCCAGCTCGAGCATCGCATTGTAAGGCCGAAGAGACACAATTTGGAAAATTCCAGGTCGCTCGATCGGTTCGAGGTCCTCGACCGGAGCCTTACCTGGAGACGTTTCCGTACATTTTAGAGTCCAGTCGATTCGAAACAGCCTAAAGAGAGAGTGAGAAAAAAAGAATCACGCTCCCTTTTCGTTGGAATTTTTTAAAAATTTTTTTATTTTTTTTAAATTTTGGAAAAAAGTTAGGATTGAATCCCGCTGCGTCCCATGATGACTCTTTAGTAATCTGAGGCTGTGGAAAATGTTTTCTTGTTTTTACCTTATATTTTTATTTGGAATTTACTTTTTCAAGAGAGTCACGATAGCCTGCCCGCTCTTGCTAGTAACGAGAACGTCTTTTATTTTATTCATGTTACTTTCGGCATTGAAATTCACCCCTGCCGCAATTCTGCGTTTCGTTTCTTTTCCTTCGAGCAGCGATCTAGACTTTTTCTTTGAGGTCTCTCTTGCGGTTATTATTTTCGCCAACCGAACAATTGTTTTCATTAATTTGTTGGTATACGTGTATTTTTTTTTTGTTTTTTTTTGTTTAATATGTGTACGTCTAAGGAATATATTTGTATGTTTATTTGTTTATTCATAAATTAGCAAACACGCGTAGAAATGAAAAAGTATAGCGAAAGCTCCGATTCGGTTGCGAGTCGAGAGGACCGATGGTTCGATCGGTCTGACTTTCGCCATACTCTCATTCCTTCGTAGTCTGTTCGAGGGGGTCGGTTAAAAAAATATGAGAAATTTTTACTCTTGCAAGAATTTCCCTTGAATTGGTTTTTTTTTAAACTTTCAAAGTTATAAATTTTCTCTGGAAGAAATTTCCTTCGATTGAAATTTCGATCGAGAAAATTTCCTGAAATCTGAAATTCGAAATTTAACTGGAAAATTCCCTTTAATGATAAAAATTGGTACTGGTTTGATTTTTAAGTAATAAATTAATATTCAATTATTCATATTGTTCGCAGTTTTGAAGTTTACATTTTTTAAAAGAATTTCTTCGCTCTCGAAGCATGAAGATTTTTCAAATTTACACTCGAGACGAAATTTCTCAGTGTTTTGGACCCCGTTGAAAAATGACCGTTCATAAAAACCTATGCCTCGTTTGTCCCAAAATGCAGGGATGGAAGAGGGAGTAGTCGGAGCTGGGGGAGTCGCTGAATTAAGTACTAAACAACGTCACCAAATGAAACACAGGGAACTCTTCCTGTCGCGGCAGGTGGAGACCATGCCTGCGACACACATCAGAGGAAAGTGCTGCGTGACATTACTCAACGAAACGGAATCTTTACTCAGTTATCTCAATAAGGAGGATTCCTTCTTCTACTGCTTGGTCTTCGATCCTGCTCAACGCACTTTACTCGCAGACAAAGGTATCGAACCCCAAAAAATATCAGCTTCGATATGAAACCGAAGATTAATTAATCGCAGTCGGATATAAAATATATAAATGCAGAAAATAATATAAATATATAAGATGATATATTATGGTGGTACTCATCGAGTCTTTAAAAATCTTCCAGGTGAGATAAGAGTGGGAAGCAGATACCAAGCGGACGGGATAGCACCGGCACCTTTGACTCCAGCCGAGAGGGAAGCCGATTCACGCCGATCGCAGGATCTCGAGACGCTGGTCTGGACCCCGAGACACAATTTGACGGATCGCCAGATAGATCAGTTTCTGGTCGTCAGCAGATCCGTTGGAACCTTCGCCCGGGCCCTCGATTGTACCTCTTCGGTGAAACAACCGTCCTTGCACATGTCGGCCGCCGCAGCTTCCAGGGATATCACTCTCGTGTGTATATTGAAACTTTCGCGAGAAAGCGGGAGACAAAAAGCATTTTTTCAAAATAAAATTTTGGAATTTATCGAAAAGCGGAGGCTCCAAATTTCAAGCTTTCCGTTTCCAAGTCATAAATTTTGGAAACAGAATCTCAGAAAAATTGTTTCTGAACATTTTTTAGTAGGATGAAAGCTTTTTTTGATAAAATTTTGGAATTTCTCGAAAATCAGAAGCTGAAAATTTCAAGCTTTTCACGATTTTTCATTCCAAGCAATTAATTTTGCAAAAAATGCTGGAAAAGTTCTTTCCGGACATTTTTTTAGTCGCTGTAAATTTCCAAAGTGGCAATCGGTTGTGCTTAGAATCAAGCTACTCCTCAAATAGCCACAATTTTTCTTCAAATCAATATTCATTAACCTTTTGAATATTAAAAAAAAATGCATTTCGCCCTCCGTTGAATTTGAATCTGCAACCCAACGCTACGTTTTATCGATTTTAACACACATACATACACACACACACATCATTTATTCTTCACTATTCGTATCTTTATCTTTGTTCATGCTTTTTCTCTATTCATTGATTCAAAAAAAAATAATAATAACAAAAAAATGAAAAATAAAAAAAATAAAATATAAATATTCCCTATATTTATATTTTATTTTGTTTTTTATATTTATTTTTAATATTTACATTTTATTTTGTGATATTCGCGCCCGAGGGGTCTTTGCACCGAATAAACAAAAAAAAATTAACGTTTCAGTTTCACGCAATGGACACGTTACACCGGCACAACTACGACGTGGCCAAGGCGATGTCCTCCCTGGTGCCCAGTACCGGACCTGTACTGTGTCGAGATGAAATGGAAGAATGGAGCGCTTCCGAAGCGAATATCTTCGAGGAGGCGTTAGATAAATACGGCAAGGATTTCTCCGACATTCGTCAAGATTTCGTACGTTATTTTTTTTAATTTTGGTTAATGGAATTCTTTTATTTATTTTTGTATTCTGGTTTATGGAATTTTTTTTATTTATTTTTTATTATGGTTTATGGGTATTTTTCATGAATTCCCGGCGATTCTCTAATTTTTTCCTTCCCACCATTTTTGCAGCTACCCTGGAAGACCCTAAAAAATGTCATCGAATATTACTACATGTGGAAGACAACCGACCGGTACGTGCAACAGAAGAGGGTGAAGGCCGTGGAGGCCGAGAGCAAATTGAAGCAAGTCTACATCCCGAATTACAACAAGACCCCGTCGAACATCACCGCGTCGTCGACCACCACGATCGTGCCCCTGGGCAACAGCAACAGCACCAGCAACGGCAAAACCGCGGCAAATATTTTGAACGGAAGCAGCAACGGGAACATCACAAACGACAGCAACGGCATGCTCCTGGTTGGCGTCGGAGGGAAACCCTGCGAGAGTTGCCAGGTCACCCAGAGTCCGCAGTGGTACGGCTGGGGTCCCTCGCACATGCAGTGTCGCTTGTGCCAACCTTGTTGGATGTATTGGAAAAAATACGGAGGGTTGAAGGTGAGAGAAGTTGCCGAAAAGCAGGAATTACCGATTTATTACCCCATTTCGGAGTAAAATTTGTGTTCCTCCTGATGATTTTGAATTTGAATTTTATAATTTAATTTGAATTTGGGATGAAAAGTTAAAATGAAAGTTTAGAAATTAAAAAAATTCCATTATCTCTCAGTTTTTTAATAAATTTTGCAATTTGCAGAAATTACTGATTTATCCTATTCCAAAATTCTGCATTTCGTAATAAAATTTTGAATTTGAATTGAAAAGTAAATTTGAATTGAGAATTGAAAATTCAAATTCAAATTTAAATTTAAATTTAAAACTTTCAAAAAAACCCCATTTGAAATCAATTTTGCAATTCGCGACTTCAATTTCGATTCTTTTATTTATTTATTTTTTTTTCCCTCCAGGTACCGTCTCGCATCGACGACGTCGACCTGGAGCGTAAACGGGGCGGCGGTGGATCCGACGAGGAAGGCAAGGGAATCGGTGGCGCCCACAGGCCCCACCGGTGCAGCATCCCCTCGTGCGGGAAGGAATTCAAGTTGAAGGCTCATCTCAGTCGTCACTACGCGAGCGCGCACGGGGTTGATTTGCGCGGCAGCGGTGCTCCCGGCGGCGGGGGCGGAGGATCCCCTAGGCCGGTGATGAAAACCAGGTCGGCATTCTACTTACGGACCTCGGCCCTGGCGCGGGCGGCCCGCAGACTTTGCGCGGCACAGCTGCGCACCCGGCACGCGGCCAGGGCCCCGCATCAGCCGGTGAACGCGGCCCCTCTGCGACATCTCTGCGCCTCGCCCCAGCTGACGTCCAAGAGCCCGGCGGAATTGCGCATCCTGGCGCGTGCGGCCCGACCTCGACCCCGTCCCCGGGTGACGGATATCGCCACCCGGCTCGGGGATCACCCATCGCCCAGACAACCCGGGGATTGGGACTGGCTGGCCCTAACGGCACCGGCTCAACGCAAACAACCGGATCGCGTCTCCTTTCCACGACCCCCGAAAGCTCCCGGTAATGCGCTCATTTATAATAATAATAATAATAATAATTATTATTATTTATTTATTTATTTTTTGTAATTGTTTTTGTTGTTGTTATAATTATTGCAATTATCGTTACAATTAATTTCCACTATTCCAGATGGTAGCCTGTTGTACGAGAGAGTCCCCAACAAACCGGAAGTCGACAGACTGGCTCTGACGCCGCCGCAAGCTCCCCCGGCGATGCAGACGCAGCAGACGATCTTGAAGCGCACAAGGCCACCCTTTGATGAAATCAACGGGTCCGATGGTAAGTTCCTGAGGTTTCCCCACACACGGATCCGCTCACCCAACAACACACTCCCTCCCCTCTATCAAATTCTTTATTAAAAATTCGAGCGACTTCCACTTAAAGTCCTTACTTGTATCGAATGTTGTTTCTATTTGTTGGCTTCTACTCGGACGTGGATTGGGATGAAGGTAAAATTGAGTAATTTTCTCACCTTTTTCTTTTTTTTTTGCTACCTTATATTTTCCAATTATCCAAGTACCGATTTTTTTTTTTGAATTAATTAGGCTAGTTTGTAGATTATAAAATTTAATTTTGTGTAATTAAAAAATAATTAAATTAAATTAAATTAAATAATTAGAAAATAATAGTAGCGGCTGCCTTACCATTTCCATATTTGTTTACTATTATTATTATTATTTTTATTGTTGTTGTTGTTGTTATTGGACAGGGGTAGTAGTATTTGTTTTCCTGATGGTAAAAAAATTGAATAACGTCATTTCCCTCTCCTTTTGAAGGTATCGCCCTGAATGCAGGGCTCCCTGGTGGACCACCTGCGAAAAGGGCTCATCATTCGCAGCAGCTGCATCCGAAACACACACTGGAACACCCTCCTACAGTACTTCCTCTTGCACAACCACTCAACGGAAGGGCAGCTCATCCTCATTCTCTTCCTCATGGACCACCTCTGTCTAGAAGTAATGCACGTAAACAGGTCATGTCCTGGATGGATGCACCCGATGACGTTTACTTCCGTGCTTCGGATCAAACCAAGTGCGTATTCGTTATCAGAATTGTTCTTACTTATTATTATTTTTTTTTTGTTAATAATCTACCCCCTTTTTTCCAAATTATCAAATTTTATCCGATTCCATTTGATTCATTAAAATTTTACCTAATTTTACAATTTTTTCCGGACTCCTGTATATTCCAAATTTGGGGATTTTTATTTTTCTTATTTTCAATTATTTTTACAAATCCTCAATATTATTTCCAATTATTAATTTATTTTTCCGGATTTCTCTTTTTTTTTTAATTTCCAGAATATCTTTTATAACAATTTCGAAAGTTTCTCTTCTTCATTAATTTTATACAAAACCTCAATTTCCACTTATTTGAATTATTGTACTTTCAATAATTGAAATTGACTTCGAAAACCGCATTTTTTTTTCAAAATCATTTTCTTTGAATTCCCAATTTTTTTCGAATCGCACGTATAATTTTGAAAATCGCATTTTTCCTTTGCAGGAGACTCAGGAGGGCGCTATCATCCGTAGAATTACGAAGAGCTGCGCGCAAACCGTGGCGTAGATTGCCATCCTCGAGCATGCACCCACCGCATCCGCCACATCCGCAGAGAGCGACGCGCAGCGATGACATGGTCGTCATCCTCGACTGAATTTAACGTTAATTACGAACCCTGCGACCTTAGGTGAAGAAAAAAAAAAAAAGAAGCAAGCGATTCATTCATACATTCATCCACTCATTCATTCATTCATTCGTTCGTTCGTTGGCTCGGCCAGAGACGAGGGGGAAAGGAAAAGAACGGACGCAAAAGGGAGAAAAAAAGGAACTCGAAGAAGCAAATGTAAAATTAAAATTCCTCCAACGAAGACGAGACGAGACGAGACGAGTCGGGGTGGAACTTTTGAAGAAAGTCCTTGGAAGAAAGTTGAACTTCGAGAAGGGAGGGAAGAAAAGAAGAGAAAGGACCATTGCGCCGATCAATGGTTTGACTTCCACTTTTACTATTGATACCCCAAACTCTGCTCTCCCGGAAAACCTAATTTCTTCTACTTCGCCGAATTACTACTACTACTACTACTACTTGTCGCACTGAAAACTGACCAGTGGCACATCACCCCCAAGCAGAAGCAGAAACAACCCCCGTGTTTCTTTCGATTTTGAAAATTTTTCATTCATTGATCGAGTACGAGAAGGAGGAAAAATATAAAAAGGGCTCCCGATTGGTGAAAGGAAGAAGAGAAAATCATCAATCGGGGCCCATTGATGGACTTTACTCTAAAAAAAAAAGCAGCAGATTTGCAGAAGAAACGAAAGAAATTACCGAGTCATTTCACGCCGTGGAGGGAAAAAAAAATCACACACGATTTTCTATTCGTATTATAATTAATTATTGTTGTTATTAATAATAATTATTATTATTAATTGAATATGTACATACACGAATGCATACCATACACGAAAAAAAAGAAGAAAAAAAACAATGAATTACACTGACTTTCATGTATCGCATTATAATGTGCAAGAGGAAAGTGAACGAAGGAGAGACGAGACACGAGATGAAATTTTAACACACGCAGAAATCGAAATCGGGATCGAGATCGGGAGGATATGTGATGATGAGCGGATTTGCGTGCATGGAAACGAGGATTCGTCTTTTTCGCGAGAAATATTGAAGGAAGAGGAGGAAAAAGAAGAAGAAGAAGGAAACGCGTCTCTTTGTTTGTGGTGAAATCAAGGAAAAGGAAGGGAAGAAATCTGTTACGTTATATTATAAACAAAGGAACAAAGAAACGAAGAAGAAAAAAAGAGATAGAAAGAAAGAAAAATCGCTACCGTGGTGGTTTCGTCCGAAAAGGGCTGTCTGAGAGGAAGAGTAAACGTTAAAGGTAAGCATGAATGGCACCTGAAATGAGAGAATGGGATAGTAACGAATGCTCATTGTGAATATTTTTATTAAATTTTCAAGTTTGATGACTTCCGTCGCAACAATTAATAAATAAATATAAGCATAAGTGGGATCACGTAATTCCATGCTCTCCGCCCTCTTCATTCTTCTCCGTCCGAATTCGTTACCCTCCCATCCCCAAATCCGGGTCAAATGGGTCTCCATCTCCAAATGTCTATTTTTATTGATTTTCTTTTTTTTTTTATTAATTTTTTCGTTTTGCAATTTCGAGGAATTGAAATTTTATGATTACCGAGGAATTTATTAATTAACTCGTTCCGAAAGAATCGGGAGTTTCAATTGAATTTGGCGCGTTTTCGGGGATTACCAGATTTCGGGAGTTACAAATCCAGTTTGAAGAGTAACAATAATAATAATGGTAAAGTGAAGTAGTCGCTTTTGAAGAAAATAACGAAGTCAATGTTGAAACGAACCAATCGTGTGAGTGATGCAGAAACATCGACCAATCGAATTCAGGATAATTTTAAACAAGAAGATTTGTAGCAAAGTCGGAAGTTCCGAATCCACTCAATAGTGACGATGAAACGAACCAATCGCGCGAGAGATGCAGAAGCATTGACCAATCGAATTCAAGATAATTTTGGACAAGAAGATTCGTAATTCCAGTTGTCTCCTCCAATGATGACGCAAAATTCCAGTTCATAACTTGTCCAAGAGGAAAACGTGGAAACCAAATGGGTCGGATAAAAGAACATACTTGCACGTAAAATTCCTAGCGAATAAAAGAGCGTACCCAGAAAGCAGACGCGACGTGAATGAAAGAACACACCTGGAAACTAAAATCGCGCGGGAGACTTACAAATCCCTTCGAACGGATTTATCAATTCCTCGCGGAATTAGCGAATATCCAATGGAAACATAACCTATAAAAACTCCGGTTACTCGCATTTTCCTATTGTATTATTATTGAAAACACAAATGAACCTTAAGGGCAGGGGGTTACTCAACAGTAGCGCCTTTTATGCGATAAAACGTTTCGTTCATGAACAAAAGAAGACGCAGGTGACGCTCGATTGGAAGTTACCGGAAGGTTATGAAACCAGGGTTAGGGTTCACAACAGCGGTTGCAGGGCCAAAGTACCCTTGGTGTTGAAACGCCAAAATATCGCAACATGGTATTGCTGCGGGCCTACCGTTTACGCTTCCGCTCATATCGGACACGCTTGGTATTATTATTATTATTATTTTTTTTATTATCTCATATAATTATTATCGATAATAATAACAATGCTATTGTTATTGTGTTTTTGTTGTTGTTGTTATTGTTATTGTTGTTATTATTGTTGTTGTTGTTGTTGTTGTTACTAGTGTTACCATTGTTACCATTATTGCCATTGGTACCACTGTTACCATTGTTACTATTGGTACCATTGTTACCATTGTTATCACTGTTACCATTATTGTTGTTGTTGTTGTTGTTGTTATTATTATTATTATTATTATTATCGTTATTATTATTATTATTGTTATTATTATTAATACTTCAGACGCTTTGTTATTTCAGCACCTACGTAAAGTTCGACATCATCCGAAGGATACTAAAAAATTACTTCGGTATAGACTCGATATTCCTCCTGGGCGTGACCGACATAGACGATAAAATTATCAACCGTTCGAAACAGTCCGACAGAGACTGGAAGGACCTCGCCAGGCACTACGAGGACGAATTCTTTCGGGACATGGCATCCCTGAACGTCCTGCCGCCGTCCTACACCTGTCGAGTCACCGATTACATGCCGCAAATAATTGAGTTCGTTCGCAAAGTCCTGGAAAAAGATGCCGCGTATGTTGCTCGAGATGGTACTTTTACTCGTTCAGCTCGATCGTTTAATCCAATGAACGATCCATTTCTTCTATTTCATTGCAAACAATTTCTCTGACCTGCAGGATCGGTTTACTTCGACACGAGGAAGTACAGCTCCACCGCAAGATATGGGAAACTGGAAAGCATTCCTCCGAGTCTGGAGTCGCATCCGGATAAAAAGAGCGATCTGGATTTTGCCTTGTGGAAAGCCTCGAAAGCCGGAGAACCTTCGTGGTCGAGTCCTTGGGGCGAAGGCAGGCCGGGTTGGCATATAGAATGTAGTGCGATCGCGAGGTAATTTTCAAATTTAGTGAAAAATGATTTGCTCAGAAAACGGGAACTCGCGAAATTGGAAATCCAAAAGATTTTTTGGCGGGAAATCAATTTTCTAGGTCTTGGGAAAATATCGGTGGTACGTCTGCAAATTTTTATCGAGACTTAGATTTTTTACCCGGTGGTCTGAGGTTTTCGAGACAACTTCGATCGACTCGAGGACATTCTAATTCTATTTTTTTTGTTTTTAAGTTACATTTTCGGCGATACTTTGGACATTCACAGTGGAGGTATAGACTTAGCGTTTCCCCACCACGAGAACGAAGAAGCTCAATGCTGCAGTTACCACGAGGTCGATCGATGGGTCAACTACTGGATCCATACCGGGCACTTGCACCTCTCCGACGGAGCGAAGATGTCAAAGAGCTTGAATAACGGCATCACGATACGAGAGTTGCTCGCCAAGTATTCCTCCGATCAGTTTCGGATGTTTTGCCTGCTCTCGAATTACCATTACGGTGAATTTCCCACCCATTACCGGACTCAGTGTTATTTTCCTTTTCTCACGAGATTGGAAAACGTAACTAAGGATCAATTTACTAATCGAACAGCATTTATTTCTAGGAGTGGAGTTCTCGGAAACTATCATGAACACCTCCGCCGCTGTTCTCAGGAAGATCGAACATTTCATCGGTAACTGCAACGACTACGTTCGAGGGACTTTGCCTCGATGCGACATCGACGAACCATTTTTGTTGAAAGTAAGTTATATATATTTTTTTATATTTATAAATATTTATATATATATTTTATTATTTTTTTAATTATTATTTATTTTTTTTTTCTAGGTGTTAAATTTATCGCTTTCACCCTGAAATAATTTTTTAAAAATAATTTCAGAGTCTATCGAAAACCAAAGAGAAGGTGGAGGAAGACTTAGCGAATGACTTTGATACTCCAAAAGTGATTCGAGAGCTCATCGAGCTCATTTCAATAGGAAACGAGATGCTGCATAAGGCGGAGGTATTTTTATTTTTTTTTCTATATAATTTGTTTATTTAAATTATCCATGACCTGAATTCTAGATCAATATTTTCAAAAATTAATATATTTATTTATACTTTTTTAACTATTTATTTTTATTTATTTATATAAATAAATAAGTAAATAAATAATTTTCGAATTGCCATTACAGAAAACAACAACAACGACAACAGCTGCGAGTGGGGCAACGAGTATCGCAGCAGTCTCGAACTACGTTGCCACCACGGTCTCGAAGCTGGGTATCGACTTCGCGAATGCAACATCTCGAGGAGAGTTCGCGAGCTCGCGACAGCTGGAAAACGTTTTGTCCAGCTTCGTCCAGTTCCGCAGCAGCGTGAGAACGGAAGCTTTGAAAAAAGATAAGGACAAGGATCTCCTGCGAGCCTGCGATACGGCCAGGGAGGATTTGCTTCGGTCCGGAATTGCACTGAAAGTGAGTTCGAGTCGAGAGAAAAAAATGGAAACTGGAACACTGGAATTCCAGTGGGAGAATTTTTCAAAAACTGAGGGGGGATATTTTCATTCCAATTTGCTAAAAATACGAATAATAGTGCTTGCTTTTATTTTATCAAAAAATTGGAGTCTCAATTTAATCGCAATTTTGTCGCTTTCGGGTTCCAGGATCACAGGGGAACGACTACCTGGACTTTCACTGAAAATTGAGAAAATAAAGGGAAGAAGGAGAAGGAAAGGACAATTGTGTCGCGACGAGGAGGGAATTATTCGGCGACTTTCGGTCGTTTCGCATTTTCGTTGCCATTTTCCAGACTTTTCCGTTTCCGCTCCTCCTTCTTCTCCGCCATGGTTTTCTTCAGTCCCTTCATCTTCCTGGTTTGGATGCCCCTGATATTCTGCGCTCCCAGGTGAATGCGACCGTGAGTCGTACCCAGGTCGTCCTTCGAAATGTTCTTCTTCTTCTTTTCCTGTACAGGTAAAAAAAAAATTTTATGAGAAATTGGTGATATTAAAATTTGCAATTTTTCGTAATTTTTTGTTCACGAAATTTTGCAATTTACGCAAAAATTTGAAATTCGCGAAATTTTGCAACTTAAGTGGTAAAAACAAAAATTAGAAATCTTGTCGATTACAAAAAAGAATGGGTGTGAAAAAATATCGATGGGAAGTAATAATAAATTAATTAATTACTCGTGGGTAATTAATTGATTACTAACGAATTAACTAATCAATTAATTAATTACCTTGAGTGCTTTCGGCCTCTTGCAAGATTGTTTGAAAAGATCATCCGACGCCAATTTCGTTCTTCGGACGACCAAGTCGGCCCTGGGTCCGATCTCTTCCAGTTCTATCCTCGGTGTCCTCGAACCCGATTTTTTCAGGAGTATTCTGAAAAAAAAAAAGAAAACGAGTCGCCAATTAATTTAATTGAAATTGAACGCCAACAATTGCTTGATTATTATAATTATTATACTTCTTCTCGTAAATACCTGTAACTCCGCAGCAAAATTTTATTCTCCAAAGCCGTGAAGCTCAGTACGTGTTCCAACCCTTGCAAGCGAATCTTCTCGACCACATCCCGCTGGAACATGTCGACGAGCAAATTCTTTATCCTTCCGAACTCGCGATTGTGTTCGAACAGCTCTCCGTTGAACACCAGCAGTGGCTTTATTCCGGAGGCGACCTTGCCGACTTTGAATTCCTTTAGTGCCGTGTAATTCTCTACCCCGAACTCGACCATATCCAACAAACTGTGCTCGTACATCCTCCCCATGATCAAATTGTGCGGCCTCTTCTTGTTGTGGGAGGCGAACATGAAAAGAGGCGCGTTCAATTTAACGGCGAACTGCTCCAAGGGTGTCACGTCGTCGAACGGCCTTACGTCGTTCTTTCTTTGCATATTCTGGGCATCTGGTTTCTTCAGATCGTACTGTTGGAGAAAAAAAAATAGTAAACGTAGGACGGAGATCGAATTTGGCTAAAAGTTCGAAGAGGTTCGATTGAAACTTATGCAATTTTCGAAAATAAGCAATTTCAACATTAATTTCCGAGCTGGAAATTTTTGTTGCCAATTTCAGTCGCAATTGAGCCGTAATCGATGATGATTATTTTTTTTTTTATTGATTTTCGATGATCGGGGATTCTTACCAGATCCTTCATACAACTGGTAACGATTTGGGATGTGTTTGCCGCTTTGAAACATAACGTCAGTTTCGCGTCCTCGATTAATTTCGGCTCCTTTTTAATTATCGCCTTCTTACCCTTGTGACTCTTGGGTTTTCTAGGAAAATTGAGTAAAGCAAAATGAAATAAAACACTGGGCCGAACACGATACCGCCTTTTTTCCAAAAATTCTATTGTAATAAATAAAATTGAAGCCCTTGCACTCGGAGAATCGATTGTTATGTTCGAAATGTCCCCCGAGAAGGGACGGTCGAGTGCAAAGGATCAATAATATGAAAAATTAATAGGCAAAATTAAATATACAAAATTTCATATTATATCGTACGATAAAAGTTTGAAAAAATAATAGAAGTTTATAATATTATATAATATAATAGAATAAAATAAATAAATTAATTAAATTATTATACACTTACACCACCCTTTGGATTACTGGCATTTTTCCCCCTTTTTTAGGAACAAATCCTTTGTTTTTCTCTACTTTTATTTTTTCAAAAACCCCAAACCCACAATTACACCACCACTAACAATAACAATAATAATAATAATAATAATTCACAACTATTCCCTTCAACCCCTTTAAAAAAAAAAAACAAAGCCCGATTCACTCAAAACACGTGACTCCGAAAAATCCGAATCCAAATAACACAAAAAGGACCCCCAAGTACTTTTGAGGTTATGTCACTCTCGCGTATAAACGATCCAATCCGAAACCATGCCAACCATCCAATCAGAAACCTCGAACCGACCAGGCACTTCCCCCCTCCCTTTTTCCGGTAAAGCCACGCTCCCATTGGTCGAGACCCCGAGTTCCCCCTCCCCACGACTACCGTCCCACCAATGAACCTCGAGCACCCGGACGCCACTTTGGGACATTGGGTGTCCCTTGTCCCAATTAGCGACGCCCTTTACTCTCCCGAAAGTAAAGTAAAGTAAAGGAAAGTAAACACCAAACATTGTCCGTGTTTGGCAGGTACCAATTATCGGTCAGCAGTGACTAATTACCAATTTTTTACTAATTATCGAGAAGGAAATTGGGACTCAAAGTTAGTGGAAAAAAAAAAGAAAAAAAAGATAATCGTGAAATGGCAACGAGGAGCCCAAGAGGGATTTGAGGAGCTGGGGGATCCGGGGACCCCAGGACCCGGTGATCCGGGAAGATGCCGAGCGTGGAGAGCTCGTCCCTCACCTACGAGATCCTCATGTACCTGAACTCCTTCTACTTCGGGATGTTCGCCGTGTGCGAGCTGGGTATGGGCATGTTCAAGGCCACGGACCTGCCCTCTCGCACCAAGGGCACCACCTTGCTGGAGATCGCGCTGCTGCTGTTCCTCATCGCCACGGAGGCCTGCCGGATCTACCTCGGCAGGAAGGGCAACCTCACGGAGCGACCGCTGCCGACCATCCTCGGCATCGTCCTCACGGTCGCCAGCTCCCTTGCCACCATGTACTTCCTCTTCTGGCAGAACCGAGTGCTGCGCCTCGAGCTCATCCTCTGCACCATCCAGCTGGTCCTGCTGGCCATCGAACTAGTCATCTCCGTCATGTGCCTCGTAGCTATTTACCGACCCGAACGACCCGCCGTCGAAGAGTAACCCGACCTCGCCTGGAATTTCAATCGCATTTCTAAAACTCCGATTGCATTTATCCCATTTGTCGGTTGGATAGTTAGTTGGATAGATAGATAGATAGATTTTGGTTTTTTTTTCTTTTTCTAATTGTCGACGGGGTTTCCCACTTTCTCCTCGAATCGGGACCGAACGATCCTGCAAATTTTCTAACGATAGATCTTCGAGTACCTGAGATTCGAAAGCGAAGATTCGAAGTTGTTTTCGAGATTCCAAGAATGTTTTTTCGTTCGATTCGCGTTCCCCTTCTAGTTACTAATTTATATCGAGGTCGTCGACACGGTACTAATTTATTTTTTCTCATTGGATCCCTACCTTTTATTTTTTTTTAGTAGAAAAATCTGAGATTCTGTAAAAAATGACTTTTGGGCGAATTTGGGTTCGATTCTGATTTCAGTTAATAATTAATAATTGGAAGTCATCGAGGAATTTGAAAAATTGTGATTTCGAAGCTTCGCTTTTCAATTTGAAATTTTTCTACATAGATATCGTAGTTTAGAGATGAATTGGTAATTAAGATCGAAGCGAAGGTTCGAATTCGTTTTCGAGGTTCCAAGGATGTCTTTTCTTTTGACTCGTCTGTAAAAAATAATTTTGGGCGAATTTGGGTTCGATTCTGATTTCGGTTAATAATTAATAATTGGAAGTCATCGAGGAATTTGAAAAATTGTGATTTCGAAGCTTCGCTTTTCAATTTGAAATTTTTCTACATAGATGTCGTAGCTTCGAGATGAATTGATAATTAGGATCGAAGCGATCCGAAGGGTTCGAGGAAAGTCCTGGCATGTCCCCCTGGAATCGTTTGACTTTAGTAAAGTGTTTGTTACTTTTGACTGCCTCCTGGAGTATTATTAATACGACGTTTAATGGAGATACTTAAATAACCCTTTTGTATTCAGTAACTTTGTGTGCGACAAATCCCAAAGATAGATATTTCTATGACTTGTGTACCAAAAATTTGTGTGATTTCAGTATCCTTAACAGTGTTTGGTAATAAAGCAGCGTTTGGTTTGTAAGACAAGCGATTGCCGTTCTTTTGACCACAGTTCCGAGTTTTGAAATTTTCGTTTTTGTTTTGCATGAGTTTATTCAGGGACGAACATTTTTTTTTTTAAATTTGTTTCTTCAATTTTTAGGTGGGAAATTAGATATTGGCAAATTTTTTGTCCATTTTCTATGTTATTATTTGATTGATTTCAGCTTAAAAATTGATTTCTGCGAAATTGGAAAAAAGTATTTCATTATTTTGGAAATTAGTGTAAATTCGAGTGAAGGGTTTTTAACTTTTATTTTTTAAATTTTTGTGTGGAAGAAAAAAAAAATTTTTAATTTTATTTTTACGCAATTTTTAGTTTTCGTTTTAAAAAAAATTAAGGAAATTATTATTTTTCAGAGAAAATTATCAATTTGGTTTTTTTTAATGGTTTTTAGTTCCTCCAAAAGAGAGATTAAAAATATTCTTTTTTTTAGAAATCAATGTTCACTGAACATTTTTATTTATTTTTTTTTCATGAGAACAAAATAATTAATTTCTATTTTCTTTTATTTGGAACGAGTTTTTTGTGTGAAAACGCGTTTCACTCCAAAAACGGTGCATTCCTGCAAATCCATGTAATTTTTGTAATTGCAGGGGTAGTGTCGCATATCAAATTGCCAATTTGTAGCGATGACCTTTCATTTTTTTTTCTTTTTTTTTTAAAATGTAGGCGCGATAATAAATTGTAATCTTGCATACCTACAAATTGGCGCGCATATGCCGCAAAAATCTGTATCGCCTCGAATCTCAAAATCAGGGCCCCCCAGCTCTACTCTTGTGAACTTGAAGCCTATTTTAATTCATGCTCACTCCTACCGGCGGCGCCAGTGTCGCTCTTTTACGTGCCATTGAGCTCATATTCTGTGTGAGTTTATTCTATGGTGCTCGCGTCTGGCAAACTTTGAAGATACTTTGAAGGCGTCAGAAGGCATTTGAAGTGATTTGAAGGTTATGGAAGCTTACGGAACTGAACCACAACTGAATAGAACCGAAGATATCATCATGGATGTTGACAAGAGGTAAATAATTATGTTTTTGATAAAAATACTAAAGAATTGATGATTCAATTGATTTAAGCAGGGTTTTATTAATATATATAGACGCCGTGCTCTTGCTTTTTTACAATACGAAAAGGTGGTCGTCACGCTTTCCTTTTTAATTTTAACCGGTTGGAACTTTTGTAACATCTTTTTTTTTTGTCATCTAGTAAATAAATTCTTCTAATTTCTAAAAAAAATTGAAGTCATTTAGACCAATTTCAAAAAAGAGAATTGCATCTTAAAAAGTGTCCGAATACTTTTTTGTATCACTGTAATTATTGTTTAATTTTTCATTTTTCCTTTATTTAAATTTATGTTTATAGATGTCACAGAAAATGCGCTGTCTTGGGCTGCCAGAACAGCAAGAAGCGCATGTTTCGGTTCCCCTGTGTTCTGAAGGATACTGACAGGTGCATGAAATGGATAGCAGCTTGTGGAAGGGAGGATTTTCTTCAGCTTCCACCCGGGAAGCTGAGAATGAGAATGGTGTGCGACAACCACTTTGAAAATCGGTAACTTCAATAGAAATTCATTTTTATCGATTTCGAACAGTCGAACAATTCACAAAAATTCGAATTTTTTACAATAACATTAAATAAATAAATATAAAAAGGGAAATATTTAAAAATCCCAAATTACCAGTTTCTTTTTCTTTTAAAAATAGCATTTTTTAATTTAGGAAATGAATACCTTCGACTGCGAAGTCACACAAATTTGAATATTTTCACTCGACTCTTGTTTCGAGAACAAATTCATTTTAATTCATAGTCATCTTCAATTTATTTATTTGCTGTTTACTTATATTTTTCCATTAATGAAATTTCATCGGCTTGCAGTGGAAATCGATGAGCACAACGACACACAGACAGCCCTCTAGTTCTGGAGAGAAGCCGTGGCTATCAGATTCGCGAACACCATAGAGATCATTTGTTGCCGTTGCCTGAGGCCTATTATGCCAACACGCGAAAGCTACAGAAACGCCACGGAATTCTCGACAATGGAGGAACTCGATGCCATCGAACATGATCTCGATGCTATTCGGATACAGAGTCTATTGTTATGCGAAAGGATCCTGGGACCTCACCATAAAGACACTTCGTTCAGATTAATATATCAAAGAGCTTCTTATGCGGATGATTTGAGGTAATGGCATTTTTTTATAGGATTGGTGTCGAACACTTTCATTCGATCGGAATTTTCATTTCAGTTCAGATTCATTTTTTGTTGACATTTTGGATAAATTTATATATTTTTTTCAGGTACCAACATTGCATTGATTTATGGAAACGGGCTTTGGAATTTTGCGTAGAAAAAGATTCGGTAAGAAATTTACAGTTTCTTTTTTTACGAAAAGTAGAATTTTTTAGTTTAGGAATTGAATTCGTTCGACTGCGAATTCACACATATTTGAATATTGTCACTCGACTTGTTTCGAGAAAAAATGAAATTTCATTCATTTTCAATTTTTATTTTTTTATTTTCTGTTTATTTATACATTTTTTATTTACATTTGCTGTTTATTTATTTAGCACTGTTCTTTTTTCCCAAAATATTCATGTGATTAAATTTTTCCCTTCTAATTTTGAGTCTCAAATTACAGATATTATATCCGGACACCTGTTACACTGCTCAAGGTTTGGTTTGTTTGATGGTCGATTTGAATGAAAAAGTTTTCGAAGTCTTGGGTCGCGCGAAATCCAGATAAAGAGGAACCCAAATTCCACGACGTCGTTGTCATTTTTAAACTGCTCACGCGTGATTTTACGGAAGCGAAGGAACTACTTGGAGTATGTATATGAATATTTTTTTAAATCTGAATTTTACCTCCATTTTAATTAATGGAACTAGTCGATAATCGATTATCGATAAATATCTGATATATTGCCATTGTTCGTTCCAGAAACGACCAGTTCATAAGAGACAACGCGATAGTTTCGATCGAATTCCTAAATGCGTCACTCATTTGATCTACCTGCTCATAGAAACTGCCAAAAACGAAGAAGAGAAATCGTTAACGAAGGAATTAGTAATTGAACTCGTAAGGAAAAATCCGAAATCTACTTGGACCGAGGACACTTTGCTACTCCTTTGCGTTTCTAGTCTAAATACTATTAATTTGAATTAATTTCCGGTTCACGATATCAATGTAAGTATAAACGTTTGCATTTGTATCCCAAATTATTAAAAACGAGAAACTTCAAAAAAGAACTTCAAAATTTCTAAAGATTTCAAAAAATCAATTCTTGAAACGAAAAAATTGCATAAAAAGAAAAAAGTATGGATGCCTCACTTGCAAACCGATTAACTCCATAAAACAAGAAGTTGAGAAAAATGATCAAATAGTATATGAAATAAATTATTTATTATTCGGCGGCTAAAAAAATTTTGTCATTTAGTGGTGTTAATACTTATTATTAGAGAAATTTGTTATGAATATATACAGTTAGGAGCTACTTAAGTGCTTTGATATTAAAATTTAATAAAATCCAGAAAGTGGAGTTAATCGATTTGGCAAATGAGGCATCCATATATACATATATATTTTAAAAAAAGATTCGTCCTTGATTTCAGACCATTTTCTCGGACATCCCGGTGATTCGATTGCTCTTGGAATGGATATCTCGTGGACGGAATTGCCGGTGACGTTGTACCATTTTTTCAAAGTTCCATCGAAAATAAGGATTGACGAGCGCGGTCGTCGTCCTTCCAACCGAACAAGTATATAATATTGATAAGGAAACGAAAAACGAAAAGGAATTCAATTTTTTACTTTTGGAATTTTGTAAATTTTGCGCGAATGCCGTCAGGTCGTTTTTTTTTCTTTTTTTGGGGCGATTTTCAAAGATTTCAAAACTAAATGCTTGCGAGTGTATATTTAACGAAAATGATAAAGTCAGCGAATAGGGTAAAAGCGCCAATGGATGACCAATTTCCAGGAATTAAAGCCACTTGGTAATTTTTACTAGGTTCACAGTGACCAAAGGAATTTCTTCTTTTTTATTTTTTAAGAAAGAAGGTAGAAAATAGTAGGAAGTAGCTGAAAAACATTTTTCGCTTCGCAGCTGTTCACACACTGGTGCCTTCACCCTATAAAAGTTCTCTATTATATATTCTTTGTATATAAATACGTTTTTCATATTTTTGTACAATTGTATTTTAGATATTTGTTTTTTTTCTGTGTATATTAATGTAATAAATTTAATTTTATATAAGTAGAGCCTTTTTTTTCCTTCCATTATTTTTCTATTCAGATTTTAAATACACATGAATAGGACCATGCTGTTGTGTGTGTGTCTCACCGATTACATGGTATGTGGTAGTAACGACACTAGCGCCGCCGGTAGACAACGGCACGAATTAAAACGGGCTTCAACGCGAAATACGGTAGATTGGAGGCCCTGCTCAAAATCAATATCCCAGTGACCTCTTAGCGCCTCGTTGATTGCGATATCAGAGTCGGAGCCGCCGTTCATCAATCATCGAGGAACACAAGGAATAGCGGGGACTGAATCTAAAATTAATAATATCGCAAAACGAGAAATCATATCGTCAGGTGGGATTTCAAAATCTCTCGCGTCCTTTTCAAAAATAATTCCCCAATGAAAATTCCAATACCAGCTTCAATTATTTTTTGAGAATTAGAAAAAGCATTTTTGTGTTATTTTAGAATTTTTTTTTTTTAAGAATTTTCATTTTCAGGATTTTTATAAAAATGTATTTCGAGAATTTGTCGAACCAGTTGAGTAGCAAAATTTGAAAAATTCTTGTCCAATTTAATTTTGGTAGCAAACTTAATCTTAGAAACGTCGATTTTGAAATTTTTTTTCCAGATGAAAATTAAATACCAATTCGAGTAAATTTGGTGTTTAAAATTTCAACTGGACTTTTGGTATTCTAAAAATTCGAGTTTTCTCGAAAAATCCTTATTTTCTAAACTCCGAAAACCAAAATTCGATATAGCGAAATTTCAAAAATGTCAAGGACATAATTACGAATCGAAATTCAACATTTTTTTTCTTCCCCAAAAAGAAATGTCCCATTTCCAGCGAGCGAAAGTTTTTCGAACTTTCGCCCATTTCTTATTTTTTCTTCGCCAGAATTTTAAAAAAAAATCGAATGGGTATGTACATGGATCGCATGTGTAAAAAAGAACCATATTTTCTGATAAAAAATACAATTGAATTATTAATCTGAAAACACTCCTGGAAAAAAAAGAAGATAAATTCACAATTTTTATTAAACCGTTTCGATTCGAGTGTTAATAAAAAAAACATGTGAAATTGACGAGCAACAGTGGTATCGGCTCGTTCGGTATTTTCTTATCAACGGATCGCGCGAAACGGTCGAATAAATATTCGTAATAAAATAAAGGCTTATTCGAAATCAATTGGAATTAGGTAAAAGGAGATTTGGTATATTTACATGCAACCTCTTGGCTAATTAGCTACTTAGTTTAGTCCTCTTAATCTTTTATACTAGTGGCTTCGGCCCTACGTTTTCTGATAGCTCGTAATCTATTGTTGCAATAGATTCGCAGAAAGACCGAGCCGAACACGAGGAAGATTCCAAAGACACCGAACACCGTCACGCGATGATGGTAAATTAAACAGGACAGCAGGACGGCCAGACCCTGCGAAAAAAAAAAACAATTAGTAACGTGTAAATTATTAATTAGAAATGATAATTAACGATAACAATTTTTTTAAAATTATGGTAAGATTATATAAATTCTTGCTTAATTTTAATGGAATAGTAATGATAATGATAATGATAATGATAATGATAATTATTATTATTATTATTATTATTATATAATAACTTTCGAATCAACTGCAATTGAATAAAAATATAATTATAATATAATACAAATTATATTAGAATTATAAAGAATTTTTTGATATTTGAGAAAGATTTTTTTGAATAATTTTCATTTCAGGATTTTTATAAAAATGTATTTTGAGAATTTTTTTTCAAACCAGTTTAGTAGCAAAATTTGATAAATTCTTGTCTAATTTAATTTTGGGCAGCAAACTTGATTTTATATAATATAATTTATATTTTATAATATAATATAATATAAATTATAATTATAAATACAATTTAAATGATATAATAAATATAAATTATAATTTTACAAGAAATTTGGGTTTCCATTTGTTTTTTTAACTTCCTTTCCCTAAAATTAATTGCTCACCTGCCGAATCGTCATAATTATGACGAAAGTAACCGGGCCGAATTTCGATATCGTGTAAAAGATGTACAATTGCCCGCTCGCCGAACAAATGGAAATCAACAGACAATCCACCACGAATCTGGGATACTGGAATAATAGAAAAATTATTTTAAAAAAATAATAATAACGCATAAACCATTTGATAATAATACTTCAAATATTTAAAAATAATAACGCAAAAATTTTTAAGGTGCGAAAAAAATAATTAAACAAAAATAACGCGAAAATTAAAAAAAAAACAAAAATGATTTTGTAATAATATCGAAAAGTTCCCTTCCGTCTCGATTCCTTCGTTACCTTCATCATGAACTGCAACGCGTGCTCGTAACTCGATTGTTGCAGGAGGGACGTCGCAGTTAATAAACACGAGAACATGTTAACGGCACACATCATTTGGACACTCGTCGCCCCGTATTCTATAAAAATAGCATTCTGCCAGTTGCTCGTAAAACTATCCAGCATCAAATAACTGCACAGGAGAATCACTCCGGAACACGTTGTAGCTTCATCTAATTAACGCAACAAAATTATTATTATTATTTTTTTTTCCTTACATAATTGTACGACTAATTGCCAGAAATTGCCATTAATTGCTCCATGGCTGGAAAATTAATGGGAAAAAATATAAATCAGAATTCAAAAATAAAAAGGAAATGAAAAATCCTTGGAATTTCATAAAAATTTCGTCCAATCCTCTTTTTTTCGAAATTTTCCCGAAATTCCTCGAGCTTACCGTTTTCTTGATCGTTGCTTCCCAGCATGAAGAGCGTCATTCCGATGGATATCATCACGGCCGTGACGTATTCGTAATACTCGTAGGAAGTGCGCGATATGATTTTCCCCATTATCATGACCGGTATGATTTTCGAAGCTTTCGCCAGGACCTGTGTGGGAAAGCTCACGTATTTGAGAGCCTCGTACTGACACCAGCTGCTCATGATGTTGGACAAAGAGCAATAAGCGTATTTGTAGAGAGGCGTCGTGTGTCTCGGAAGCTGGTTCCTTTGTACCAGCAAGTACAGACCGGACATTAAAAACGCCAAGATTCTGTTGATGAATACTAGGAACTGCGAGTCTTGGAAGTAACCGGTCTTCTCGCCCTTCGCGTCGACGTACACCTGCAATGAAAATGAGAATCGATGAAAAAAACGATCGATCGATCGATCGCTGCGAAAAGAAAATGTCGGTCGACCAACTCACCTGTGTCATTATTTTCTCCTGCAGGTATCCCCATGTTAAATAACTAGCCTGCAGCCCGACGAAGCAATAAATTAGTAAAAACAGATCTTGTTTGAAGGTTCGTCGATTGTGTGCCGTCGACGAGGAGGAAGTCGAAGAAGAGGACAATGTCGGTACGTACGCCGAGGAATCCAGAATCCCTCCGCCGCCTTCTCCGACGTTGCCGATGAAACAGGATCGAATCAATTTCCCCAGACATCCTTTACCTGCCGAAGAAAAACAAATATTGATACAATATCGATGGTGTAGCGCTCGACCAAATATTCTGGCAAGATAATTGGAATTTCTGCGCTTCGAAAGTGCTCGCACCCAATTTTCGTTTCGAGAACCGATGAAATTGAAATACTCACTGCCTTTCTGAAGGTACTTGCTGAACCTCACGTACTTGTAAATCAAGTACCCGGGTAGTAGGACAGTGGCGTAGCCCAATAAGTTCATACATAATCGTACGATCCAGTTGTACTTCAAGGAAGCGTTAAAGAGTTCGTCGGTGGTTCCATCCGAGAGAGATTGGATCAATTTGGTTAGTCCGTAAACCAAACTCACCGAAACGAGAATCAGCAGGCTGAAAGATCGTAATTGTTCAATTCTCGTGATTCCAAAATTAGTCAGACGACTAACCGGGAAATTGAAAGAATTTACGTTAATTGTTTGGAGCTTCGAATCGACGAATCGGAAGCGACATAAGTAGAGTTAATTAATAAAAAATATTGAGAATGAAAAATTCAATTAAAAATTCCATTACAGCTGACAAAGAATTACATTTGTTCCTCGACTCCCGTCGCCGCATTCGTGTTTGGAGAACGTTCTTCTCGTTATAATGGAATAATTAATATTCATCGCGTCATCGTTTTCCTTTCCGAGCGGAAAAACGAAGGAATTTTTCTAAAACCAATATGTGCCGAGATAAGCTTCCCTTTTTTAAGCATTTTTTTTCTAACGAATTGCTGCAATGATTTTAGACTGTAGCGATTATGCACTTTTTTAAATTACTTTTTCCAGCATCTATTCGCACATCGAATAGGGTCATCGAAGGGAGAGCCATTCCGAACTTTGTAGGCGGTTTTTATTTGTATATCGAGTTATCGATGGAACTCAAAAATATTAATTTATTAAATTTCCGTTTCCGTGAACGTTCGATATATATATATATATATATATATATATATATATATTTTATACCTAAATTATCAATTCCGAAAGAGATATTTTTTTATTTCCTTCGTCTTTTCGAAACGGGAGCGTCGAGAAAGCTCATTATTTTCTAGGAATCGATTGAAAGGCAAAAGTTTAGCGTCGGAGAGTTACGAGTTTTTGTAATTAAAGTTCGAGTTTGCTTTCCTGGCCTTTGAAAACGCTCGGTCGAGAATCGTTTCGCAAAGGATGAAAATCAAAGGGAAACTGTTATTCGAAAAATTTATGATTGTCATAAAGTTTGCTTCCAAAAAGGCGGAGAAATTATTATCAGTCATTTTTAAATTAGGAATTATGTATTTTCTATTGAATTACAATAATTTTCAACGATACAAAAATGTAAATTTTAAAAATTGGCGATTATCTTATTATTTTTCAAAATATTTTATAACAACTATAATTCAAACCCTACTAACAACAATAACAGTAACAACAACATAAATAATAATAATAATAATGATGAGACAGTACGTGAGATAAAAATATAGAAAAAAAAAATAAAAAATAAAAAGATTTGAAAGAAAAGGGGGATACCAAAGAAGAAGACTCACCATATAACCGAGTCGCCCACATAATTTCCCATGCTAATCTCGGGACGGTCCCTTCGACGAAAGTCACAGCGGTTATTTCAGGATGGGCATTCAAACCTTCATGCCAATTTTTCTTCTCGCGAATCTCATCTTCAGACGCTTCTCCTCGCCGTCCCTCCGTTCCCCGTTGTGACACCGTGTCGCCTCAATTTTGAGGTTATGTCGGACCGCTGGAGAACCGCTGCTTCGTTGATGAAATTCACCATACCTGTCGTGTTATGGGGACCGTACCTGTACGGATTAAACCTTTTTTGTTCCTGCTTTTTTGCAACTTTGAACGTTTCTCAATATTTTTTGGCGGTTCGTATTCGCCGGGTTTTTCAATACGTAGGAGGAAAATTAACACATACGAGACGCGAGATAAATAACGTTCCCATAATCGGGGACAGAAAATAGAATCTTGAAGGATTCAGGAATTGAATTCAATACGCATCGCCGCGCGGTTCTAACGGAAATGACCATTCGCGCGAAAGACGTAGCGGTGACAGCCAATCGTACTTGCGAATTTCCCCTGGAACCGATTTTCATTTCGATTATCATTATCGTTAGGATTATCACCGTTATCGTTACAATAATGATCATCGTTATTTTTAATATGATCATTATTGTTATCGTTATCATAATTATCATTATCGTTAGGGTTATTATCGTAATTATTACAATAATGATCATCGTTATTTTTAATATCATCACTATTGGTATCGTTATCATAATTATCATTATCGTTAGGGTTGTCGTCGTTATCATTATCATTACCATTGCCTTTATCGTTTTCATCATCATTATCATTGCCATTGCCGTTATCGTCATTATCATTACAGTTATCATCGTTATCATCATCATTACCATGACCATTATCGTTATCATTGTTATCATCGTTATTATCAATATGGTCATTATATTGCTATCGTTGTCGCCATTATCATTATCGTTATCGTTATCATCGCTATAGCATTGGCATTATGGTTATCGTGTTATCGTTATCTCGAGAAGGATTCGAATCGCGAGAACGTAGAAAAAAACCGAGGAAACGCGGAAACGATCGAAGAGGAGCCGAAGAAGAAGAAATAGAAGAGGAACCACAAGACGGACCGACGGGAGGCCGGCTGCGCGCGCAGCCCTCGTCCGTTGGAAACTCGTCGGAAGGAGCGGAGCGGAGCGATTCTAGGACTAGGCTCGAGCGAGCCTGTTGCCAGTTATTGATCTGGACGATTTTAAACAACACTGCATTGCCGTCAAGTGCGAAGAAAACAGGCACGGTGTTTGTTCGCCGTGGTGATGACAGTTCCGCGACACCTTCCGCCTCCCGAGCAATGAGCGACCGACTCGGAGGTCGATAGAAAAAACAAAAAAAAAAGTATCGTTATCAACTCACCGCAGAACTTGCGAGTTGCCACCACGAAATACCTCTGCCTCGCGTATGACAACATCGGTGGCGGAGGACCCAGTGGCCAGTGCGTAGCCGTTCCGCCGTTCCGGTGCTACCAGTTCTCGTCAGTGACGTTTCCATCGGTATCGTTGCCGCTGCTGTCATTATCGTTATCGTTATCGTCACTGTCGCTGCCGTTATCGAACCGAGCGATTCGAAAAACAAAAATAACAATAAAAACAGCAAAATGTAGGACAAGAAACGAAAAAGAGGCAAAGAAAAAACAGTCCCAGTCGAAATCCAGCGAAATCCGGGACACGGGAGACCGAGTTTTCCTTCGCGAGGGCGAGAGATGAGCGAAAGTGGCAGCGGCTGACGGATTTATCGCGCCGTGAAATGTTATCGATCGAGGGCTCGGACATGCCGAGTTCCTGAGCACCAGCGGCCCGCTTGCCGTCGATAATCATCGGTCTCGGGGAACCAAGGGTATCCGATAATCGTCCCAGAGCCGCCTCCCGAGGGAAAGAGGGACGACGACGACGACAACGTGGTCGTGTCCAATCAGGGCTCTGCCTTACCCGAAATCGATCCGCCGATAAAAAAGTGTGACCCGGTCGCGATACTTATGAGGACACCCGATCTCCCGGGAACAACATGAAGAAGTTCACGTTCAAAGGGGTCCTCGACGGCTTCCGGTCGTCCGTTAACGCGCCACCGGTCAAGCCGGACCAGGAGATCGTCGAGAATTTGCGCTCCGAGCACTTTCAAGTCAAAAAGGTTTGTTGCTTTTTCTTTTTCCTTTCGTGGATTTGTTGTTTGGTTGTTTGTTTGTTTGTGTATATATATATGTATGCGTATATGTGTTTGTGTGTATATACGTAGGTATCCTTTTCTAGGGCAGGTTTGGCAGAAACCCCGCAGCAAAGTGTTGCAGTGCGGGAAAGTTCGTTACCAGCGGTAATTTGTTGACTTTTAGAATTGCAGTTTCCAGGTTCCAGGTTCCAGTTTCCAGTTGTTATTAGTTATACAATACGCGTCCAGGAAATTTTGTTCCGTTTGTGGAATACAGAAATGAGATGGAGAGAGAGAGGGAGAGAAGGAGAAATTATGGACATATTTGAATTTTTCAGTTTTGGACAAAAAAGAGAAGGAAAGTTAGGGGACAACTTTTTTCAATGAAAATTAAGTGATAACAATAATTTGGTGATTTTTTGGATTTCGGTCTAGTTATTACCAATTACACATATTTCTAAGGAATTTTTTTAGTACCTGGAACAAGAGAAAAATGATGGAAATAATAAAAGAATTTTCTAGTTTCTCTATTTAGAAAAAGAAAAAGAATTTCAGGGTCGAAGGCTCGATAATAATATTTCTCAATTTTGAGACGAACGAATTTTTATTAACGATCCTGGAAGTTAGTTAACAGAGATAATTATTTTATTGTTGATAAGTTTCCACTTTCGGGGTATTATATTCCCCCGAATTTCCAGTTTCCGCAGCGATATAGAAATGAGAGACGAGCGATGAAAACTTCTCCGTAAATAGAGAATTTTTGTGTAAATATATAATCGCATCGCGAGGAAGTTCGTTAACGGGAATAATTTGTTGATTTTAGGTGGGTTTCCAGTTTCCAGTTATTAGGTTCCAGTTAACTTTCGGATTTCGCGTTTCCTAGCTTGCAGAATGATATGCAAACGAGAGAGGAATGACGGAAACGATATTTTGATTCTCCGGCTTTCCTCGAAAAGAGAATTGACATGTCGAAACTTTGTTATTTCGGTCAATTTTTTTAGAAATATCGAAGCGAACAGTTTGGAGAGCCAAATTTCATGGGAAATGTCAAAGAAAAATCGAACTTTGAAATTCACAGAGGAAATCCATATTTTTTTTCATATTAAATCAATTTTTGCCTTCGGGAGCAACATTTTCGTATATTCTGCGTATCCATTAGGTCGTTAATTAAGTTGTCGAGAGAGCTCGGTGTTATCCGAGAAAATATTTTCAAATGAAAAAGGCGTAGTTTATATTTAACAACCTGCTAAATAAGCAATTTCTTCGAATAAGCATAAAAGGCTATTAATTTAACGGAACAACAATTTCACGAACAAGCCGAATTTTCATGAAAATTCTCTCTTGCGTGATTCCCGTGGAAAGGCTATTTTCACTTTGTTCGGTATCGCTGGATTTTTTTTTTCCTTTTTACCGTCGATGATTAATAATCCTTTGGTCATTGATGAGATAATCCCGGCAGTGGTTCTCAACTGTTGCATAATTGCAATGCTAATTTTCCGCCGATGATGAAAATTCGTAATTAGTTTATTATTTCGTAATTTTCCATGACGTTCAATTTCCCCGATACGTCTTCGGCATTCCGATGCGAAGCAAGTCGGAATGGGCCGGTCGAAAAGTTGGTGGAATTAAATAATAAAGAAATTACTGGAATTATTGAAATATGAAAAAGAAAGGAAAATTCGAATCAGTCGAGATTCAAAATATTGCCACTCGAGTATCATTTTTGGTGGAATCGAATCGTTGATTGATTTAATATTTTTTTTTTTCCTTTTAAATAAAAAGAAAAATAAGAATAAATATTCGGTTAATTATTCATTCGATGAATTTAAAATTTAGATGGGAAGCTTTCATTAGAATAAAAATTACATTAAAAGAATCAATCAATCGATCGGCAAATTAAAAATTACAATTCATTTCGAATCAATTTCATTTTCGAATTTTTTATCTTGTGATTATTCTTCATCGATTCCCTGAATTTCACATTTTCATACGAATAATTGCTTGTCGATGCCAAATTTGATTTATTTATTGATATCGGATAACGTTTATTAGGTCAAAGTGTGCACGTTCCTGACTTTAAAGTACAATATTTACCAAAGTAATTTTCGACCATCCGCGACAAATCCGAGACATAATAAATCCAGGAGACGATTCTCGGAGACTCCCATCCCTTATTTTCGAGTTATTATTCTTATTCCACCCTTGCAACATCTCGAAATCCTCGGTTACGTAAGAGGTCCTTCGAGAGATTAGCATTATCCTGCTTCGCTATCGTCCTCCGTTTCTTCCTCTTCCTCCAACATCGGCTTTCCTATTTTCTGAAATATTTCCAAGATTTCCTGCCTCCTTTAAAATCCGCTGAAACTTGGAAAAAAAGAGTGAGAGAGAGAGAGAGAGAAAAGATGAGGCAGGAGCTCAATACCTACAAGGCCAAAGTGCATCAGCAATAATTTTCCCTTCCGAAAACAAGTGCCTCCAGGAGGATCAATAGCCCGGACGGGGCACATTTGGAGATTTGCCTTTCGCAAAATTTTTTTCGAACTTTCTCTTGGGAATTGATCGTCGAGAAAATGACTAGACACAAAAAATACAATTTATCAGAGAATTAATGCATATTTAGAGAAAAAAAATGACGATTGGCTTGAATTTCGTGGATGAAAAAGAAATAATAAAAAAAATTGCTTAGAAAAAATAATAAATTGACAAATAAAAATTATTGAAATTGCAAAATGTAGAAATTTATTAGGTTGGTGCATAATTAACGTCGATTATTTTCCATGAGTGCCCTCAAAATAATCGTCATTAATTGTGCACCGACCTAATTATTAGTTTCTACATTTTTAAAAATATTCTGCAGCTTTAATTGTTTTTTTTTTAATTGAAATTTTACGATTTTTTGTGATCAATTTTTTGTTGTTATTATTTGTTTTACGAAATTTCACACCAAGCGCAAAAAACGTCACCGGGTAGGCTATTCTCCTCGTTATTTTCGCACATAAAATATTTATAGGTTATGTTATAAACTGTCTGCTTTAGACTCAGAAAAACATTGACATTCTTTTCTTCCACGATTCTTTAGACCGACATAAAGCCCAAAACTTCTCGGGGTATAGATGTTTTATGAATTCAACTTCTTGCGTTATAAATAAACGACAGAGTTTTATTTTCTTACCGTACGACGACGGAATGCATTTAGAAATTATGTATTTTATCCCATCGATCCTTTTTTTCTCTTTTTTTTTTTCTTCTTTCCATTCGTTTCCCTTCGGATCGGTTGTGTTACCGAAAGGGTTGAAGGGTGGATGTGTGTGTGTTTTTTTTTCTTTCATACACTGGTCCTCACATTTTCCTCAGAGTTAGGGAGGAAAAAAAAGTATAAGCATTTCCATGAAATATTTATTAACAAAAAGAAAATTAGATTTCAGGGAGAGCTTTTGTCGTTGAAAGAAAATGCAAAAATTGTATAGAAATTTTTTTTTATTTTATGGAAAATCCATGATCATGGTCTACTTATGCTACGTCATTAGTTCTGTTACAGATTTTCCTTCGACTATAGCTTATATATTTATTATATAATAATAACTAGAAAAACTGTATCGGAAAAAAAGTTTCTGGGAAGCTTTTCTCATTATTTTATCTCATTTTAATCACGTTCCAGTTAAAAAGTGCTATTTCGCAGCAACAAAATGTCAGTTTTCCTTCGTTCGAACTGGGATCGAGAACAAAAGTAATCCAAAAAATTCGAGTTTTGGGACAATATTTATTATTAGTCCAAGGGATTCTAGATTTCTTATATGGAAAATCCATGATCGACTTATAATAGACGCATTATGGTTGTACGTCATTAGTTTTATTTTAGATATATATATATATATTTCTTCGAGTATAGGTTTTATCATTAATATTAAATTTTCCTTCGAAGCCGAAGAGAACTTCGGTGATTATTATAATTACCAACTTTCGAGCGAATATCAGTTTCATATTAGATTTTAACCGAGTCAATAATGCAAAGGTCGAGGAATATTATATTGCGATAACGAAATACTTATTCTTTCGAATACGAATATATTTTTTATATCCAAAAAAGTCCCTCCATTGCTGCAAAAGTAAAGCAACAATAATTGAAGGAATCGAGTATTTAAGAATTGAATTTGATATATTGTTTAATTAACTCTTTGCTTATTCGAATAATATACGAAAAGGGTGATTAATAAAATTTGCTTTTCGACAAGCGTTACTTTTATATTAAATTCCAACCGAGTCGATAATGTAGCTGTTATGTAATAACAAAATTAGTGCCTTAATAAATATAATTGCATTGTATTAACAAGATACTCATTTTTCCCCCAAAAAATATATATTTTTGTATCTCGAAAGAAATTCTTTCATTGCAGCGAAGATATCGAACCACCAACAATACCGACAAAAATGAAATTTCAATTGAGTAAATAATTCAGCAGTTGCAATATAACAAAATTAATATCACAATTAACATAAGTAACATAATTAACATAATTACATTATATTAAAAAAAAGATACTCATTTTTCCTAAAAAAAAAATATATTTTTCTATCCCGAAAGAAATTCTTTCGTCGCAGCAAAAAATTATCGAACGAGCAATTGAATAAATAATTCAGCAGTTATAAAATAACAAAATTAATATCACAATTAACATAAATAACATAATTAACATAATTACATTATATTTTTAAAAAAATACTCATTATTCCCCCCAAAAAAATATATATATATATTTTTGTATCTCGAAAGAAATTCTTTCATCGCAGCAAAAAATTATCGAATGAGCAATAACGCGAGGAACGAAATGTTTAAAAATTTAATTTTACATATTATTTCAATAACTCTCTGCTTATTCAAATAATATGGAAAAAAAAAAAAAAAAAAGCGGTTCTAGGTCAATCTCGACTCGACATTCAATTCGCGTCTCGGGTGGCAAAGACTTAAAGTGGATTTTTTTTTATTTCACAAAAAGGAGGAAAAAAATATATAATCGTTGGATTTCAATCGCACCAACTCCGGTATCTGGTTTTAGGTGAAAGTTACGCTTTTCGATAAGGAGGAGAGACGTATTTTATTATTTTTTTTTTTTTTGTGAGAGAGAGAAAGAGAGGCGGAGGTTTCCGTTCTTTTTTGAAAAGCGAGGGTATCGGATAATAGCCGGTGAAAGCTCACGGGCAGAGAAGTTCCAGCGATTTCATGAAAAAAGTTTGAATCGCATTGTCGACGTCGGCGTGTGCCCGCGGAAGGGACGATTATAATTACGAAAGTTTGCCGCAAAAAGGGAAGTTTGATGAAAAATTAAACACTCGAAAAATCTTTCGCCGTTATATTGCCTCCGCGAAAGAAGCGGCTTCCCCGGGCGAAGCGTCACTTTTGCACCAGGCTCCAGCTTTCGCCTGGAAACTTGATTGTACGCGAAAATGAATCCCGGATGAGCCTCGGTTCGTCTCTTTAGGAGGAAACTTTTTACGATCATTGCCGCGAAGCGACGAGAGAATGGGCCGATTTGTTTTGCACTATATGCGTCGCCCGGGCCTTGCAAGCTGCACATTTTGAGTTATTGGCGTTTTTAATTTTCAGCAAAAACCGGAAGGATCGAATCCCCCCCCCCCCCCCCTTTTCTTTTTTATTTGAGGAAGGTGGTGTAAGAAAAAGAAAGCCAAAGATTTTGGTAAATTAGAGGGAAAATCCCGGATTTTGAGTTTTTAAGTTTCGTTGGTTCAGTGCAATTTGAAAAAAAAAATATACAAGAAAGGGAAAAATATTAGCAGCAAATTTGGAAATTTGAATGCAAATTGGGAAATTATTTCCAGCATGAGATGCACACAAAAAAAAATATGAAAATTAAGTGGGGTAAGGTTTTATGAAATTACATGTAAAATCTCGGATTTTGAGTTTTTTAGTTTTTTAGGTTTCACTTTCTTGAAAAATTGGTAAATTATTTCCAGCATGAGATGCGCAAAAAAAAATATATAAAAATTAAGTGGGATAAGCAGGCAAGGCGAATTTGGAAAAAGGAAGCACAATTTCAATTATTATAGAAAAATTGAGAAATGGAAACTGGGAATTTCGTTTTTAAGGGAATTTTAATTTTTCCAGGAGCTGGAAATGAGACTCATTGTCAGTAATAGCTTCGTAATAAGAATAATTGCTATAATAATGTTCCTTTTAAAATAATTGATGAAAACGGGAAAAATGAAATTTTGTCATTTCATTGTGTTTCTTTCATTATCTATATTAAAATTTGTGTGTTAATTGGCGAAAGATATTAAAAGCAATTACCAGAATAACGCTCTTCCTAAAATAACTGATAAAGACACAGAAAATTAAATTTTGCAATTTCATTTTGTTTCCTTCATTCGCCGTATTATTATTTATTTTAAAATTGGCATAAACTATTAAAAGCAATTATCCAAATAATGTTGCTCCTCAAATAATTGATTGATATCAATTTATAAATTAGCAAAGTTGATTAAAAAAATGGAAAATGATTATACAATTTTAAAATTCACAAAATTATAAAATTTCATAATTCCATAATTGGAAAAGTGCTTTTCTACCAAAAAAATTTTTCAACAAACCAAAATCAGTATTTTCCCATTGCGAATTACTAATTTTAGCGAATTCAAATTGATTAGCATTTTTTTTCCTCTCAAATCTTCAACACCAATTTTTACCGAAAATTTTTTTCCAGGATTTCTCAAAATTCAAATTTTCGTCATTCAAATTTTTACCGAAATACAAAAATCCCTTAAAGAAAAAGAATCATTACCTAAAAAATTAGAAATTTTTTTTCTTTCAAATAAATATTTTTGCCCATAGTTTTTTTTCCCTTTTTCGAATTTATTAGGCTGTCCCATAAGTCTTTTCCGCGCCACGCTACGTACGACCTCGAGCCGGAAAGGAAGAAACTTATGGGACGACCTATCGGATCAGTTATTTTGAAATTGGATTAAACCGATGAAACCTAATAAACAAAATCCGGGCTTTCGCGTGTAATTCGATGAAACCTCGGGTTTTCCTTATTTCTAGCAAATTTTCAAAAACCGATAGAACGAATAGCGGCTGCACACAGAGGTACGAGATGAACTTGACTGCGTCGAGATGAGGAGGAGCATGCATCATTTCGAGCTCTTCAATTTTTAAGGGCCCGAGTTATATGCCGCGGAGTTTGCGAATGTTGCGAAGTTTTCGCGTTATAACATTTTTTTCCCTTGTCGATTTTTGTAATATTGCAAAATCCGAGGGTAGCCAGGCGGCACGGCATGGTCGTCTCTCCCTCGAGAGAGAAAAGCATGGTTCATTCCATATTTTCACCGAGCTTTCCTCGTGCTTTCTCCGTCAAAGTGTGGCACTTTCTTTGCTCGATTAGCCGCCCGTTCGATGAAAGCGTTATCTTTGCACGAATTTAGTAAAAAATTAGTAATTTGTCATTGCAAATGCTTATTAGTAACTTACAATTGCAATATACTAATTAGTAATTTGCAATTGCAACATACTAATTAGTGATTCGCTATTGCAGCATACGAATTAGTGTTTCGCAATTGCAACATGCTAATTGGTAATTCGCAATTGCAACATACCAATCGGTAATTCGCAATTGCAACACAACAATTAGTAACTCGCAATTGCAACATACTAATTAGTCATTCGCAATTGCAATACACTAATTAGTAATTCGCAATTGCAATACACTAATTAGCAATTCGCAATTGCAATACACTAATTAGTAATTCGCAATTGCAATACACTAATTAGTAATTTGCAATTGCAAAATATAATTAGCAAAAGCGCGAATCTCGAGACCTTGAGACCGAATCTTGGACGAGCAAAATTTCCCAATTTTGGAAAAGAAAACCTGTAGAAAGTTTCAAATTGTACGACATTTTTGGCCCACAGGTTTCCGAGGCCTAAATAAATCTAAAAAAAAAAAAGAATTTCCAAAACAAAAAAACACTTTGATCTTTTTTTTTCATCCCGTTAATTACCAAGGGTGGCAGCTGAGATAATTAGCGAAAACGCGAATCCCGAAACCCTTGCGACCTCGCGAGAGCCGCAAGCTCCTCAGCCCGTAGCGAAATCTGGACCCCGGGAGCCTGGAAATCTCCGGACCTTGCACGGACGGACTCCGTATCCCGAAAGAGTCCGTCCGTTTCCCGTGCTCGCGTGTAGCCACCTAGCTGCAACAAGAGTTTATCGATTTGACATAACACACGCCGCTGAAAACTCGGGGAATGAGGGAAAGCTTTTTGCTCTCGCTGACATGTGTGTTAACGCGTGGCACATTATACGCTCATACACTGGCGAGGCAAAGAACGGCAGACGCTGACGGTAACGCTGGAGACGGGCGACGTGCTGCGGGATTGCTCCATTTTAGCATTCGTTGCCAACAGGCTGGACTTGTCCGTCCGCTTGTCATGCATCTGCACATCAAAGGACGCAGCCTGATAGAACCCAGGCTGAACAATACCGGCAACTTGTATATAGTTTACTGTTTGTTTCCATCACTTTGTTCTTCTCCTTCTTTGTGTCTTGTCCTTATTCCACCCCTTTGCCAGGCATCGCACGAGAGGAGTCCGCTTTAATGAATCACGTACTTCGCTTTTCATTTTCTAAGACAATGCAGAAGGGCAAAGTGCCACTCCAATCCAAATATACCTGCCTACCCCATACTCGTGCATGCAATACCTATACGTCTGTGCCCATACCGGCCATCGATCGATGGCAAACTTTGTTTTCAATAACGATCAGTTAACGGCATGACAGACGCCAGCACTTGCCTAACGGAACGTCACCAGATAACGCCGCAATTGTTTCTGTTGCAGACATTCAGACATGGCTTTCCTCATCAACCCACGGCGCTGGCCTTCGATCCGGTGCAGCGTCTCCTCGCCATCGGCACCAAGTCCGGATCACTCAGGATGTATCCTTTGCAATCTTTTTTTTTTTTCATCGTCCAGAAGGATGGAGCCCTCAAGAAACACCTCTGGTGCAAAAAAGTCGAGACAAGTTCATGTATGAAAAGTAGTATATCTACAAAAAGCGCGTCCGATGCAAGAAAAACCCCGAAAAGTTTCAAATTTACACAAAACGTCCAAAAATCAAAAATCATCCGGAAGGAAGTGTAGATATTTACAGCAGGAGTTGTCATTCTTTAGCCCTTTGGTTGCTAAAGGCGTGTATATACGCTTCAGCAAATCCATCGGTGGTCCGAAAGTCCGACAACGGCCGAATAACTCGCGAAATATGCATTTTGAGAAAAAAATAAAGGTTCTTACAAAAGTTGTTAGGTTTAAAAAGTTTGTGAGATGGCGTAATTGGTTTTGCAATTGGTGAAGGTCTTCAAGGTCAAACAAAGATCAACTTTTTTTTTTAATCGGGCACCATCCCCATTTTTTATCACGGGGTTTCGTTTTACGGGTAAAAAGCCGAAACTTTTGTTCCAAACGTTTTCTTCAAAAACGTCGAATGCGCAACTAATGCCGCCAGTTTGACCAGTTTTCTGGACCTACCAATTTTTGTTCGAACCTTTTTTTCTTTACACATTTTATGAGATACCATTGTACCACCGTTCTTCCACGAGATACTTTTTCATGGTGAATAACTCAAAAAAATTGATGTTTTTTAAAAAATGCAAGCCTCTTTTTTTCATTATTATTCCAAAAAAGTACCTTTTTTTGCACATTCAACCGCGTTTTTTAAAATTGAAAAGCGCAATTACGCGCAAACATCAAAGCTCCCTCAGGGCCAATAACCCGTTTTCTGGGCCCCCATCTCTTGTGCCTTTAATTCCGCCCATATTCAAAAACGACCCAGGCTGCGCAAAAAAATGGTACTTTCTTTTATTGGAAAAATAATAAAAGGACCCAGGTTTGATTCCGTTCAAAAGGAAAGAAGCTCGAACCCCACGTGTTCCAATTCTTGGCCATTATTGGGGCCCAAATTCCGCCTTATTCTGGGCCCCCATTCTTTCCCCTTCCAATCTACGGTCACCCGTAATTTTTGCAACCACGTCAAAGCTCCCTTAGGGCCAATAACCCGCTTTCTGGGCCCCCATCTCTTGTGCCTTTAATTCCGCCCATATTCAAAAACGACCTACGATGCGCAAAAAAAATGGTACTTTCTTTTATTGGAAAAATAATAAAAAGACCCAGGTTTGATTCCGTTCAAAAGGAAAGAAGCTCGAACCCCACGTGTTCCAATTCTGGGCCATTACTGGGACCAAAATTCCGTTTTACGGTGGGCCCCCATTCTTTCCCCTTGCAATCTACGATCACCCCTAATTTTCGCAACCGGTTGATGAATTTTGGCGCGGGATAAATTGGACCGGTCCAGTTTCATTTCCCATAAGGCGGTAAACGAACCGACGCTTTTCCAAAGAATGCCCCCGAATGGGCAGCCTCGTTTGTAACGCCAGGAGTTAATCCGCGGTAATGAGCATTCGCGAATAACGACGCCGGGAGTCGGTACCTTTGCGGCGAGCGGTCGCAATTACCCGCGATGGCACGGGGGAAAATTGCCACCGTGACTATCGGAGTTTCCGACGTGTTTCCTTGACGATCTTACGAAACCAATTTCCAAACACAGTTTGGGCAGACCCGGCGTGGATGCTCACGTGAAGCACGAAGGTGGCCCGGCGGTAATTCAGTTACAGTTCCTAGTTAACGAGGGTGCTTTGATATCAGCCACCGCTGATGATACCTTACACTTGTGGAACTTTCGGCAGAAGATACCACAAGTGGTGCAGAGCTTGAAGTTTCAGCGCGAGAGGTAATTTATGCACTTGTTGGTGGATACTTAGGTGCCCCACGTGGGAATCCCAGGGTGGGACGCGTTACGGTGCTTTTTTTTATTTTTTTTTTTTCTTCGTTCGTTCATATATTTTTCGCTTTTTCCGTTCAATTTTGGACCGATTCGAGGGAATATTCGTTGAAATTGCAATTATTATTTTTATAATTATTATTATTGTTGTTGTTGTTTAATGAAAAAAATTGAGCATTATTCCAGATTTTGGTGATTCACCGAAACGTTTGAGACTTTATCATTTAAATTTGGCTTGTATGTTATTTTTGCAAAAAATAAAGGGGGGGGTTACAACCCGTAAAAAATATTTTATTTATTAGGAGCAAAGATATTTCACCGTCAACGTGATAAAATAATTACGGGGCCCCGTAATTATTTTCGTTGACGATTTTGCTTTCATTTTTTCCGATTTTCCCGAGTTTTTTTTCCGAATTAATTTGCATCTTGAAAAAGTACGACCCGCGCTTGGGGAGGGGGGGGGGGAGGGGGTTATTGTATTTTATTTTATTTTATAACGCATCCCTTGGATTGATTCTCTCGTTTCTCTGTTTTTCGTTTGGGCAACAGCATCACGTGTATCCACTTGCCTTTGCAAAGCAAATGGTTGTACGTCGGCACAGAGAGAGGAAACATACACGTACTTCATATCGAGACGTTTGTTCTATCCGGATACGTTATCAATTGGAACAAAGCCATCGAAGTGTGAGTATTCCAGAGGAGGAGGAGGATTTTCAAAGTTAACCCAGTTCATGAAATCATACAGTTTAATAAAAGGAAGGAAAGCGAAAAAAAAAAGAAAGGGGGGGGGGGGTACCGTGGGACGAATGAAAGAGATAGGTGTTATCGAAATTTCCGCGAGAGAGGTAGTTTCAACGGGAAGCTCACTCGGCTATCTTGCATTCTTCTTTTGAGGAGCACAGGAGGAATTCATCCTTCGTCTGTAGATTAGAAAACTAAATTACGTTGCGGTCTATTCAATGCAGTCCACGCGCTTCGAGGGAAGAAAGAAAAGAAAGGGATCGTCGAAATAATGAAAATTGCTATGAAAAATGTGTAAATACGCGCTCGCGAGGCCGGATAATGCGAAATTTGTTTTTCGGATGCACTTGCGGATTTTGCAATTTTCTTTGGAAAATTGCGGACTCTCTCCAAATTTTCGGGCTCGAATTTTTTGATGCAATTACAGATTTTGCAATTTTCTTTGAAACGTTGCTAATTCGGCAATTTTTTCTTTCTTGCAAATTGCGAATTTTGCAATTTTTTTTTTTGGAAAATTTCGGATTCTGCAATTTTTGGGCTCGCATTTTTTCATGCAATTGCGAATTCTGCAATTTTTGGGCAGGATTTCCACCGAGTCTGGAATTTCTATGAATTAATAAGAATCCCAGAGACTCGAGGAAAAAAATTTGAAAATTTGAGAATTTCTGGAATTGAAATCGCATAGGAGCGTTATCTCTCGGAGACTTGCAATTTTTTTCGCGAGATCCGACCGAAATTTCTCAGCTGAGTGGCGCAAAACGCTTCAATAACGTTTCCATTTCCCGCTAAAATTTTCAAACAAAATGAAACGAGTCTCTCCTCGAGAGCTTTTCAGTTTCGTTTCATTCGCTCGCTATTGAAATTTTCCTCGGGTTCCCCCGGATCGATAGAATCACTTCACATACACTCCAAGCAATCCATTTACTTCGAATCCCTTGTTTTAATAACAATTCTCCCTTAATCGTCGTTCCGGCGAATTTTACCCACAAACAAGACTTTTACCGATCATTTGTTTCCGCGTTCCCTCGATCGGAAACGAATTCCGGAAAAATTCACTGCGATGCAATTTTTTTTTTCAACGGCATATTCGAATTCACGTGTCGCATTTGATCCCCATGGGTTTCCATATGAAGATTTAGCTGTTTGGGTTTTTTTGGGGGGAAATTGTGGAAATTTGGAAGATTTGCAAGTTATCGGTTCGAGTTTTCGGCCGGAATTGGGGATTTTGCAATTTTTTGGGCTCGAATTTTCGAGCGCAATTGCGGATTCTGCAGTTTTCTTTGAAAAATTGCGGAATTTCAATTTTTCAGATGCAATTGCGCTAACCCATCATTTTCCTCTAAAATCACTTGGGGTCAAACCGTCCCGGGGTGGAAAGGTCGCGTATCGTGAAAATTCCCTCAAAAAAAGGGATGATTGATGAATCAAATGCTAAAGTTCCTTCTCTTCGCACCCCCCAATAACTGACATTCCATTTCCTTTTCATTTTCTTTCTTCTCTCATTTTTTATTTTTTTTTTTCATTTCCCCGAAATTCGGAACCGATTTTTTTTGACGTGACCGGATTTTCCAGCCGAAAGGTCCATTCTAAAAATAATCGGCCTCTCCCGGGGGAATTCAAGAATCAACTGTTCAGTTTTTCATTTGAAGCGAAACGTAAAAGCTTAATCGGACAGGGTTTGATTTGAATTTTGCTCGACGCAGATCCGAGCGGGCGCAATCGAGCGTGAGTTAGGTGCCGGTAGGATGTTTAATAAAAGCCAATGGCTTATGACAAAGCTAAGCTCTCTCGTAGGCAACAAAGCCAAAGCCTCATCGCATCGGCCTGTACTCGCTTTATCGGCTTCCGCGCAACCGAGGCTCATGGTTCGATGATCTTCGTCGTAGAAAATAGACTCGCAATGACTGATCCTCGAATTTCCTCCTTTCAGGTCCAGAAAAACTCATCCCGGGGCCGTCATCCATCTCAGCGACAACCCCCTGGATCTGAGCAAGGTAATGGAACGAAAACTTCGTCACTCGAGCTCCGATTCCAGCTTCACCTTACGGCCACGGGCCATTGAGTCTGAATCGGTGACTCGGGAATGATGTCGTATCGCGAAAAAGGGGAAAAAAGGGGTGCAGAAGTGGTCGAAAGCGAAAATACCCTTCAACCAAATCGAGTCCCTGGGAATTCCGGAATTTTGGAATTCCTGAATTTCTCAGGAATGGCCTTGGCCGATTCAGGGATTTTTTTTTTATGCCAGAAGTGGCTGAAAATGAAAATACTCTCGATGAAAATCGAATCCCTGGGAGTTTTGGAATTTTTGAAATTTTCAGGAATGGGATTAGTCGGTTCAGGGATTTTTTTCATACCAGTTGGAGCTGAAAATGAAAATACCCTAGAGTCAAATCGGGTCCCTGGGAATTTCTGAATTTTTTTAATTTCTCAGGAATGCCATTGGTCGATTTAAGAATTTTTTTTATACCACCAGTGGCTCAAAATGAGAATACCCCTGAACCAAATTGAGTCCCTGGGAATTTCTGAATTTTCCAAATTTCTCAGGAACACCATTGGCCGATTCAGGAATTTTTTTTATACTACCAGTGGCTGAAAATGAAAATACCCCTGAACCAAATCGAGTCCCTGGGAATTTCTGAATTTTCCAAATTTCTCAGGAACACCATTGGCCGATTCAGGAATTTTTTTCGCACCAGTGGGAGCTGAAAATGAAAATACCCTTGAACCAAACCGAGTCCCTGGGAATTTCAGAATTTTCCAAATATCAAACTTTGACCTACAGGTCGTCCTAGGTCATTTACTGATAATAAAAAAAAAAAAAATATCTCAGGAAAGCCATTAGTCGATTGAGGGATTCTTTGACTCTTATTTCTTGCACTAGAGGGAGCGTGTGCAACTTTTCTTCATTTGCACGCGAGTGAGCAATCCCATTTGCGGCGTTTCTCAGGGGCTGTTTTGTTGGCGCGGCCATTGTTTCAGATGTTGATTGGCTACGAAACAGGTCAAATCGTTTTCTGGGATTTGAAAACAAAGAACGCGGATTATAGATGCCAGACAGACGAGCCATTGAAATCGATATCGTGGCATCACGAGGGCAAGCAATTCATGTGCAGCCACACCGACGGCTCTTTGTCGACCTGGGCATTGCGACAAGTGCGTCCCACGAACGTCACACATCCGCACGGTAAGTTTTACCATGCGCGTGTCCATTTGTCCAATTGGGCCCCTGCGACAACTCATGGGTGTCTTGCCTTGTCCTTCTGCCGCAGCGAAAACCACAAAAGACGGAGAACTGGAGGCTTGCAAGCCCATTCAGAAGGTCGAGTGGAAGCTCTCGAGATCAGGGTAATACTTTTTTTTCTGCATTAGTAGCAATTAATTAATGCCTGAGAGACGTTTCTGATTTTATTATTATTATTGGGGGGGGGGGGGGGGGGGATCCGAATCGATACTGAAATTTCTGTAAATTTATTTTATTTTTTAAGTACAAATATTGGGGTGTCCCATAAGTTTTTTCCGCGCCACGCTATGTGTGACCTCCAGACGGAACGGAAGAAACTTATGGGACACCCTAATAATCGCATACAAAAAATAAATAATTGCACGTGTAAGTGCAAATAATTGATGTCCTTTCATTTTTTTCTATTTGATTTCTATCATGTAACATTTATTTGAATTGCAAATCGAATATAATTGATTTTTTTTATTCAATTTTCAATTTATTTTATATTTGTGATAACAAAAATTGCAGATTCTGAGATTTTCCAAAGAAAATTGTAGAATCTGCAATTACATCCGAAAATTCGCGATTAAAAAAAATTACAGAATCCGCAATTACATCCGAAAATTCGAGCCCGAAAATTGCAGATTCTGAAATTATTTCTATCGCAAGCATAAAATAAATTGAAACTTGTGTAAAAAAAAAAATAAATTTCATTTGGATTGAAATCGAAATAAATTTTACATGAAAAATATGAGATAGAACAAAAAAAAATAAGGGGTAGCCCTGGATAGACTTGGATTTAATAGAATTTGTTCGGCGCGGAAAGGAATTTTATCCGTAAAAGTGGAAGGATAAAATTCCGTCCGTGCGCGAGGAACCGAGCAAAAATAGAATTTCGGATAGACTCTCTCCCTTATCGGCGCACGTGTGTGCTGCAACAACGACTAATTAAATTGGATTTGCATTTAATGTTTGCATAAATTAAGGGAGGCGTACGTGATCTTTTCCGGCGGATTAGCGTACGATACCACCGGAAGGACCCCCAGTATCACGGTGATTCAGGGAAAAACGACTACCGTATTAGAAATGGAACACAACGTTGTGGATTTCGTTACCTTGTGCGAGAGTCCATGGAGCAGCGGTAATTTGCGATATCTATGTTTTTTTGCACATTCGCCATTTTTTATTTCAAACTTATTTTTTTTCTTTTTAGAATTTTGTTTAAACCAACCTTAGCGGTATATATATTCAACGATATATTAAAAACATATAATTTTTATATCCCTTATAATGTATAAATTTTTTTGTGCACCAGCGGAGATTCGAACCCAGGACCTACGAGTGTGAATCTAACGCTCTACCCGCTAGACCAACCACGACCCCCACTTATATAATTTCATATCGTTGTATATATATATTTTAAATATATATAATTATAATTTATTAATTATATTTATAAATATTTAATTATAATTTATATTATAAATTATATATAATTTTGTATCGTTAATTGTGTATTTTTCGTATTTTATCCTGGAAAAATGTAATTTTATGAATTTTTACGTTTCCAGAAATACGTAAAATTCATAAAAATTTTCGCAAATTGATTTCTTCACCGAGGCTAATTAACAAATTAGTTGCATCCGATTTTGTTAATTGGCATTTTTCCAATTCCCTGCTTTCAGATTTCCAAGACCCCTACGCGGTTCTGGTCCTGCTGCAGAACGACCTGGTGGTGATCGACTTGTTGACTCCCGGATTCCCTTGTTACGAGAATCCCTACCCGATGGACATCCACGAGTCCCCGGTAACCTGTTGCGTTTATTTCGCCGATTGCCCCTCGGATTTGGTACCTGCCTTCTACTCGGTGGGATCCAAGTCGCAAAAGAAGACCGGCTTCAGCGAGAAGGATTGGCCCATTTCCGGCGGCGAGTGGAGCCCGAATTCCAGCAGTTATAACGAAATCATCCTGACGGGGTGAGAATCCTCGACTCGTCGGATTTCACAGAATTTCAAAATTCCAATTCCGCAGAATTTCAAAATTCCAATTTCACAGAATTTCAAAATTCCACGGAAATTCAAAATTCCAATTCCACAAAATTGTTGATTGGTAGAAACAGTGTTAAAAAAAATCAGAGAAATTAGAATTTTTATTCTATTTATTTTTTTATTTTTATTTTTTTTTATTTATTCTATTTATTTTATTTATTCTATTTATTTATTTTTTTCTTGCTTTTTTTCCAGACACGCCGACGGCAGTATCAAGTTCTGGGACGCCTCGGCCGGTTCGCTGCAGGTTTTGTACAAATTGAAAACGGCCAAGCTCTTCGAGAAGAGCAAGGCCCGGAGTCTAGATTCCGAGGAGGACCCGCTCGCCATCCAATTGATGTTCCTGTGCCCGGAAAGTCGGAAGCTGGCGATCGCGGGCGCTGGGAAACACGTTGTTTTATTTAAATTCAAGAAAGTGGAGAGCATGTCCGAGGTGGTCGTAAGTGTCCCTCCCGTTTTGTCCTCGTTGCCCTTTTTTTTTCTTTTTTTTCTTTTTTGGTCCTTCTCCCAATTATTCGCACTCCGGCTGAAAGTTGCCAAGTTGGAATGCCTTTACTTATTCATTGTTCTCGAATTCGTCATGTTTTATTCAAGACGCTGGAAGTGTGTTTGTCGTCCGACGTTTCGAGGGACACGGAAAATTCGCCGGAACGTGCCGCCGATGTCACCGCCATCCCCGGCCTGGAGGATACCAAAACGGAATGCAGTTACCCCTTGAAGGTGAAAAGTGGATTGCAGAAACGTGCTGCGGGCTTCCAAGCCACTCTGATTTGTTTGACTTCTGGTCCTAATGGCGAGCAACCCGAGAATATTACGGCACTTAGCTTGAACTCCTCATACGGATTGTGAGTTCTATTATTGGAAGCTCTTTCGCTCAAAAAAAAAAATGATTTTTTCGAAATTTCGCGAAAATTTCGGCATTTTGCCCAATCGTTGCCTCTCGAAATTCGCAGAAAGTTGCTACTGGATTTTTCTCGAATTTTTGAACGGTCGAAGGATGAAAAATGATCGTTTCCAAAAAGAAAATAATAGCGGATTGACAGAAAAAAAGGATTTTTTCGAAATTTCGGCATTTTGCCCAATCGTTGGCTTTCGAAATTCGCAGAAAGTTGTTACTGGATTTTTCTCGAATTTTTGGACGGTCAAAAGATGAAAAATGATCGTTTCCAAAAAAAAAAAAAATAATTAAACACGATTATTAGAAACATTTTTTCGCCAAAAAGTTCTCAAAAAAATGAAGTAACGAATTTTCGAAAATCAAATTGCAACGAAAAGCCTTGGAAAAAAATTCCTAAAATTTCATGAAATTAAAATTTTAAACCGGAAATTATCTTGAACACGAAATACGAAATTTTCATAAAATTCCACTGCGTATTTTCCTCCAATTGTAAATCTGAAAAATATCTGAAAAATTTCGGCAAAGTAGGATAATCTCAAAAATTCGCATTTAAACTCCGGGACTGGAGATGAATATTCCCAAGTAAGCTCCAAAGGCAAATTCTCGCGAAAACGCTAATTAGTATCTTTTTCCCTTGACTTATTCAAAGGAACGGACGTGAAAAAGCAGCTTCGTTAAAAATTTTACCGTGTTTCAAAGCGAATTCAGTAAATGCATTCAACCCTTTCGATACCTCATGTGTGTATATATATATATATATATGTCCATGCATATTGCATACATATTCCATGCAATGCGGAATGTATCCCCTTTTTCGAGTCTTGACGAAATTTTCTGTACCTAAAAAGTCGATCGAGAGCTTTCGAAGTCGTTTTAATATGATACAATTCAATCCACTTGTGTTTCGTAACCAGAGTTCGATGATGCAATTTTGTGCATTTTACAAATAATGCAGATCCTAGTGGTCAGATGGAGAAATATGCGGAAAGTGGAATTTTTCGATTCGAGAGAAATCTATGAAAGTGTCATTGAAACTTTTTTTTTGAAAAATTGCATTATTTGCAGAAGTATCAATTTTTGGAATTAATGGAGATTCGCGTTCGATCGAAATTTAATCGAATAAATACAATAATTAATCGAGGCTAATTAAATTAACGGGAAAGAGATAATTTTAATCCGGAAGAAAAGAATCTTGAAAAAAAAATGTTTCTTTATCAAAATACTTTAAAAAAATTTATCAAATTATTGAAGAAATATTGAAAAAAAATATGAAATTGTTCGAGAAACGTATTTTTTTTTTTTCAATTTCTTCTTTTCCCATAAACAATTAAATTATGAATTAGCCTCATTTGAGAGTTTGGATATATTCGGAGGGAAAAACAAAAATATTTGAAATAAATGGAGATTCGTGTTCGAGGGAAATTTCATAAAACAAATAACGTTGCCACGAACGCTGGAAATTTCCACGAATGACGACCACTACCATTCGCTGGAATTACTCGAGTCTAATTAGATTGATTTAATTATAAATTCAATTATTATTTAATCTACGAAAAAATTTGGAAAAGAAAAAAAAAGAAAGAGGAATTCGATGAAATCTAGAGGATTATTTTTCTTTAAGTTTCTCACATATTGTATTTTTTATTATTCCAAAATTCTTTTTTGTTTAATTTTCAAGTATCGAAATTCACTCATTTCTTTTTTTTTCCTTCGAAAAGTCATTTAGATTTTTTTTTTTTTGGCGGGCTCGATATAAGAGTATTTTAACCGTTTTTGGGAATAATAATAATAATAATAATAAATAATTTAAAAATAATAAAAATAATAATAACAATAATAAATGGAAATTCTCTTGAAAAAAATTGGGCTGAAGTTTGGAAGGGATGACCCAATTATGGGAGTTTGAGAAACTTTTCTTTCTTTTTTTTTTAATTGCGACTCATTTGCGAGTCGAGAATTGGCACGATTTTTGGGCGAAATGCATTTTGGACGGCACCCAACGTCATTATCGGCGGCTATCTAACGTTCGGTCCTTTTAATTGCTCCACAGAATGGCCTATGGAAACGAGACGGGCTTGGTGATAGTCGATATCGTGCAGAAGATATCCCTGCTGGTGATGAGCACGTCTGATCTCGGCAGCAGCGATCCTTATCAGCGGGCTCTGCGGAGTCCCAAACGCCAAGACGAGGCCAAACGGGAGAACGACGACAAAGCAAGAAGTCCCAGCATAGATCAGGTAAAATATACTTCCTTCCTATCAAATTAATCTACATTTACGGTTCTAATCTACATAAACAGACATTCTCTCTCTCTCTTAATTCTCTCTCTCTCTGGTTGCCTCTTTTTCTGTTTCTCTTATTCTCGCTCTCTCTCTATCTTTTCCTCCATATTTTCCCACTTTTCCTCTATATTTTCCTACTTTTCCTCTATATTTTCCTACTTTTCTGCCTTTCCATGGTCCCAAAGGTGTAATCGAATTGTCCCAAAATCTCCCAATACCGCGTCCCAATCCGCGTCCCAATCCTAATCCCAATTTTAATCCTAATTCCCATGGAGAACTCTTACCACCATGCACTTCAATGGAAAAAAAAAACAAGCAGAAATTCCAGCCAAAAATATTTTCGCCACGAAATCGGCAATTTTTGAAATTCAAGGAAAGACAAAAGGAAAATATCGAATTTCCATTATTCGTCCGAAAAATTGATACACTCGGAGATTATGGGGCCACAAATTTCAGGGTCGTCGAGTCACAAACGAAAAACCAAAAAGTACCGGGAGTCCTTGAAAATATTTAATTTTCTTTTTTATTTTAGGTGCTGAAAATGTATTTTTTTTTATTTAACACCATTTCCACCAAATTTCGAATTATTTTTGAGGCTTAATTTCATCTTTTTTTGAAATCCACGAACGGCGGGTGCTCGGCAGAGCAATTACGCATTTGTAAATAATTTGCCATTAATTAAGAAAATTCATTTGGATTTTAATTCGAGCAAACACTCGTTCATTGAAATTTCCAGATTTATCGAAACCTTTTTTTCTTTTTTTACATTTATCCAAAACCAAATTCCCAAAATCCCAAAAAAGAATCTCCATTTATTTCAAATATTTTTTTTATTCCCCAAAAAAGAAAAATCCAATTTTTTTTAATGAACGTTTTTGTTCCTTTCTGGAAAAGCAGGAATTAAAAAAGATTTTTTTTTGTTTAAATGCGTTTCTAAATTAAATCTGAAAAGGAATTTTCAAGTTCTTCATAATATTTTTCTTTTTATCCGGATGAAAACTACCGCTTTTTGAAATTCCTCGAAAAATTCCCTCTTTCCCCCCTTTTCATCCAATTAAACTCCAGCAATTCCAGCAAGTGGTGGTTCATTGAAATTTTTGGCATTCTTGGAACGTTTTTTATCTTATCAAATTATTTTGAGAAATAAACATTCATTTTTTTTTCTTTTTTTTCAGAAGGAAGGCATTCGGAGAAAGTTTTATTTTAAAAAAAAAAAATAATATGGAAGCGAAATTTTGAAAAAAAAAATTCGCTTTCATGAATTTCAATATAAAAGTACATCCCTCAAAGGCCGCTTTTTTTAATCTTTTGCGTCTAATTCGAGACGGAGGAGTGAGTTTTGCAGAATTCCGGGCTTTTATCGCTTGTTTTAATAGACATTGACTATTTTGCGTTGAAGAAAAAAAAAAAAGAAAGGAAAAAAAACGACAATTTTATCGTTGAGTTGTAAAATTTTAACGAATTCCAAGCCATTGTTTGCGACAGAGGGAAATATATTTATCCGCGTTCATTGTTTATAGTTATGCGCGTGGAAGTACTTATTCCGATACGTCTTTCTTGTTATAAATATATTTTTTTCCGTTTTATTGATAGCAGCCGAGGGATGCACTTTTATTACTCTCAAAGGAATCGATTTTAATTCCTTTGACTCGCTTGAAAGTTGATTATCTTCTGCATTTTCACACACGTTTCTACATTTTTTCTTTTTTTATTTTCCTTTTTTTTTACAAAAGTGGAGTTTGTAAAATTATTCGACGGGAAAGCTGGTATTGGGATTTTCCGCAAATTCTGTTATTTCGAGAATGCCAAAAAAATCGATACATATATTCCAAAAAAAAAAGAAAAAATTAGTAAGAAACCGTTCAGAATATTAAAATACCACCAAAAGTCTTCCAAAAAAATTCGAAAATTTCTAAAAACTATAATTCACAGTCTTCCTCATTAAAAATTGGAAAATTTCATATTTTCGTTACATAATTTTACCAAAATTGCTAAACAAAGCAGAACAAATATTTTATATATTTTCAATTAAACTTCGTCAAATTATTATTTCCAATCTTTCTCATCGAAAATTCGAAAATTATAAATTTTCGCTTCGACATTTCCCCCGAGTATTCTTATTTTTTCGAAATCCTGGAGATTCAATGAAAGGGCGAGCTTTTAAAAAAAAAAGAAATTGCTAAATACGACGAATGCCAGACCTCGATTCGATCGTCGCTAAAATTTCCTCATTAATTAATGAAATTCCACTTTAATTTTTTTTTATTTTTTTTTTCTTAATTTTTTTTTGCGAAACAAAATATCGGGAGATACACGTAACTCCTACCATCGGGAGCCCAAACCAAGACGGATTTTTGCTCGAAACGGAAACCGATTCGAAGGGTGCACAGCAAATACTTGTATTATTTTTCAGCCCCGTTTCACTTATTTTTTTTTATTTTTTTATTTTTTTTTAGCTCCTATTTATTTCCGTGATTATCGGCGATGGATTATTCGCAATAGCAAGTGGAACACACGAGGGCTGACCTACATTTTCAAATCCGATAGCAGTGTCCAATCATCGATACAATAATCTTCTCATTTCAAATTTATATCATATCGGAATTCAACAATAGTTTCGGTTTCGTCTTTTTTCCACCCCCCGATCTTGCCGATGCATTTCCCAGGGATTTTTGGTGCATGGAAAATAAGAAAAAAAAAAATTGTTTAAAAGGAAGAAAAAAAAGGCGCTTTTTGTTTGTGACTCGTCGACTATTGTCAATATCGTTCGGTTCTATTGTTTAACTCTCGCAGTGGAATTCAAAGAAATCTCGTGGCAGATTAGATACACACATACATACACACACAAAAAAACACGTACATCTACAAATCGACGATTACGAAATCGACGAATTTAATTGGATTTTTTCGAGAAGGAAAGACAAAAACAAAAAAAAAGAGCAAGGGAACATTTGCAGAAAAAAAATGCAATATTTCATGATTTTACTGGAGAAATTCTTGTACAATTTTCTGGAGAGGAATATTCGAAAGTGGAGAAAAAAATAATATATTTTTTATTTAAAATTTATATCATGAAATATATTGGAAATTAAGGGAATCTCATTTATTGGGTTCTCATATTTTTGTTGGGTTAATATATAATTGTATTTTAATTTATAAATAATTTATTCGAATTTTGTGCAAATATACGTAAATAGAATTTGAGGGGGAACAATAAATTTAAAAACTATTTCTCTTTTTGAAATATAATAATTTCGATTTATTTGGAAATATTTCCAGAATTGATATAACCCATTTTCAAAATATGTCTTTTTCTTTTTTTTTATTAAATTATGTCCCCAATATAAAAATTACAAAATATAAATACAGTAAATTAACTGAAATATAAATATTCTCGTTATAAATAAAATATTCAGAAAATAATTTTTTCTTGGATGATAGCATATATTTAGAATTATATATATTTTTTTTCATAAAAAAAGAACTCGAAAAACTGCAATTATCGTCCTCTTTCTAATCGAATTCGATAACGCGGAAAATGCAATTATGGGAACAACGATAATTTTCCGGATGATACATCCCCGGATTTTTCGGGGACGTCGAAATGAATTCGAAGATCAATATTCGGCTCTAATTAGTATCGCTGCGATTGAATTATAATCGATAGAATATTAAATTTGAAATATAATGAAATTGAATCTGCCTTAAATTGCAATAAACAAAAATTATTATTTTAATAATAATTATTAAGAATCTTTTACAATCGCATTGTTACAAAATATTGCAATTTATGTTTTTTAAAAAAACAAAATATTCCATTAAATTTCTTTTTGAACACTAACACGAATAAATACATGATAATGAAAAAAAAAAATAAATAAAAAGTAACTTCCTTCTTATAATAATTATTTAAAAAAAAAAATCATAATCACAGAAAATCTGTTAATTTGTCGAAATTCTAATTTCTGGAACAAAAGTAACCGCGGTTTTGGCAAAGGGACGGTAATTGGCAACTGTCCCTGGAAATTCGGGTGATTCGTTTGCGTGAGAAACGAGGAACCCCGGGTGTTTATCAATCCGCAGTCCAATCACAGAGTCAATCAAAACGGCTAACGACAGGAAATCTATCGTTATTCCCGGTAATATTGCAATATTGCATGTTCTTGTGCAAATCGGGTACACGAAAACGGAAAATTGACGGCAGCAGGGAAAGACAAATTACAAAATCAAACAGAAGGTGGACTTTCATTTTTTTTTTAATAATTTTTTTTTTAACGTCACGCTTACGTATATATACACATACATATATATGCTTTATTTAATTGTTTAGCTATCTACGTGTCTGCCTATATTGAAGCAAGTAAGATCAATTAATACATTATGGTAAAGCTAGAAAATGCACAATATTCGAGACTCGAGCGAAGCAAATAGAAACGAAAAATCTGTCCGATTGTCGATTACACGGATGTACCATGATCGATGTGTACTATGTTAATTCTCAACCCCTTCGGCTGTTCGGCTCCGAAGAGAAGCAAGAAAGTCCAAAATGAGTTTCGAAAAATTCTACCGAAGGCTTCGTAGGTTCCAAAATTCAAGCCGCCGGAACGAATGCAAAACAGTCACTTAATTTGGCTGCGACCGTAGAAATAATAGAAGTCAGCAGAGTTCGAAAGAAATTCCCTTTTTTAAAATCGAAGTCGAATCGACTCGAGTAACAAAATTTTTATAGTTGAAATTCTTCGAGTAAGCTCGAGTGGGATCGATAGAATTTATATCGAACCATTTTGGGATAAACTAATTCTAGATCCGATATATTTTTGTTGAAAAATGAAAAATCCTGATATCGAAGTACTTTTGGCTTCGACAGACTTTTGGATAAAAATATTTCCTTTCTTAAAAACAAGAAATCCTGATATCGAAGAAATTTTCTGGTTAAAGTGGAAATCGAAGTATCCCGAAGGCGAACAGTTTCGAGTCGAAACGACCGGAGTAACAAATTTTTTGAGTTGAAGTTCTTCGAGTAAGCTTGAGTGGGATCGATAAAATTTATCAGTCGAACCATTTTGGGATAAACAAGTTCTCGATTTGACACATCGAAAACGAAAAATCCTGATATTGAAGTATTTTTGGGTTCGAGTTAAAATATATCCTCTCTCGAAGTACTTTTGGGTTCGAGTTAAAATATATCCTCCCTCGAAATATTTTTGGGTTCGATTTAAAATATATCCTTTCTAAAATTGCAAAATGTTGCGAATCAATTTTTTTGAGGAAAGTCGAGTAGAATCGAATAAATTTATAGGTCGAACCACTTCGGAATGAAAAAATTCTAGATTCGATACATCCTCGGGTTGGAAAATACCCCAAATTCAAAATATTTCTCGCTTCCAATTGACTTCGGCTCGAAATAGCCTGGATTCAAATTTTCCTTGGAACGAAAGATCTCGAATTGGAATTGACCTGTGCTCGGAATGCCTCGGAATTGATAATTTTAGGGATCGAAGGATTTAGAAGCGACTTCTTCGCTTGAAAATTCAATTCTAAGAGTTTTGCATTTATTCCAGAATTTATTAAAAAATAAAGGTGATATTGAATTTTGGAAACATGATTTCAGGTTCGAAATTCGATTGAATTTCAGTTTTTTCATGAATACGTTCTTTTTTCTCTTCGAAGACGCATATGTGCGTCGCTGACGGCCAAGGGGTTGATTGCAACTAGAGGAAAGCTAGAAGACTCCTTTATTTTTGTGTAAATGTTCCCCGAGGAGGACGAATCCGCCGTGGAAGTGACGCATCGACCTGCAGTTTCATTCCCAAAGATCAGGGACCAAACGGGATGTATTTTTTTTTTCTTTTCCAAAAATGAAACGAATTCGTCCAGACTTGAAATTGCAAATCCACGTCAATTCCACGGCGACTCGACGGAGAAGAGAAACGTAGTTGAAGAAGCAACAGCGAGTCCGTCAGTAGCTTGTTTCCGTCTTAGACCGGTTCCACCAGCTTCTTATTAGCTTTCGGAAAGATCGTTTTTCGCGTCTTTTCGAATAGATTGTTGTGTTCTTCTCCTCCAGCTCCTCCTCCAGATCCTCCAGCTCCTCCAGATGCCCCGGATGTGCCACAGGGAGAACAAGAATTTATGAAATTTCGTATGGGAATGAGATAAATGCGTTCGTGATGAATAATATGGAAAAAATGGAAAATAAAGAAAATAAGAAAAGAAATTTTGAGGAGGAAAAAAAATGTAGAAATTATAATAATTATATTTTGTAATTGATAATTATATATTATTCAATAATAATAATTATATAATGTCAATTCAATAATAATTATATATTATAATTTGTAATTGATAATTCCGAGTTAGTGATTATAAATTGTATTTTAATAAATTTACGAATAACAATACATTTATAATTAGTAATTAAAAATTAGTAATTACAAATTATAATTCCTGTGAGAGAATATAATTGCGAAAGGTCAAAAATAATAAGAAAGCTTAGAAAATATTGTTTATATTTCATATATTTTATATTTTCCTCAAGTTTTTCAATTATTGCCATTTTCAATATCGTTTTTTACTTTTTGGGGCAAAAAAGGAAAATAACAAATTATAAATGTACAAAATTTCAAATCAATTATGCAAATTATGATTTGACAAAACTTCGAGCGAAAAATAGATTGATCATTGAAAATCAAAATAAATGATAACGAATCAATTTCAATTAAAAATTCGAAATAATTAATTTCTAATTAATTATACAAATTAGTACCACAATTTTTTCTCCTACAAGATAATTCCATTTTTTTTTTCACGTCACGAGCGCGCTTTTGTTATATTTCATTCATTATTTACGCATTTATTCTGACTCCCTGTGGCTTCATTTTCGTTATCGACAATTCTGTCGCCCCGGAAAAAAAAAAAAAAGAAAAACCGGGGGGCACAATAACAATTTCCAAATTCGAAGAACCGCAATTTTCGCGCAGAATAAAATCCATCCGGTCCTGTTCACTTTGCTCGATTGAATATCTCTAGGATTGCGCTTGAAAAGAACAGAAAAGAGGGTTTTGTAGTGAAGTGCAACACTCGGAGTGCCACTTATCTGGTATATGTCATTGAGAATCGTCGAGAATCGCCGAGGAAAGAAGCTTGGCTCTTATATTTCATAATTGACAATTAGTAATTATAAATATAGTATTTTAATAAATTTGCGTATAATAATAATACGTTTACGGAAAATAACTGTAAATTAGTAGTTACAAATTAATAATAATAATAATAATAATAATAATAATAATTTGCAATTACTATTTTATAATTTACCAATTAAATATAAATTGCTAATTCAATCCCCAATTACCAAGAAACTTTGCCAATTGACGTGAGTTACAAATTGCTGACTTTTTAAATTAGCATTATTATTATATATTATATTCTTGTGAAAGAATAATAATACTAATAATAATAATGCTAACCGAAAAATCACATTTTAATAATACATAAATTTAAAAACATAATATAATTAATTATATATTACTGATTTATGATTCTTGCGAAAGTATATCGTTTGTAATTGCTAATTCGACAACCAGTAATTTTTTCAATTCAATTAGCAGCCCTCGCAAAGAACATAATTACTATATATAATTACTAATTAAATAAATTAATATATATAATTAGTAATTACATACAGCAATTACTAATTATAATAGCATTATATATAATTATTAATATAAATTACTATATATAATTACCGGTTTATAATTCTTGTGAATCAACATAATTTATAATCGTAATTCGAAATTTTCTTCCCTTGGCGAAGCCGAGCTTCTTCCCTCGCCGGCATGGGGTCGATTTTTTTTTTTTTTGTAACTAATTATTGTTAGTTTGTGTCTTGTATAACCGTCAAGGGACTTGCAGATGATTGCATTCTATATAGATGATTCTTTGTGTTTATCACCCCCCCGGGTTAAATGTCCCCTGCGTTTGCGTTTTTGTCTATGCCGGCCAGGAGATCGGGTGACCGGTTGCAACCCTGGGTGCTTTCTTGACACCCGAGATTTCGCTTGAAATTCTACAGAGACTGGGATTTAAATAATCTTGAAAATTGGAGTCACCATAGGTTTCCAAAATTTCAAATAGGTTGGGGTCAATTTTGGGACAAATCGTGGATTTTGAGGAATCCAAAATCCCAAAAGTTGACCCAAAATTGGATTTGAAATTAGTTGGGGTCAATGTTGGGACAAGCCGTGGATTTTGAGGAATCCAAAACCCCAAAAGTTGACCCAAAATTGGATTTGAAATTAGTTGGGGTCAATTTTGGGACAAATCGTGGATTTTGAGGAATCCAAAAGCCCAAAAGTTGACCTCAAATTAGATTTCAAATTAGTTGGGGTCGATTTTGGGACAAATCGTGGTTTTTGAGGATTCCAAAATCCCAAAAGTTGACCCAAAATTGGATCTGAAATTAGTTGGGGTCAATTTTGGGACAAGTCGTGAATTTTGAGGAATCCAAAATCCCAAAAGTTGACCCAAAATTGGATCTGAAATTAGTTGGGGTCAATTTTGGGACAAGCCGTGGATTTTGAGGAATCCAAAAGCCCAAAAGTTGACCTCAAATTAGATTTCAAATTAGTCAGGGTCAATTTTGGGACAAATCGTGGATGTTGAGGTACCGAATGGCCCAAATTCTGACCCAATTTCGATTTGAAATCCAATAAACGCGAATTTAGAGGCAATTGGTGCTAAATTTTGCTCGAATCATGGATTTCGAGGAGTCACTTTGCGAAATTCCTGTTTTTGTACGATTTCAACCGAAATCTCGCGTGACCCGAAAAAAATACATGGAGAAAAAAAGAATAAAAAAAATAGAAAATGTCAATTTTCGAAATTCGAAATCCATTCCTTCCCCGGACGCTGTCTCCCAGCGAAGATCCCCATCCCACTACACCCTGAAAGGAATGCCCAAAAAAATAACAATTAATACACACACACTCACACAGAGCCACACCCACTGGGAATGGCGAGTGGGAGTCACTGGAGCCCAGGATGATACCCTCCAGGGACTCCCTTTCGTTATCTCACCCGGATTGTTGCGCTCTACTTTGATCCGTCCTGTGATTACACACTCGTACTTACTCACCCAAATCTATTGTACTTGTACTTTATTGCTGTACTCTCGGAGGAGATACTCTTTTTTTCCTCACGTTATACAAGTCTTATTTTCATCGCATGACTCACGAAAACTTAGAGGAACACGAACGACACTGAAAACAAGGACAATGGTAACAGCTACGACGTCCAGCTACGACGCAAATTGATATTTAAGCATCCCATGCATGCAATTGTATCACATTTGATGCCGACGATGGCTTTTACCGATAATCACCAACCTCCTATAATGTGACGATGGAATCGGGCCTGGAAATCGGGAAATCTTGGAAATCTGGGAAATTTGGGAAATTATGGAAATTTTGGAAATCTGGGAAATTTGGGAAATTATGGAAATCTTGGAAATCTGGAAAATTTTGAAAATTTTGAAAATTTTTGAAATTTTTGAAATTTTTGAGAATTTAAGAAATCTTGGAAATTTTGGAAATCTGGGAAATTTTGGAAATAATGGAAATCTTGATTTCAGAGGCGTTGCTGCTAAAAAAAAATTGTAAATGGGACGGATTTGAAAATTGGAAATTGGAGGAAATTGAAATAATAATTAGAGGCGTTGCTGCTAGAAAAAAATTGTAAATGGAACGGATTTGAAAATCGGAAATCGGGGGAAATTAAAATAATAATTAGAGGCGTTGCTGCTAAAAAAGAAAATTGTAAACGAGACGAATTTGAAAATTGGAAATCGGGGGAAATTAAAATAATAATTAGAGCTGCTAAAAAAAAGTTATAATTGGGGTGATTTTCCAATGTTCCAATTGGTCACTCCAGGACAGGATTTCCTCCATACCCTGGAGACCCACGCTCTTTCCCATTGTCACTTTGAGGAGATGAAGACAACAAAAAAAGAGAAAGTTGTGCTTTCATTCCCCGTTTGGTGAAAAATAAATGCGTGGATGAAATAAACTAGCAAAGGCAAACAAACAAAAAATACGAATGAAAATGGATTTGGAACTAGTCGTGGTCAATTTTGAGCCGAATTGTGGATGTTGAGGAATGCAAGTGCCCAAAGGTTGACCCAAAATTCGATTTGAAATTAGTTGGGGTCAATTTTGGGACGAGTCGTGGATTTTGAGGAATCCAAGTGCTCAAAAGTTGACCCAAAATTCGATTTGAAATTAGTTGGGGTCAATTTTGGAACTAATCCTGGATGTTGAGGTACCCGATGGCCCAAATTTGACCCCGAATCGGTTCCAAAACTATTGAAAATAAATTTAGAACCATCCTGGTCGATTTTGAGCCAAATTGTGGATGTTAAGGAATCCAAAAGCCCAAAAGTTGACCCCAAATTAGGTTTCAAATTAGTTAGGGTCAATTTTGGAACCAATCGTGGGTGTTGAGGAATGCAAGTGCCCAAAAGTTGACCCAAAATTCGATTGGAAATTACTTGGGGTCAATTTGGGGACAAATCGTGGATTTTGGAGAATCCAAACCCCCAAAAGTTGACCTAAAATTGGATTTGAAATTAGTTGGGGTCAATTTTGGGACGAGTCGATGGATTTTGAGGAATCCAAAATCCCAAAAGTTGACCTCAAATTAGGTTTCAAATTAGTTAGGGTCAATTTTGGAACCAATCCTGGATGTTGAGGTACCCGATGGCCCAAATTTGACCCGGAATCGGTTCCAAGAGTAATGAAAATGAACTTTTTTTACAAAAAAAAAAGAAAAAGGAAAAAGAAAGGCTTTCCCATGCATGCAACGAAACGGAACCTCAAAGGAGAGCTATCGTTCAGTACCTTGTGCACGCGAAGCAATAGTTCAAGCATGAGAGTGTGTAGATTACAGAGAGAATCTCCCCTCGATCTTCCTCCTTGCCGTGAAATCAAAAGGAAACCAAAAAAAAAAATAAAATAGAAAGACAAAGGGAAACGAAGAAAAAAAAAACAAAAAGGAAAAGCTCCGGCGAGGAAAAATTCAAAAAAAAACAACCTTTCCCCGTGTTCGCGTTTTATCTGGGCTCCATTTTTCGAGAGCGACAGTGACGAAAAAAAAGAAAAAAAAAAGCCAGTCTCAAAGTCTGCACTCTTCTGAGAAACCACCCCCGGGGCCCTGGGGCCGAGGAACGGAGAGAAAAAAAATTTAAAAAAAAAAAAGAAAAATTTGGACCAAGTCCGCTGATTCTCCTCCAGCCACTAATCGCTTGCAAACCGTCTCTGACATTTTGAAAAACCTGTAGATCCCACAAAACCCCGAAGCAGACCCAGACGGGAGCGGCTCCACGACGGCCACGAGCGCCGGAGCCGCAGCGGATCCGCAGCTCGGGGTGGACGAAAGCTCGGATGCCACCGCCGCCGCCACCGCCGCCACCGCCGCCGCCGCCGCCGACCAGCAGCAGGAGCCCGGCAAGTGCGCCAAGGGCCACGAAGAGGACGGCAAGAAAGGCTGGAAGAAGAGCTTCAGCTTGAAGAGACAACTCAGCAAAGTGGATCTGAAGATCAAGAACACTTTCACCCCGTCGTCTTCCGGCTCCTCGACGCTACCACCCTCCGCGTCCTCCCAGAATGGGGTATCTTATATTTTTTTTCCCTCTGTTTTTGTTTCTTCTTCTTCTTCTTCTTCTTCTTTCTTGATTTAGTCGGTCTCGACGAAACCGCAGAAATCGAGACGATCTTGGACCGGAGTCGCCCCCCCCCCCCCCCCCCCAATTCAACCCAAAAATTCAAAATTTCGACACGTTCCGTGCCACGGCGATTTTTTGAAGATCCCCCCCCCTCATTCGGGCCGCGCGGGGCGTATACGCCCCACGCCCCAAAGCTTTAAAGAAAGTTGTGGCCCGAACGAAAAGTACAGCGACGAGGGGGTCGTATACGACCCACGCGGCACGGAACGCTTCCCAAAAGATGGTACCATTTTTTGGTCCACGAGTGGTTTTGGTGTCCCTAGAAAAATGGTACTAGTTTTACCGGATGACCCGATCAATAATCTGCGCTAATTATGGAGTCACTGGTCGAATCGAGTCATTTATAAAAATGGGAAATCTTATTTTTCTTTCTTTTTTTTTCTTTTTAATTTTCTTACTTTTTACGAGTCTCGTCGAAACGGTACAAATTATGTTTTTGGAAAATAAATTATATAAATATTTACATTTATATTTACACAAATTTCATAATTTTTATATTTATACAATTATTATTTATGTAACCGATTTATATAATTCAAAATAGCGACACTTTTTTTTCGAATGACTCACAAACCCTCGACGATAATTACCAGACATCCGGAAAAAGAAAAAGAAATTTCGAAATCGGCCCCAAACGGTGGGAAAAAACGTCCCCCGGCGACCCGGTCCATTCGTTCTTTCTGCGATTTCGCAATTTTTCATTTCTCGTCTTCTCTCCACCCTCTTCCATCCCAGGCGACGGAGATTTTCTTTCTCTTCCGATGTTTTTCAGTTTCTTATGCGCATTTTCCCTTTTTTCCCGTTCTCATTTTTTCTTTTCTTTTTTTTTTCGTTTCTCACCCCGGAGGACCTGAAAAGGAAAAAAAAAATATTAAAAAAAAGAAAAAAAAACATCGGAAGGTCCATAGAAAGAAGGGAAGGGACGGACCCGACCCCAAGACCGGAGAAATCTAATGGATGAAACTTCTCAGCAACAGATCTCCAGCCTCGAGCACCCGCAGCAGGCTCCAGCGAGAACTGGAGGATCCTCCTCCACCTCCTCCTCGGTCTTTTATTGCAATCCAGCGACGACCGTGCCACCACCGGTGGCACCGACCACCGCGACGACGACCGGGGCTGCCTCCTCCGGAGAATTGATCTCCGCCCCGACTTTGTCTCCAGTGGAAAGCGTGGATTCCGGAGAATCCTCGGCTTCTCCAGACGAAACGGCGGAAATCGGTAACGAGGAGGAGCTGGAGAGGGAGCGCGATCGCGTCTCGCAGCAGCGGCCGGTGGATCTGCCGATTTTCGACGAATGCCTGGAGGCCAAGCCTCCGGTGAGACCGAAACGGGTGAGCGTGGCTGCTGGAAGGAAAAAACACCAGCTCCAGCTCCAGCAGCAGCAGCCGAGGTACCTGAAAACGCGAGAAAATCGGTTACTGTCGGTACCGAACTTGAGGTACCAGAAAGACGGGGGGGATGAGAGTGGCGTCGTTTCTTCTCAAAGCTCCGAAACGACGACGACGACGACGACGTCGATGACGATGACGATGATGACGAGCACCACTTCCATGACGAGTGGTGGTGCCGCTGCCACGACGACGAGCACCAACGAGTCTTCGTTCGCCGGCAATCTGATAAGAAGATTCAGTAAGTCTTTATCAAGTGGGTCGGGGAGGGGGGGGGGGGGGGGGGGCTTGATTGGGGAAAGAAAAATAAAGGAAGGAGCGATTGATTGATTGATTAATTCAGGGAGAGCGATAGCCGAGGAGGGAAAGTTTGAGGCTTAGATCTTATACGTAGAGGAACGTGTGCTGCATCTAGAGGGCGTGGAGTCTTTTCTATTGGTAGTTTTCTTGGTTTCTGCATAGACGTGATTGATGGATTAATTGATTGATTGATTGATGGATTGATTGATGGATTGGTCGTTAGTATACGAGATTTCGTTTCCTCGCTCACCCCCGAGCGAGATTTCTCTAGAATTATTTATATTTTCAAATTTTTATATTTATATATTTGTGTATTTATATATTAATATATTATATATTTATATATTTATATATTACATATATTACATATTTATATATATATATGTAATATATTTATATAAATTTTTATATATATTTATATCGGTATAAATGTAAATTTAGGGGTAGCAGAAAATTTTCCAGATTTTTTTTGGTATGAAAATAAAATTTGAAACAATTTGGAAATTGCTTTTCCCAAAAACGAGGAAAAACAAAAGGGAATTTTGTAAATGGGCAATATTCTTTTTTTTTTTCTTACCCTTCCCTAATGGGATACAAATTTTTATTCGTAATTATTTCCTCGATTTTATTTCAATACCAAAAAAAAAATGAAAGTGAGAAAGTAATTTTCGGTACCCCAAATTATATATACATATATATATATATATAGATATATAGATATATGCATATTTTAGGGTGTTTCAAGAAAAGTTCGTATACACAAAATTTTATATTATTTTATTTTATTTTTTTTTTCAATTAATCATCCCTCCAAAAACTGAAATAACCGAAATAACGACGAGGAGTATTTATTCAATTTCCCGCATTATCAATATTGAATTAATGAATCAATTAATCGATAACGTGGGAAATCAAATGCTCCTCGTTCCAATTTTCAAAAGTCGATTTCAAAACGGGAAGAAACGAAAAAAAAATGAATATTTTTAAATGATCGTCGAAATTCGCAGCCGAACTTCCTTTTACAAAATGTCAGCCCTCAGGTAAAAGAAAGGAAGTGAATAATTTCTTTTTTATAAGTTCAGTAATATTATAAATCTAATTTTTTTTCTTCTTCTGGATTTTTTTTTTTTTTTTTTTTTCAATATTTTCTTCAAAGAAATGATTTAAAATAATAAACGTCTTCATATATTATTTAAATACACAAAGAATATATTTAAATAATATATAAAGAAATATTTAAATACGAAATACGGTTTTTTTTGTTTTTTCGGATTTTGTTGGGGATGATTGATAGAAAAAAAAACCAATATTTCTTTTTTCTTTTTTTTTCTTAGCACCTTAATATATATAAAAAAAATATATACATACGCTTCTGGCATATACGCTTCGTGGCTGTGGAATTGTGGATGCAGACTCGCAAATCATTCATTTCATTGGTTTCCACACGAAACTCGACACTCCGATTCTCGGGTACCTTTTATATATATATATATATTTTTTTATTTTTTTACACGACTCTCTCCACCCGTCTTGGTTAACTTATATTTATTTTCTTCGGTTTCTGTGCTTTTCTACCGTCTTCCGCCTTCATTGTTTACGAACTTTTCCTCCTTCCGTTGCACTTTTGGCCCTCCCAGAGTACTTTTGCAGGTATCTTTCGTTTTCAATCACCCCCAAGTAGGATTTAGGAGATTTCTGGGTACGTGGGGGTTCCCATTTCTCACTGAAAAAAAAAATATATATATATAACTACAATTATATATTTTATAAAAATACCAAGAATTTTTTTAATTGTTTTTAAACAATGAATTTTCATTTATTGGGACGACAAATTATAAATAATAAAATCCCCCCCCCCCCCCCCCAAAAAAAATAAATATTTTTCTTTTCCGGGAAATTAAAGAAAAATAATTTTCGGCAAAATTATCGTTACACGAGGGGACAACAAAGTTTCAGGAAAATTCGTTAAAGAAAAAATCAATTAATTTTCAGGAAAATTCGTTAATGAGGAAATCAATTAATTAATTAATTATCCATTCGAAAAAAAAAATATAACAAACGAAGTTGATTGATTGCCCCTTAAAAAAAAATAAATAAAATCGACATTTTTTTAAGGGAAGAATTGAATAATTAATTATTTGCCCCTTAAAAAAATTTCAATTTTATTTTTTTTCAACGGGCAATTAATTAACTTCGTTTATTTGTATTATTAATATCAATAATATTATATTTTTTGAAGTGAAAAGTAATTAGTGAATTCCCTCTTTAACGAAATTTTCATTTTATTTTATTTTATTTCGAGGTACAATTAATTAATTAATTTATTTATTAATTGCACCTTGAAATAAAATTAAATGGAAATTAATTGATAACTCGTTCCCTTAAAAAATAGCAGAAAAATCCATTAAGGGAGCAATTAATTAATTAATTAGTTTTTCCCTCCCCCATATTCGAGTAGGAACGTAATTAAAAGCAGAATATATATACAAGCAGCAATTAATTATCGTTTGCAACGCGAATGTTTGGGAATCCGAAACCCGAAGGTCTCCAAAAGTGGAGTGTGTGTATGCGTAGCCTTGTTATCATCAACTACCGCAGAGCTTTGTTTCCAGTGTTCCAGGCTTTGTGCCCTGGAATTTCTGGAACGAGAAAGACCTCCAATTAAGCAGTAGACTTCCGTGGTTTATGATTACAAGCGAGTATAGTGCCGGACTGGAAACTAACTCACTCTAATTCCAGAATTCCAGAATTCCAGTCTGGAAGCTTTCGGGAATTCCCTTGAAACCGAAGGCTTTCGGTGTCTAGCTTTGCCGGATTTCCAAATTTCGAATTTTCTGAAAAATAAAAGGAGGATTAGAAGAAAAAAAAATTGGAGCCATGAAACAATTTTGAGAAAAGATCGAATGGCGATTTTCGAAATTAATTTCTCTGCAGAAAAAGATATTGGAAAAATTGGTACCAAAAAACAGAATTTTGTCATAGTTTTTAAAAAACGGTTCAATGGCGATTTTCGAAATTGAATTTTTTGCAGAAAAAAATATTGAAAAAATTGGTACTAAAAAATAGAATTTTTATACAAATTTTCGAAAAGGTTCAGTAGCGATTTTCAAAATTGAATTATCTCAGGGAAAAAAATGACCTTTAAAGGACCGGCATTTTATATTTTTTTTAATTAATCATTTCGTCATGTTTTAAATTAAAATTAATAATTAATAATGAATAAATTAAAATTCAATTCGTCGCGCGGAATTTGCAGATTCATTTTTGGGGCCTTGCCGGTCCAGAAGAGTTACCATAAATTGGTGCCAAAACCTCGTTTTTAGAAATCGTCAAATTAAAAGAACCTAATTTTTTTTGTAGAAAATTTTTGCAGCTCCCTTTTTTTGCGCAATTTTCATTTTCCCCAATTTTTCTTTTCTTCGGTTTCCCCTTACATTTTCATATTTTTTACACACACACAGACCACATACACATACATGTGTATCGACCGTCATTATCAATTAGCCGCTTACCGATTATCCCACAAAAGTGGGTATTCCGGTCCCGCGAAGGTTCCAAAAAAAAAGAAAAAGAAATGCCATCCCGAAAATTTTTTTTCTTCCAAAAAATCCGGAAAATCGCCGGTTGCACGATAGACAAAGTCGTATTTGCTGGAAGAGTGCAGACTGAGACAAAGTGGTTGAACCCCAAAGACGAATAACGGTACACCTGTGGATAGAAAAATTCATAATTAATATTCGATAATTAATAATGAATAATTTGAAATTGATTAATTAATAATTAATAATTAATGCCAACTAAAAGAATTTTGTAATGAATTTCCCAATTTTCATTGATCTCAAATTTGAAAATTTTGATAAATCCTGGAAATTGAAATCTGCAATTCTGATTTTCCAATAATCATAATAATAATAATTATAATAATAAAAATAAAAATATAAAAACTGTATAAATGCGAGAAAAATCACGATTTTGTAAAATATCAGAAATTAATTAGCAAATTATTGTTAATTGATTTCTCGGATTTATACCAAGTTATTGTTGTTGTTATTATTATTATTATTATTATTATTATTATTATTATTAATATTTTTATTATTATTATTATTATTTTTTTAATCTCTCCAAAAGTATGAAATTGAATAGGACGAAAGTTGGAAGGACCCCGGGTAAGGATTTAATCTAAAAATCTAATCCTGTCGGTTAGAAAAAAGGGAAGGAAAAAAGTGGACTCGGTTGAATCTCGCCACCGTAATTTCCCTATCACCGATGATAAGCATCGTGAATTGTTGGAAACAGGCGAGGATTTCGTAGGTGCATACATACATACATACATACATACTATAACTCCGACTTGAACTCTGAAATTTGCCCCGACTTTATTGAGTTCAAGATTACCGCCGGTATATAATTATGCGATATCCTTTATCTCGCCTCTCTCCTTTTATATACTACCGAATAGAAAATTATTCGCTCGATATACGTATATTTTAAATAGTATTTTTTTTTTATAAAGTAGCGTCGGACAATGATAAATTGATAAGAAAAGGATTCCTTCAAATTCGTATTATTATCATTATTATTATTATTATTATTATTATTATTATTGTTATTAACACTGCCAATGTTGATATTGGTAATATTAAAATTATAATTAACGTTATTGTTACTATTATTACTATTATTAAAATAACAACGGTGGTAATTATGACAACAATAATAGTAATAATAATAATAATATTGAAAATAATTTTATTGTTAATATTATTATAGTAACTGAATAATGATTGTGCTAATAATAATATAATAATAATAATAATAATAATAATAATAATAATAATAATAATAATAATAATAATAATAATAATAATAATAATAATAATATAATAATAATAATATTATAATAATAATAATAATAATAATAATAATAAAAGTGATAATAATAAAATTAACAGCTGCAATTATCAAATAAATGAAGAAGAAAAAAAATAGAAACGAATATCGAAAAAAAAAACCCCCAAAAAAAACCAATTAGTAAAAATAGTGAGGAGATGACGATCGAGGGAGGAAATATTGACCCCACCCCCCACCCCTTTTTTTGTATCTTCTTTCTCTCTCTCTCTCTGTCTTTTTTTGGAACCCATTCATGGAAAAAATTTTCAGACACAAGCTTTTCTCGACTCATTTCAAATTTTGGTTGCATTTTTGTTTTTCTCTCCTCCTGAATTCCATATATTTTTTTTTTCTAACGAAAACCAAAAGAAGACGAACAAGAAGAAGGAGGAGAAAACAAAGTAAAGATAGAAAAACATATTCAGGATCCCACCCCCCCCCCTCCCCCCACCAAGGGGGTGATTTTTCCATTCGGGGACGATCAATTTTCAATTTAAACGCGTATCACGAGTTCGGGCAAAAGAAAAGAGGAGAGGGATCGTTAAGATTAACGATTTTTCAGGTTCAAATCAATTTCACGGTCTTCCCCGACAGCAAGTTTGATTCAGGTAAAAAGCTCCAAAGAATCTCTCCCAGTTTGTTGGGGGGCCCCCGCGCGTCGCAGGAACGAGCTTTCGGGGCCCGGATTTTTCACCCCCCTCCCGGAAGCTCGAAACTCGTTCCCGCGAAACCCGGGGACTCCTCCTTTGTCTCGTTTCCAATTTTGTTGAAAAAAAAAATAAAAAATTTTTTTTTCCTTTTTTTTAATTCTCTTCGTTTTTTGGAATTTCGTACATGTTGAATTTTTGATACTCGACACCGAGAGAAAAGTTCCCTTTCTTTCTGTACAAAGGTTCTTTTTCTGTTTTTTTTTCTACAACTTGTAAATATACCAAAAAATATGAAAATTCGTAGGAACCCCTCGAACGGACGCATATACGCGTCCAGAATGTTTCCTCTCTTCGGTTCTAATTTAGGAAAAGTGGTATGGGTGCTTTCCCCCCCTCCCCCTTTTTTTATAATTTTTTTTTTCGATTTTTATAATCGTTGTTATTCGTCCCCAGGTTCGAGTCCCGTAGATTCGGGGGTGTTCTATTTTTTTTTCTCCCGGGCACGGGGTGGATGGGGATGATGTCACCCCCCTTTGTTTAGAATTAATTAGTGTGGTGTCGGAAATTTTTTTTTTTTTAGGGATGGAAAAAATATCCTTCGTGTCGAGATTTTGGAAATCGAATTCGGGGTGGAAAGTGAGGGGAGGTTTCCGGGGTACTGGTATTTTTTTTGGAAAAAAACTGGAAAATGTTTTACAAAATTCGAAAAAAAAAGAAAATATAAAAGCAGTTAAAAATGTTGCCTTTGTTTTTGAAATTTTGGAAAATGTCGCAATTTTTATTTTGCATTTTTTTCTTCCATGAAATTTCTTCAAAAAAGTAAACTAAAAATTCTGGAAAATGTTTTTCAAAATTTGAGAAAATAAGGAAGATTGAAAATTTGAGTTTCCCAAAAATGTGAAAATTCTCGAAAATATTTTGCAGAATTTGGAAATTGCCGCAAGAGCAATTTTCCATGGCAATTTGACAATTGCTATTGTTTTTTCGAAATTTTCTAGAATATGGAATATATTCGAAATTCGAGAATCAGAATTATAAAAATGAAATCAGAATTATAAAAAATAAATTTGTGATTTCCCAGAAATTGGCATTTTCTGAATAATATTTCCCAGATTTGGAAAAAAATTAATCCCATAATGAAGCAAAAATCAAAATTTCGTTTTTCTTTGTTTTCTCCAATTCCGAAAAATATTTGGAAAATCCAGAATTCCAGAAAAACAAAAATGTTACTCTTTCATTCGAAATTCGTCCGTTCGGGAAGAAAAAAATTCGGCAAAGAAAAATAAAAAATTCCAGTACCGTGGAAATTGTTGTCCGAAAAATGCGAAGTTAATGGAAAATAGGAAATAAGGAAAAAAAAAGGAATCGACGAAAGATATTTTGCCAGAAAGTAAAAGTGCACTTCCCCAGGTAGCGGATACCCAATGCATATGATACCTTGAAACACCTTTCTCTCGGTATAAAATTACGAAGATATGAGTACCAATTGCTTGCGATTTGCACAGAAAGGAAAAATGTTCCGAAAAAAATGTTGGCTCTGAAAGTGTCTTTCTCCGTTATCGAAAATTCGAGCTTTTTGAATTTGGAATCCCAATTTTGAGAGTCGTGAATCTGCGAAAAAAAGGAAACGAGTCATGCGCGAAATGGAAAGTCGGAGCTCGAATTTCAATGGTCTCCAAATTGCAAAATTCGTAATTTCAAAAATAGCGGAAGCTTTTGTTTTTCCAAAACGGATATTTTCAGGGTCAGAAAATGGGGCTGCGTTGTTGGTAGTGGTAGCTTATTCTGAATTTCATTTGCTTGCAGCTTTGCCACTTTGCCATTTTGCTACTTTGCTACTTTTTCTGTCGCTTTTTTTTTATAATACTTCCGACCAACGAATGAATTTTTCTTTATGGTTGTTTTTACTATACGGTCCGTGTCGGGAGCCAACATGCGGTTCCCAGATTTTTGGAGCTCGCGAAACATCGATGAAAAAGAAAATTAGAAATACATATTCGACAGGTTTCTTCGAAGCAAAAAGAGTTGAGCTATTTTTTGAAAGTTTGAGGAATACGAATTCCTTGAATATTTATTTACTTTATGATTGTTCATTTGGGAATCGATTCACCAAGAAATTTCTTAATAATTGGGAAAAAAGCTGCGAAACAAAGTTACAGCTGTCGACGACTGTGATTTTATATCGAAGCCACAGCTCTCGACTACTTTGGTTTCGTATCGAAGCTACAGTCGAAGGTAATTAACTAATTCGACTGCGCCTTCGGTATCGAAAAGAAACTAATGTAAGTCGGTTCGAAGAAATTTGCAACTGTAGCTTTCGACACCTACAGCGATGTTTCAGCTCTCGACTACATACTTTGGTTTCGTATCGAAGCTACAGTCGAAGGTAATTAACTAATTCGACTGCGCCTTCGGTATCGAAAAGAAACTAATGTAAGTCGGTTCGAAGAAATTTGCAACTGTAGCTTTCGACATCTATAGCGAAGCTACAGTTAGTTGTCAAAAAAACTTCGACATCGAAGCATAAAAAATATAGAAATATCGATAAAAATTTCATCGATAATTGCTCATATTTGAATTATTTTGAATCCAACTTATTGAATTTCAAAATTCAAGAACTCAAATCTTCTCTCCAGTCGAATAAAAGAATTCTACTGGAAAGAAATTTCTTCGACTTAAATTTTCCCATTTTCCCCAATTACCCCATGTTGGTTCCCATACGGACGTCGATTCGTCTGTACCTACTTTGCATGAGTAAAAATTTGTATTATTGTAACAGTAGTAGTGATGATAATAATAATAACAACGATAGTAATTACCTCTAGTAACTGTCGGCCTTTCTGTTGTTCTTGTTGTTGTTGTTGTTGTACGTATAAAGCAAACGCTGACTTGGAAAACATGCTTTCGTTGGCGAAACCGTAATTTGCTTTACTTTCCTGACAATAGACTCCAATCTGAAAAACCAAAAAAAAAATCAGGATTATTATTTTATTACCACAACGATACAAAATTTATTGTTAATGCTTGGAGGAAGAAGCAAAAACAAAATAGGAAGCAGGTATTTTGTTAATTTTAGGCGCACTGAAAGAAACCCACATTTTCCCATCTTCTCGAAATCTTTCTCTATGAAATTTCCAACTGAACTTCTTTCTTCTCTGACTTCGCCACTGCGAATAGGTGTCTGTGTTACTATTATTAATCCTACTGTTTATTTCATTCCAGGTGATAAATCATTTGGAGAATAATCACTCACTTGGAGAACTAGAGCTAGAGCTACGTGACGCTCGATTATGACATTACCTATGTAACAGGCGATAGGTCTCTTCTAGTGGAAATCATTCCTGGAAGAGAGAAATTTCAGAAAACGTGGGGGAAACTTCCTCCACGTTCGTCTGGAATGTCTTTGCGGTGGATTTGCATATTTTCCAGAAGAGTCCTGAAAGCAGAAAATCCGTAGGAATTGTGTGCCAGGTGTTCGATCGAGTTCGATTCCTGCGAAAGGACTCGATGGAGGATGGTATTATTGTAAAATTCCTTTTTTTTAGGACAATAGCTACGACTGCGAAGAAAATTATCGTAGCTTTTACGATTCCGAAGTGTCGATAACTTTTTTTTACAGCGAAATTGTAATTTCGCAGCGAAGGTACAGTTGTCGATAACTTTTAATTCGAAGCAAAGCTACGACTGTCGATAAATTTTACTTTTATAGCGAAGCTACAGCTGTCGACAATTTTTCTTTCGAATCGAAGCTACAGTCCGAGAAAATTATAATTCAACCGCAGCTTCGTTATCAAAAATAAAACATTGTAACTCGGTTCTAAAGAATTCGCAACAATAGCTCACCTATGGTCCAGCTACAGTTAATTGTAAAAAAAATGAGTTTATCCGAGACCAAAGTTACAGAGACCGAAGCTTCCTTCGACCGAAATATAGAATCGCCATAAAAGAAAAGTGTAATTTTGATCGATGCGAATGCTAACTTACATCGAAGCACCAAACTCCACGAATCGAACATCCGGTGCACGAATCCTCCGGTGCTGGACCATCGCCTGCATCCCCAAAATTGATCCTCCCTCGACCGATCCATGCATTGGCCCTGAAAATGGAACCGAATTACTATCGAGTTTCAGCATCCCTCGAAATCACTCACTAATTATGGCTGGTTTGTAGATGAACGGGATGTGCGTGTCGCCAACAACAGGACGGAATACAATGAGTGGTAGTGGTGGTGTTGGTGGTGGTGGTGGTGGTGGTAGTGAAGTTGTTGATCATAACGAGAGCAATATCAGTGGTAATTCAAGTGGGTCGACCGATCTCGAAGTGGCTGCGAGCAGCAGTCGCTCGACCGGTATTCGCATAACCGACTCCTCATCCTCATCCAACGACGATGGGAGTATAGCCGGTATATTGTTTCGCAAATCGTTGGCATTGGAACCTGGTCGTCACTCTCCTCGAACACCAGGTATCCGTAAGCTGCAAAAGTGTCTGAGCACGTCGGTCAGTCATTACGAGACGGCGGACGGTAGCCCGGCTACCGGTTCCGGGAACGCCGGTGGCCCCGGCAGCGGATCCTTGCCAACTTTCCATACCCAGCGCAGTGTCGACATTCGCAATTACAGCACCAACGCTTCCTCACAGGCTGCTTCCCTGACTTCTCAGTATACCCTCAACGCTAGACAGTATAGCAGCTTCGGTATCAATCATCACTTACTTATTAACCGCTACTAGACCGTTTCCACCGCTCGCAGACAAGTCACTGGAAGCAAGACATCACTTTTACAGACACAGACAATCATACTGATACCGATACAGATGTGGACCGGAGTTCGCTCCGGATGCTGCGAAGAAAATTCGACTCGTGTGCAGCGGCATCGATACCAAGGAATCCAGTAGTCGGTAGCAGGAGCGATCCTAATTCCAGTTCTACCGAACACTGGATGTCTCCTAATTCGATTCGCAGTCATACGTGTTGCTAATTTTCTTTTTGAGAATTGAAATTTATTAGTTGGAATCGATATCGGTGACGAACTGATCCTATTCCACGGGATGATTAATTTAATAGGGTTTCGATCGACTCGAACTTGAAATTGAATCGAATCGATCCATAAAATCAAATTTAAGCAACTTTGAGGAACGAGTCATTTATTCAAATTTCGATCGACACTTAAAATTCAGATCAAACCGATCCATAAAATTCAATCGGATCGATCTTATGGATCGATCAATTGTATTAAATTTGGATCGATACGTCAAATCCAATTGAATCCATCTTCGAAATCGAGTCGACTCGATCCCAAAAGCTAATCGAATTAAATCAATACAAAGTTCAATCGAGGCACAGATTTAAATTGAATCAATCGATTACATAAAATCGAATTGGTAGTACCTAGCGATCAATTAACCCTTTGAGATCCTATGGCGAGTGTGGCTCGACACCCTATAACGTTCTAGCGATACGACTCGGACCACGAAGGGGTAAATTAAATTTGAATCGATACATAGAGAATCGAGACCGATCGATCCCCAAGTTCGAATCGAATCGATCTTACGGACCAATTCAATTCAATGGAATTCAAGAACTGCTGCGATTAAAAAATTCTCACTTTTTTCTCCTCGCTGTTGAATTTGAAGAAGTCGAGCCACCGGACACTATCGAAGTGTGTGTCCCAATTTGGGCTCGACTCGCCTGCCACTTTTGAGCCTCGAGCAGCGAACGGTCCACACTCGTCATCAGACACTCAGACTCACTTTTCGACTCGACACAAAACAAAGGCTTAACTGTAACTCAGTGGTTTGACTTACTTTTGCAAGACAGAGCCTCATGTTATTACGGCACTTGGATGTGGTCACGAAAGTCACTCAGATAATTTCGCACCGATTTCTCTTGGATTCTCTTTTTCTCTCTCTTTTGTACTTCTGTCTTATATCTCTCTCTCTCTCTCTCTTTCTCTGTTTCTTCTGCCTTCTCTCTGCCTTTTTTAGTGTCGGGTGTCATTAAAAAAGGGATCGAAGTCTCTTCTCTCTTCCTTTGTGTCATTATGCATACCGTAGGTAGTATTCCTTGTGATGATAACTCTACGGAATATTTTACTCGCGAATCCTCTGGGATGTTTCTGTTTCTGAAATGAGAAGAAAAAAAAAGAAAGAAATATTGAAACGTTCTTTAGTTTTTCAAAGGAATGCTCTCATCCGCATCCACTCACTCTTTCTTATTCTGGTTCCTTTAATGGGTCTACGATTATTATTATTATTATTACTATTATTATTATTATTATTATTGTTGTTGTTTCTACGACTGCTTCTAGTACTGTCACTATTTTTGTTGTTACTTCCACATACTATTACTATTACTATTAGTATTGGTATTGGTACTTTTATTATTGCCAATATTTGTTACTATTATTTTACTACTACTACTACTTCTACTACTACTACTACTACTACTACTACTACTATTCTTCTTAAATTTCTCTAACTGTATGCAAACGTTCACATTCACTCGTACACTTGGTATTATTATTGTTGCTGCTGTTGCTCTTGTTGTTGTTGCTCTTATTGCTGTTGTTATTATTGTTGACGAAAGGCACATTCTTCCATTCCACTTTTCGAAGGAATTTTACAGCGGAACATTAAGAAATTTGAAATTCTAGTTGTTTGGCGACGACGGCACTCTTTTTATACCAATTTTACTTTACTTTACTTTACTTTCAATTTCAATTGCAATTGCAATTTCAATTTCATTCAATTTAATTTCAAACTTTTTCTCTTCCATTTCCTTGCTCTCTTCTGGCAACAGGTCTTGAGAATTCTTCAGCACATTTTCCGTCTCTATATTCTTGCCTAGTGCTCTATTCTCCGTTTTTCGGGAAATTTATTTTCCAGGATTCTCTCTTCCTCATTTCTCCGCATTCTCTCACTTTCAGCTCCATCGGCTCTCATTTATCTATTTTTGTTTGGTCCAAATGAATAACGAAGTAACGAAAAGCTTCCCATATGGGGCATATATGGCGGCATGGCGGATCGGCAGCATCCCGTAATCGCACAAAGGGATCGGCTTTTCCTTTTTCTCTCTCTCTCTCTCTCTCTCTCTCACCTACCGCTGGTTTTTCATATCTGCATCTTACCTCTGTCTAGAGTAAACACAGGAAATAAGAATTAGTCTTATCTTAGAATCTAGGGTAGGAATCCTGCAGGATCTCGTTCCAAGAAAAAAAAAAAAGAAATAGAAAAAAGGAACGGTGAACCCGAAATGGAAAAGAGGAAATTATGTAGAAAATTTGGGTAGAATTTACTAGATTGCATGGACTCCTGGGGATTTTTTGCCCCCTCGACCATTCGGAATCGAAGGCAAATCGTGTTTCTTTCGTGGAACAAAAAATTTGGGATCGAGGGTTCCTAATTTTTAGACTTATTCGTTCGATCGAGTGGAAATTAGTTTCAGAATTTGGTTTCCGAAGCAATTGGATTTCTTTTTAGGAAGGTATCGTGGAAAATTTTGGAGATAATTGTTCGAGTAAGTCGGGGGAACTCGAGAATTTGGGGAATCGAGGATATTCGGAGAATTGGTCCCGAGCACAAAATCAGAATTTGGTTTTCGAACGAATGGAATTTTTTTAGAGAATGGGATATTTTTGAGATATTTTTGAGATATTTGAGAGTTGAGTGAAATTGAAGAAATTATGGAAATTTTTGGAACCAATTTTTATGAAATCTGAGAATTTGGTCCCGAGAAAACAAATTCTAAATTTGCTTCGGAACCGATTGAATTTTTCAGAGAAATGGACTATTAGATATTTGAGAGACTCGAGTGTTTTTTGAAATTCAAAGAACTGTAGAAATTTTCCAGTAATTTGAGAAACCCTAGAAATTTGAGAAAAGATGAAAAATTCATGATTTGTAATTATTTGTTAAGCTTGACAAATTTTGGAAAAATGATCGATTCGAGGGACACCGGACAAATCTCGAAAACTCGAACGATCGAGTAAATCCTGGAAGCTCGACAAATTAGAGTAATTTCGAAATGTCCGATTAAAATGTGAAAAGACGATTGAATTCGATTCCAAGGCGGTCTTACAATTAGTGATACTCACGCTAATTAGTAGTTGCTGATGATGCGAGTAGAGTGGACGAGATCGAGCGCATACGACTGTCTCACAATCTTTGATTTCGATAAGAAGGGAAGTTCTGTAATTGGATTTGAGATCGGCACCTTTGTCACGACACTATTTCCCCCGGAAAGTTCATTACGGCCTTCCTGGGAACTGTATTTCTGTTCGACGTCCCTCCAATGGCAACTCCTTGTCACGACAGCACACTTCTGTAACAAAGAAAGAAAAGCCGTTTCACAGTATTTCTTCGACTCATCCATTACCTTCATGAGAAAGCTTTGAATGAGCGCAAAGAAAAATATTGTTAAGCTGCGCTTCGTGCAATTCACACACACACACACTCGGATTCTGAACCTTTTGACAAAACGAACCACGCCCAAGGGTCGCCCTCGAATTTAAATTTCGCGCGAAAAAGTATCAGCCTTGAAAGAAAAGTGTCAAAAGGTTCAGAAGTAGAGTGTATTTTATTATTATCGCTATTATTATTATTTGTTACTATCAAGAATATTTAGTATTTTTGTTAATCAATGTTAGCGACGTCGTTATTTATTGTCTATTTTTTTCTTACTATTTTTGTCTGATTTAGAAAAGAAAATGTTGTTTGTTTGTCGTTCGATTGTAGAAGTTTGTTGTTTTTCCTCATTTTTAGTTGTTGCTGATTATCGATCGATTACAAATATGTATGGACAATTGTCGAGCTCGACAATCCATGGGAATCGAGGAACCGAGGAATTTTTTGGATTTTCTTTTTTGCCAAAGATCCCCAAAAATGAGACTGTGTGTTTATTTGATTTAATGAGACTGTTTGTTTAATCTCGAGAACTCTAATAAATAAAAAGAATTTTCTTCGAACATCGGATTCGCTGAATATTTCTGAATATTTCGAAGTCTTTTTTCTTCGAGTCGTCGAAGTAATTTCATCGACGACTCGAAGAAAAGACAAAATGATTTTCGAAGACTCGAGAATTCAAACCCGAGGATTATTTTCAAATAAATTCATTCGAAGTCAAAACTTTCTCTATCAATTATTTACTCGCAAGTGATTCGTTATCTCGAAAGTGATCAATTAATTAATTAATGAGTCCAAAAAATAATAATTCATATGGAAGATAAAAAATAATTTTTAAAAAATGTTCTAAAATCAAGGGAAAAAAATTCGCCCCTTTTTGCTTTTCAAAAACTTTCTTCCTCGATTTCCAAGAATTTCGAGATTGAAAAAAATCTGTAATTATATACATTTTTTCTAATTTTAGCAAAAATTCTTAACGTTAAAGTAATTCTTCTGTTTCCTTCTTTTTTCATTTCATTTTTTTCCATTTTTTTATACCTACATTTATATATATATATATATATATATAAAAAATAATCTATATATAATTTTGACTTCTTTCTTATACCGTCAATGTTGTTATTGTTATTGATGTCAATGTTACAAAACACTAATTTGTTAATTGCTGTCGTTATTGTTACTGTTACTACTACTGTGCGATTTTTCAAGCAACTTTTAAGTGTCTCGAAATGGAAGGAAAAAATTCTTGATCTCTTAAAGAAAAAAAAAATGGAAAAGAAATGTTAATAATAATAACTTGAAAAAATATTTCCTAGGGAAACGGAAAAAGAAAAATTCGGAAAATTGCGGCGTGCAAATTTGTATGATTCGAATTCATTCTTTTAATTTTCTCCAACTTTTCGAATTTTTCCCTAAATTGTAATTTTTTTTTTCGAAATCGTCAGACTACCGGTAGCCGCAATTTTCTCGAAATTTACGATAGCTTTTTTATCTGTACAAGAAGACTTTTCCAACTGCATGCCTCTTTTTTAACTGTTTTAGTAGTTCAAACAGGAGCTTTCGTTTTTCTTCGAAATGAAAAGTAAGAGATTACAGATCATTCGGATAGCGATGTGAGTGTGTAATCGTTTACTTGAACTTTTTTCTCGGATCTCTGGCCGGATAGACAAGCTGGACAGTTCCTTCCAACGGTCTAGGAGCTCGAGCATGTCGTCCCTCGAGAACATCACCACCGAAACCATCAGCTGCCTTACTTTCGCCGATTCCTACACGAAAAAGAGTGGTGAGTTGCGATTCCCATGAATTTGTATTAATTTTTTTTTTTACAACAATAATATCCATAATTATATTATTATATTAAAATTCAAATTATATTTACAAAAATATATCCAGGATATATAATTTCTATTTTTATTATAATAAACAGAAATTCTAACAGAAATAGAAAATAGAATTTCTATTTTTAAGAAAAAAAAAAATTGCAAATAGAAATTCTAATAAAAATGGAAAATAGAAAATGGAATTTCTACTTTTTATTTCTAATAAATAAAAATAGAAATTATATCGTCGATATACTTTTCTCAATATTATTTGAATTTTAAGTGAAAGAAAAATAGAATCAATGAAAATCAAGAAAAAAATAGTGCATAATAAAAATGCATTTAATCCTATTCCGTTTGCAATTCTTTTTTTTTTTAAATATTCCCATTCGTCCAAAATAAATTTTCTTTTCTAATATCTTCAATATTCTTATTTTTTTTACTCTATTACCAATATTATTGAAACATTATGCAACGGTCATTTAATTATTTTTATTTTATTCTTAATAAAATTATTTTTTTTTGAAGTTCTTGATTCTCGAATTTTTCAATTCCCTCGAAAATTCTATTTTTTTCTTACAAGAAAAATGACTCGATTTTAAAAAGAAAAATTGGAACAAAGAAAATTCTCCAGGAACTCGTGGTTCCAGTAATTCCAAAATTTCCTCTAAAATTCAATTTTATCCATTTACCTTTAAAAAAAAATATTTTTTTCTGCCTTTCTTCTAATTCCCAAAAGTTTGATTCCATTCTAGAGCAAAAAAAGTCCCGATTTTCACCGTAGCCGGACAAAAGGAAGCGGATTCTCCTTTTTTTCTTTCTTTTTTTTAATAATTTCATACTCCGCCGTTTTCCAAGCGTAAAAAGTCCAATAAAGCCCCACATTGCCCATAAAGGAGACCTCAACGCCGGGGAGGTTTACGACTGCAATTCCCTTGCCCTGGAATTCGATGATAAACTTGTTATCAAGTAATAAACGCTCGTTCCAGATGGCAATGCTTTACCAACTCTCTGGATTGGAACGTCACTTGGATCCGTACAAACGGTCGTCTTCAATGCACCCGCACCTGGAGAAAGACACGCTCAGCCTGTGATCGTTTCCACCTGCAGTAAGCTTACTGCCTGTATTTCGCGTAAAGCTTTTTCGTTTCTACATGCACTTTATCCCTCGTTTCACGGTAATTTTGTGTTTTAAGTTACGCACTTCTCTTTTACGCCCACCGCAAATTCTCCAGGTACTCCAGCTCCAGCTCCAGCTTCAGCTTTTATCGCCTCTTCGCGTTTTTTTTATTTTTATTTTTATTTTGATTTTTATTTCCCTTTTTTGATCGTTAAAGATGATTTTTTTGTTCTTTTCACACCTGCAACAAACAAAACGACCTGTAAGTATGCGAAGGAAATGTGCATTTATTATATTTACTCGTTTCTATGTTCCATCGGTTGCATGTCTTTCAGGGTACAGGTAAAATTTCGTACCGACGGTAATTGAGGTGAAAATGGCTGCTGCTTTGATACTTTAAAGAAATTTTTTGGAAATCGAAGTAGTTTTTTGGGGGGGGGGGAAGTTTTATGAAATTGGGAAATTCTTGAAATTCAAGAAATTTGGAAATTTGAGAAATTCAGAGAAATTGTGGAAATTTGGGAGATCCAAATAAAATTATGAAAATTTGGGGAATCCAGAAAAAATATAGACATCTGAGATCCAAAAAAAAATTTTTTTTTCAGAAATCCAGAAGACTTGTGATAATTTGAGAAATTCAGCAACATTATGGAAATTTGAGAGATTCAGAAAAATGGGGGAAATTTGAGAAATCCGGATAAAATTATGGAATTTTGAGAAATCCAAGAAAATTGTGAAAATTTGAGAAATTCAATGAAAATATGGAATCTTGAAAAATCCAAAACTTGTGGAAATTTGAAAAAGTCGGAAAAATTGTGGAAATTGGAGAAATCCAGAAAAGTTATGGAAATTTGAGAAAATCAGAAAAAATCGTGAGAGTTTGTGAAATCGATACGAATTCAGCGATTTCCGAAATTCGAAAAATTTGGGAAATTTTAGTAATTTGAAAAATTCAGGAAAAATTTCCTTTCCAAAAATTCAAACGAGGGTGGCAGCAACCTTGAATTTCAAATACCGCCGTATACGTCGCACTCAAAATTTCTGAAATCCACGGGAAATTCGTTCTAATGCTTTTCTGCATTTTTCAGATGGCTCAACGTTCAAACTGAAGGGCTGCATCTTGACGATGTCTTTCCTGGATTGCAACGGAGCTTTGATCCCCTATTCCTACGAATCCTGGAAGGACGAGAACGTCGAAGGGAAGGATCGCGGCAGTGAGAATAATTTCTTTACCCGCATGTTGCCTTTGGAACGTCCAATTCTCGAATTTTCGAAATCCACTAACTCCGTAATTTACCGCACGTTGCAGAAAGCCAAGGGAAGTTTGGCAACAGCCGGATGTCGCCTTCGCTCAACACCCAAGGTTCCGGAGCTGACGGATACGAGGATCGACAATTCGTGGTGCTGACGTCGGAAAAGCAGGCCCGTGTCGTGGCCCTACCCTCGCAAAATTGTGTTTACAGGCAGCAGCTGGCTGAAACGCATATCGTTATCAAAGCTGAGATAACTTCTCTCAAAGGTTCTATTTTAATTAATAACAAATGTTTTTTTTTCTCAAGATCGATCTAGTCGAACCAGAGAAAACGCAGTTAATCGGAACTCGATTGGCTCCGACTGATATTTTTGAATCGATACGAAGCAAATTAATTGGCTCGAGTCGATTATTTTGGATTAAATCATTTTCCCAAGGGATAAATAAAAATTTGGATTATATTCAAATTTCTGTACGAGTGAAATTCAGTTTCCTCGATTCTCCAAAAATTTGTCGACTCGAGTCCGAGATCAAATTAGAATTTGCTTATCGAACCTTGCGTATCGAATTTTATTGTATCGAAAGGGGTAGTCTCACTAAATTAGAGAATATTTAAATCATCGATTCGAAATTAAACCCAATTGGTTCCGATTGATATTTTTTAATCGATACGAACTCGATAAATTGAATCCATAGAATTCTTTCTTCTTTTCTAAATCTCCTCGACTCGGTACTTAAATTTATAATAATAAAGTAAAAAATTTCTTACCCCAATTCCATAGATTGGAAGAAAAGAAATCCATGTTTGACGTAAAATTTCTCATTTTACGTAAAATCCAGAAATTTCTGATTCTGAATTTCTCAAATTCGTCCTTTCAGATAGCGTTTGTCTGGTTTGCTACATTTCCAATGGACACATCGCAACGTACAGCTTACCGAGTCTCAGGCCACTGATAGACGTTGATTTTCTACCACTGGCGGACTTAAGGTAAGAATGAACTCCGCGAAATTCTCGAAGCCCCATCCGCTCCTTTTTGATTTTCCTTCGTCGTCGAATCTGAAACGTATCAGAGAGAACCACGATGAAATATATACATACATATACATAGGAATTGTCTATTTCGAGGCAGATAGATGCCGACTGCATAATCTAGTCTGAGAATCTAGCGAATTCGAACACGAATGCCCTTCAGTGCACTTTTGTGTGTCGGGTGAGGAGACGAAGAATGAGACGAAGAAGTTTCAAATTTCCCTTTATGGACCGATCGATGGTTTTCGATGAACTTCGTCTCACGATTGCCTCTCTTTGCCCAGTTTTTGATCTACTTTGTGTCTACTGATATCTATACATATATGTACACAATCACGAGAGGAGGACCTCTCGGCATGCATTTCTTTGCTCGGAACGTGACTCAATGATTCTCTCGAATAATGCATCGAATGCACTCGCTGCTGCTCGCCGTGTCGAGCAAGACCGATACGTTCGGAGAAATCCTGCCAACTGCGACTTCCATTCCAGTGCTTCATTTATTTCCTCATTTTTCAGAGTCTCTCAATGTAAAAATTTTAAATTCATTAGGTCGTAGATTTCCAAAGAAAAAGGATAAAAATATTAATTTCCAAATTTCTGGGGATTTGGCTTTTGTCGGTCTTCGCAGAAATTTTCTTTTCTTGTACCTTCGAATTCCTCGAATGCAAAATTAAAAAAATTATGAAATCGAAGGTTTCGAAGCGAATATGAAATTATTATTTCCTCTTTTTCTTTCGAATTCCTCGAAGGAAAATTTTAAAAAATAATGAGATCGAAGATGAAAATCAGCAACTGGTTCGATGGATTAACTTTGGCAGGATTTTTCGCGCAATTTTGGAGCGTGAAAAGAGGGAATATTCGCGTATCCCTTCTTTTTTCTTTCTCTCTTATTTTACAAAAGTGGTAATTTCGGCGACAGTAGTATCGCGATAGGAATGTAAATAGCGGTTCTCCGATTGATCGGTTCTCGCGAAAATCAGTAAATTCGGGAAAATTGCGAATCCAACGAAGGGTAACGATGCCTGTGGCATGGTGTTCACACGTAGTGTTCTTATCACACTTTGTTCTATGTCTTCAGCACCTGTGTCTCTTTCAAAAGCACCGTTCTTCTTTGCAGGAATTTCGAACTACTTTTTTGCAATAACGTTCGACGAAATGCATTTCGCGATAATGACAATTCGGACACACCTACGTTCTTTTTGCACATGATTTGATGCTCTCTCACGGATCATCTCACCGATCATTTCGATTCGATCCAATCCGTTTCAGTTCGGTTCGATCCGATCCGGTCCGGTTCTATCCGATCTCCAATTCGAGATCACTGGAATTTTTTTCTGCCAATCATTCTCCAGAATCCAGAGAAATCTTCTCCATCTTGAATTGCGAAGATTGCAAAGAACTGGAAAAAGAAAGAAAATATTTGAAAAATGACAATCGAAGAATGTCTCCATTTTCATTCGATCACACGAGCTTCGACGTACGCACAATGGTTTCCACTCGACAATTATTTATAAGATCTATGAAATTTTTTTTTTCTGCTAGTGTCGATATATCTTTCGAACATACTGTTTCGATTTTAAAAAACCGCGAAATCTATCCGTAGTATTTTATTATTATTATTTTTTACTATTGCTGATATCTCGTTGGTATCTAATCGAAGAGAAAAATTGAAACAGATCGTAGCGATTAAGGAAGGAATTGGAGTTTGAGGGAAACCGAAGCTTCCCTCGATCCCATTAACTCGATAATTGTCTGTAAGAATGTACTGATAATAATTGGAAGAGGACGAAAGTACACTTTCCTCCTGTCTCTGTAATTTCTAACAGTTTTCAGACTACTAAACACGGCATTGTAGACCCCATGTTGTCCATATGGGGTCATCAACTCTTTGTTAATGGCGATACCGATCAGTAAGTCATCTACTAAATGTCTTCACGATCCCATTGTCGAATTCAATCCTGAGTCACAGTAATAATTGAAAAATTAGAAAAAAACATGTATAAGTCGTACGATCGAGTTGAGCTCGACTCGGAGGATATTTTCTCGAACTCAAACAGGAAAGTACCAATTTTGGGTGATTCTCAATCTTTTTAAATAATTCTTATTTCACTAATTATGAGAGAACAAAGAATTATAAAAATACTTTGCAAGATTGACCAATTCTTTTTTTCAAATGAAAAAAAAATAGGAATGTCGATCTTGAAATCAAACAATTTGCATAATCGACTCTCGTGTTCGAAGATCGATCCGAAAAAAAATTATATTTCACATCGGATCCAATTTCCTATATATTTAGGGAAAATAAAAAATAAACCTTCTCTTTTAAAATGATCAAATACTTTAAAAAAAATTCAAATTAAATACCATTCTCGTATTAAAATTTCAATGAATAATTTTATCGAAGGCATCGTTTCCCATCAAATCGATTGTAAATTACAATATGTAATCGAACTTACATTTTCTAAAATACAAGATCGATACAATATCAATAAATTTCCAGTCGATCATTTTCCAGAAGATCGACATCCCTAAAAAAAAAAACGAAAAAGAAAATCTTTACCGAAGTCTGGCTCAAGTCTTAGACGTACGTACGTGGAAAGATCGCCCGATTCCTGGATCCCCCGCTTTGTGTTCTCACGATTTGCCTCACACACGTGCCAACAGCTTCTTTCTTGCCTCCTCCCTTCTTCTCGCGAAACCTGTAAATGACAGACTCTTTTGTATAATTGTCGTAATTCACTCCCCAGATACGTATTTAGTGTACTTGCAAATAAAAAAAATCACGCGTTGACGAAATTCGAGGGATTCCAGCGAAGAAAAGTTCAGCGACTGGAATCCTTCGAACTCGCTCACTCATTCCTCTCATCATTTTTCCATTGCTCTGGAGAAGGGAAGTATAATTTATGTTTTTGGAGTCTCTCTTTCTCTCTCGCACCTTTCTAAATACTTTCATAGTTATGCAGCACCTACACTTGGGCTATTTCTTTTCTTACGTTCATTAGATGTTTTTCTCGATACCACCACTTACTTGTTATCCGCACAGACCGTAGCGATAAGAAATTGGAAATGCCGAAGAAATTTCACAGGAATCCAGGAATGGCTTTTTCTGATTCTCTCCTTTTTTTGCAGGATCGCAAGAACCCTTTGCTTCAGCAACAAAGGCCACGGCTTGTACTTATCCTCGCCCACGGAAATTCAGAAATTCTCAGTTTCCAGCGAATTTTGGTGAGTTTACTTCGAGTTCGATCGAGTCGAACTAGGGTTTCGATCGACTCGCATCAAGTTCGACTCGATCGAAGTAGATGCGAGTCGATTCCATTCGATTCTACTTCCGGACTCTGGGGAATACAGGAAAAAGCAAATTAGTTGCAAAAAAGGGAAACCAAGTACCATAATATTCAGTTTTTCCTACCCTGATGAACTGAATTTTGTTTTTCCAGCGCCGAGCTGACGGAAATGATGGGAGATCTCTTCACCGGACAAGACATGCCCGAGCCTCCGAAGGAAAGCTTCTTCAAGGGCCTGTTCGGAGGAGGCTCTCGCAGTTTGGATCGAGAGGAACTTTGTGAGTCGACCTTTCTCTCGATTTCCCAGCGAATTTCAGAGAAACATTGTTTTCTTGTAAATCCAATATTTTCCTCCAGTTTCTCTGAAAAGAAAATAGAATTCCTTTAAATTTGATTTTATTTTACAATTTTGCTCTTGAAAATTTGAGTTTTAGCGAAATGAAATTCAAATCTTGGAAATTTGAGTTCCAGAATTGGGACTTTGCAAATTTCCATTTCAAAAATTGGGATTTTGGAAGACTCGATATGCAAAAAATTAGAATCGAGTGGAATTTTAGAGAAGAAAAATTGAAATATTAGGAATTTCTTCTTTGAAAGACTTTAAAAATTAGTATTTCTATATCTTCGATGCGAATACCGACACTCTCGGAGGTTCGAACTTCAAATCTGTGAGATTCTAACGCTTCGATCGAAGTATCAAAATTTGGAAAGCCTTCGATCGCAAGAATTTGGACTTTCGCAGCTTCGACAGATTCATTCGAGCGATGCAATTTTGGACTACAGAAAATATAGAACTTCTAAAAATTCACTATTAAATGTTACCAAAGGAAAAAAAAACAATTTTTTTAGTACACACCACTAATTTTTTGTTTCTCTGGCTTCTTTGGCCCTTCCAGTTGGAGAATCCAGCGGCCGGGCTTCTCGTACCATAGCGAAGCACATCCCAGGACCAAACGCCAACACCGAGGGATTACGGGAACGGGTGTCCAGTGCCACCGGCGACGTGGCCTTGGCCCATCAGATGGTGATGGAACGTGGTGAGAAGCTGTCGCAGCTGGAAGAAAGAACCGCGCGTATGATGTCAGAAGCTGAAACCTTCTCGCAATCGGCACACGGGCTCATGCTGAAGTACAAGGACAAGAAATGGTACCAGCTATGAGAGAAGAGCAGCCACTCGCAATTTTAGTGACAATTAATCATCATCGTGTCGAATGAACGCCAATGATGGACCGCTCTGTGACGAAAATCATCACCGTCGTCATCCTCATCATCATCATCAGCAGCAGCAGCATCATCATCATCACCGTCAACTTCAACTTCATCTTCTTCATCGTCGTCAGGATGGGTGACGATCGTCACCTTCATATTCTTTCCACCCACTTCGTGTCTCTTCCCGTCTACAGTTAATCCGCGAACAACTGCAGTTGTTCGACCATTCGTCGTTTTACCAAAACCAAAAAAAAATTAAAAAATACCAAAGGAAATGGGGAGAAAAATGGGAACCCAGAAAAAGGAAATTGGGATTTTGGAAGAAGAAGAAAAAAAAAGAAAGAAAGAAATCCCGAGGAAGGAACGAGAGGATTGAAATTGCAAAGCCGGAGGGAGGACACTTTTTTTGTTTTTTGCAAGGGCATACCGATAAGATACGATAACGATAATGATACACACGCACACGGTTACGAATTAACGCATCAGTGAGAATGCGAGAGCGAATGCCTGCAAGCCTGAGTGATTCACGTATTAAAAAAAAAAAAGTATGTTTGTTTGCGAAAAAGAGAGAGAGAGAGAGAGAATATAATTACCAAAAAAGGGAAACCAATTTGTAGCGAAGTCTAACTATTAACTAAATAACTAATTAACTAATTAACTAACTTTAAATATCAGCACGCAACGTTCGTGTGTGTCGTTGAAGAGGAAGAAATTGTAAAGAAAATAATGGAAAGGAGGAAGGAGGAATTTCAATTGAGGAGTAACCGAAGGAAGCAAAATTGCAATTGCAAAGTGTCTCGCAGGTTGATGATGGATCGGAAGAGGAAATGGAGAAAACTTGTGCATGCTTCTAATATATAGAAATAATGAGATACCTTAAAATCTATAAGTCTAGAGAATATGTATACAACATTTAGCTATCGATGAATTTCTAGACGACGAAGTGAAATGCGTAAGTCAATACGAGAGGTTGTTTGATCGATAAAATGCCTTTTCAAGTATCAACGTGGCTCTCGTTAATTCATTCGGACGTTCTGCAGCAAGATCGAGAGAGAAGAGGAACAGCGAGAGGATCTCGAACCCACTTTTTATTGTTTCTCGCAGTGAGGAAGGAACAAGATCGAAGTCGAGGAAAGCAGGAGTCGAGGAACTCGATCTCGACGAACCCGATCTCGACTTTATCCGAATCTAGTCACTCGATCGATACCGATTGTTCCGAGTAGCATCGATACGAGTCTATCGATCGAAGGAGAATTTATCGAATTGTGCATATTTGTGAAAAAGCAGAAGTGGAACACTGGGATTTTGTTTACCTACGAATAAGGATTGGAAAAAGAAGGAGGAAGTAGCAGTTACGCCGAATGCGTTGACAATAATAGCCATAGCGTTGTTCCTCGCGATCCGGAGGAAACCGAGCTTTTATTCTTTCCTCGTTAAAAAGGAGTCGAAGAGAAATGCAGATTTCCAGGAAATCGGTTTTCGGAGCATTGGAAAGAAGACACAAGGATGAAAAGAGGAAGAAGAAGAAGAACAAGACGAAAGAGAAAAAGAGAGAAATGTGGAATGGAAAAGCAGGAGTCGGTGAATTTTTTGAGAAGCGAGTAAATTTAATTCGATCCGTGGTGAATTTTGTACGAACCCTAAAAAATAGGATTTAAAAAAATTGTATCCTAGAAATTGGGATTTTTAAGGCTTCGGCCTTAAAATTAAAATTTAGGAAGCTTCGCTCGAAGGAACTAGGATTTTTAAAGCTTCGATCCCAAAAATTTAAATTTTTAAGGCTTCGACCTTAAAATTAAAATTTGCGAAGCTTCGCTCCTAGGAATTAGGATTTTTAAAGCTTCGATCCCAAAAATTGGAATTTTCGAAGCTTCGATCGAAGAAATGTAGATTTTAAAGACTGCGATTCTAAAATTTTGAACTTTCAGAGCTTCGATCCTAAAAGCTACGACTTTCGAAGCTTCGATCTCAAAAGTTCAAGTTATCGAGGCTTCGATCGTAAAAATTAAGATTTTCGAAGCATCAATTTTTTCTTAGAGACTCGAAAACTTAACAATCTCTTCATCGAGATACGAAATTTCAAAATCGGGGTCCAAAAAATACAACTTTTAATACAGCGATTCTAAAAATTCAAAATCATACAATTCAACTTTAGAAATATGCTTTTTTAATGAAAATTTTCCAAAAAACACGATTCTTCGTGTCTTCGCTTTAGAAATTCCGATTTTTGGGATTATAAATTTTTTTTAAAAAGTATCTGGAAAAATAAAAAATACTTTGGTTGAAAAACGATCCAAAAAATTCACTGACCCTGCTTGCGTCGTACCGATAATTAAAAAAAATCGCAGAAAGGGGGAGCAACGACACGATAATTCGCAAGCAACCAAGAATGGATCCATTCTATGAGAGAGAGAATTCGGTGAATTCAATTGAATTTCGAAAAAAAAAAAAGACAGCCGACAGTCGCAGGATCGATCTCAAAAGGGTAAAACTTAGCGCTTTAAATAACCACATATAGTCACCAATTACGTCTCGATAGCAACAAAAAATGGGACCCCAGCCGGAGAGGAAACGGGGGATGGAATTTCAACCCCTAGCGCGATTTGGAAATTCTGGAACTTGAGGTCAAGCTCCAATGGAATAAAAATTACATAATCAATGAACGAACGAATGGAGGAAAAAGGGAAGAAGAAATCCATGGATTTATAAATTCACGCTAGTCTCCTAAAAAGAAAATAATAATAATAATAATAATAACACAAAAGGGGGAGAAAAAAGGGAAAATTGGAAATTCCGAAAGACAATATGGAAAAAAAAAATTCCCTTGGATTGATCGAAAGTCTCGTTCGTCGTATTTGGTACTGCTTCCGTGGCAATAAACGAAACCTGTACAGTTTTTTGGGGGCGTATGCCCGCGATTTTAAAAACGTAACCCGAGGATTTTATGCAACTCGAATTTTTCGGGTGGAAAAAAAGGAAGGCGTTGATCGCCGTCCACCGGATTCGAGATTTTAGAGAAGAGAGAGACAGAGAGAGAGATTTTGGATTTTAGATGAACAGAAGCAGCCCCCTTTCAATTAGAGACGATAGGAGCCCTGCAGATAAAAAATTGCAAAAAATAAAAACAAAAAACCATGGAACTATTATTATTTTTTGGTTTTGTTTTTTCATAAACAATTACTACTCGTGCTATCGAATTTCCTTGGACAATACAACCAGGAGACGCAAATTTTAGAGGAGACGAAGACGAGGAATAAAAAAAACACACACGCACACGGTACATATATATATATATATACACCCTACCCTACCATACCCTACCCTAACTTTTCACACAAAGTAATAAAGGAAAAATAAAATGGGGCACACACGTGATAAAGTAACAAGTAAGAAGCTAAGGTGACAAAAAAAAAGAGAGAGACAGAGTTATATAATATAATTATAGAGATGTATGAATATATATATTTATCAGCGTAAATATATATATTGCATATGCATATATATATGATGACATGTTAGATGATTGTTTTTGTTTCTACATATGTACGAGTTTCAAACTATGAATTCTACCATAGGATGTACAAAAGCGAATTCTATAGGATGTTCCCAAGATGTATAGATTTTAACCGAAGTTATGTTACCGCCACTTTCGTTAAGTTTCCCTATTCTTTTCCCTACGCCCTCGAATAAAAAAAATAAAAAAAAAAGGAACGAAGAAGAAAAGAAATTGTGTATGCGAATACAAGCGTGGGAGAAAGCCGGGTCAGCCAAAAGTATGGTGTTGGAAGCGAGGGGGTGACTTTTCGCAGTGAGGCTACTGTAAAATTGTGCTTTTGATTTTTTTTTTTGAAAGCTGCAGTTCTCGAAATGCAAAAATTTTCAATTATTCCCGATTTTCAACACCTCAGCTTCGATAAATCGAATATCCTTTAGGCGAAATTCCGCATTTTTGAGTCTGCAAAGATTTTTCGAATTTTTAGTAGTTATTAAAAATTCCAATTTTTCGATTCGCAAGCTTTCAGTTGGGAAAAATTCCAAATCTCAAGCTCTTACTTTGAAAAATTCCAAATTTCAAGCTCTTAGAAAAATCCCAAATCTCAACCTTTTACTTTGAAAAATTCCAAATTTCGAGCTCTTACTTCAAAAAATTCCAATTTTCAAGCTCTTACTTTGAAAAATTCCAAATTTCAATCTCTTACTTCGAAAAATTCCAAATTTCAAGCTTTTACTTCGAAAAATTGCAAATTCCAAGTTTCTTTGGCAACTCAAATTATTCCCAATTTTAGATTTCACAATTTTAGAAATTGCAATTTCAGTTTTTCGAAAATCTGCGAAATTCACCCCCTCCTGCATCCTCATGGGAAACAATCGTAAACTGGAAAACTGTACAATTGAGAAATTTCGAATTCTCGCTATCGTCGGATTCCAGAACCAGTTCCTCAAGTTTTCCATGAAAACCCGTCGAAGCCACTTTACTCTGGCTGCCCGGCTCCCGGGGAAATCCTCCACCGTTTGCATATTAAAGGAACGCAACTTCGTAGAATATCGTTATAATTTACGTACCTACAACAACAAGAAAAAAAAGAGATAAATAAATAAATTTAAAGAAAAAAAAAATAAGGGGAACTTATGTGGGAGAAGATAGGAGTCTTGAGTACTTTGCCAAGTCAGGGAAATAAAATATAAGGTGTTAATTTTAACTGATATCCCCCGCGCCCCAAAACACACCCCTTTCCCTCGGATTTGAAGAACTATTGAAAGAGACAACGACAGCTAAGGGTAAAATATTTCAAGAAAAGCGAAAAAAGAAACCATGAAAATTTTATTGGAAGTTCGAAGGGAGAAACAAAAAAAAGAAATTAAAAAAAAGCGAATCCTTGATACAATATACCATAATGGCAAGAAAAAAAAAAAATATATATATGTATTATTGATTAAAAAGAAAAGAGCAAATCAACTCTCTATTGTATTGAAAAAAAAAAAAGGAATAATTAATTCTCGACAAAGGGGAATGTTATTCGTGTTTCTCAATTTCTACCCAGAGAGGGAGGACGAATTTCGTTGGGGGATGCGATCCGATAGGGAAAAAGAAAATGAAATGTTTCATTCCGGTAGAGTTTTGTCGTTGGTCCTTCGTCGAAGGGAGTTTTTCCGAAAGTTATTCGAATCGGGAAGCATCGGCTTCGATTCCAGGGTGTTGGGTCGGATCGAGCGAAGCATCGAAGGGGAAAGCTAGCGATTAGGGATAGACGAGCACTGTAAAATGCACCCTGGAGATTGAGAGAAGCGAATAAAGAAAATGTTGAAAATGTGAAAAAATACAGAGAAAGATTGAAGAAATATAAAATTGAAAATTAGTATTCGTCTCATTTGTCAAAGTACTGCCTCGACGACAGACAGACTGTATATCTTGGCTCGGATTAATAAACGTGAGTGGAATGAAAGCCTGCGTTTTCTTCACAGACAAGGGAGAGATCGTATTTGATTCCAAAGGAACCAAAATCATGGATCTAATTGCTGATTTAGTCCCGTGGGATCTAATTAGGAATATATTAAATTCCAGGGAGGGATGAGATTTCGATCCGAGGGTTTCAATTTTTTTTTCTTTTCAGTAAAATTAGTTCGTACGAATCAAATTTCGATAAAGAGGGTTCAGTTTTGTTACGGATTGTAGAAAGTACCTTAAGTAAAATTTTCTTGAGTGTAATGTTTTGTGATTTCTACCGACGAAGACATCGTACTGGATTTTTCCTAGTGGGCTTTCCGGTACTGGTGCAAAGGAACGGTGAAACATTTACTCTTGTACTGATTGTCCCTCTGAAATTTCCAATAATTTGACAAAATTAATATACTGTTGATTGAAGAATTAAGATTTTCAAAGTTTCAAGCTTGAAATTGTAATTTGCGAAGCTTCGATCTTAGAAATTACAATTGCGAATCTTCGATCCCAAAAATGAGGACTTTCAAAGTATCGATCTCAATAATTCAAGTTATCAAAGCTTTGACCCTGATTTCTTTACTCGATAAGTGAGAAAAAAATTTCTGCTGCGAAGCTTCGATCTTAGAAATTGGAATTGCGAAGCTTCGATCTTAGAAATTGGAATTGCAAAGCTTCGATCCCAAAAATGAGGACTTTCAAAGTATCGATCCCAATAATTCAAGTTATCGAAGCTTCGATCCTGATTTCTTTACTCGATAACTAAGAAAAAAAATTTCTGCGATGTCTTACCGATCGACAAACTCGAATGAGCAAATTCGCAGCGCTGCAAAATTTCACCTGCGTCGATATGGCGATAACTTGGCACTTCAAATTCTCGGTGAAGTATTTCACGACACTGGTACGTCTCCCTTCGTCCAAATGCCCGTCGATTTCGTCGAAGAAGATCAGGGGAGATTTCTGAAAACTGCAGCAAACATTTTTATGATAAACAAATGGAAAAAATGTTTTACCTTCCCCCTCCCAAAAAAACAAATAAACCAACAAATAAACAATAAAAATACCTTGGAATCGCTATAAAAAGCGTCAAAGCGGCGACAGCCTTTTCTCCTCCAGATAGATTCTGCATTGGCTGGAAGGCTTTTCTACCAACGATGCAGGAATAATCGATCCCTCCGAGGTAAGGCTCGTCGTTGTTCTCCAGCGTTAAGAAAGCCTGAGCCGATTCATCCGCAAGAATGGCCTTGTAGATCTGGCCAATGGAATTCTGCATCTGCTCGAAGCATTTTAGGAACTTGTCGGACCTCAACTTCACCAGCGAACTCTGTTCCGAAGTGTGATTCTTCAGTTTCTTGTAGACATCGACCAGCTTCGCCTTAATATCCTTGATTTTCACGACCACTGCCTCCAGCTCGTGAGTATCATCCGACTCGAAATTCTCCATCGCATCGATTCGTTTCTTAACATCATCGATGGATTGTTGCAATTGCTTTTCGTAGCTCTCCAAGTTCCTCGACTCTCCCATATCTTCCAGCAACTCCGTGTAGTCGATCCTAATGTGCATGTTGAAACTGTCCGCATTCTCTGAGGCTAACTCGTTCGGACAAGTCGGAAGAACGATATCGTCGGCCTGCGAAAAAAATGATGTTTCAGTTTAAAGGAATTTTTTCACTTGGAAAATGTATCTCGACATTACTGGAAAAAGAGATTACTGGGATTTTAAAGGATTTTTATTCAGTTCCAAAGAAAAAATTCCCTACTCGAAGAAACTTTCTTCGATCCAAAGAAATTTTTTGTCGAACTGAAAATTGACTTCGCCGAGAAGCTTTGTTCGGACGGAAAAAAATAATTCGCCTATTTCTAATCGTTATCTGTAGGAAAAAAATTAATTTCAAGCAGAAAAAATTGATTTCTGGGAAATATCGAGGCAATTCTTTACCTTGCAAGCTCCGCAAATGTTCTGGCGTTCCAATGTCAAGGAACGAATTTGGGTTCTGATCACCAGAACGTCGTTTTTGATTCTTGCAATCGCTGTGCCGCATTTATCCAATTCTTTCTTTTCACTCGCCAACGTTTTTTCATGACTCTGAAGTTTGGATTTTCGTTCGTTATATTGATCCTCCAACTTCCGAAATTCCAAGTTCACCTCATTTACCGCTTTCTCTTTATTTCGCTCCGAATTTGCGACGTCTCTGAGAGTTTCTTCGTTCCGAGAAATTTGATCGCGCAATTTTTCTATCGACTCTGTGGGAAAAAGAAATTGAAAAATCAGCCCAAAACGTCGCTGCCAGTTTTCGAATGTTCCTGACTCGGTGCACGAACCTTCGTAATGTCCAGTTTGATTCTCCAACTCCAACTGTCGTCGAATCACCTTACAGTGAGCTTCAATTTCGGAGCAGCTGTTTATGAGACTCTGCTGGAGGCTGAAATAAAAATATAAAAAATATTCAAAAAAAGGATTGACGTGTAATTTGAAAATAAGGATAATAAAGAATTTTCTTCCCTACTCGGAATTTTCAAAATTCGAGACATCGGCGACTCCTACTTTTTTCAAGAAATCAGCGAACAATTGGTCTCTTGTGATCTTGATACGTTTCTCCAAATCTTCGATTTCCTTTGATTTCAGAGCAAAGGATGACTCCAAATTCGTTTTTTCATTCTGCAAAAAATGGAAAAGAATTTTTTATTGCATCCAAAAAAATGTCGAAAAACAGAAATTTCTATTATTAAAGAGATTTTTTTTGTACCTTCAACCGTTCCAAATTTTTTCGACTCTCCGCCAAATCCTTTTCCAATTGTTTCGCTCTTTTTAGCTGCAATGAAAACAAAAAAAAGAAATACCCGATAATCAAATAAAAATACTGAAAAATACGGATTATTTTTTCCCGCGAATTACGTGAATTAAAAATGAAAATAAAAAAATTTGTTAAATAATTGCCTTGTCGTCGAGATCGATTTTCGCGTATTTCAGCTGACCGCGAACTTTGTCTTTCGAGAGGAATACGTTTTCTTCCGAACCGCTGGCTTGAAGCACCGAATGCACTTTCGTCAGTTGCAATTCCGACAATTTCGTCGTCAACGCGATCTGGAAAACAAATTGTAATATACAATTCACATTTTTGCAGGCGTGAATGAAAATTAATCACGAAAGAAAATCCTGGAATTGAATACCTCTCTTTCTTGAAGAACTTTCAGGTTTGCCGTCTCTTCCTGAAGTCTCATACGTTTCAACAAATCCGTTGTCCCGCCGGAGATGATCCCGCTCCGTTGGAAGTAAGTCCCGTCGCAGGCTACGCACTGAAAATTCCAAGATAAACATTTTTATTTTCTATACGGAAGGAAAATTGTCCGATGGAAAATTAGAAATACTGTTTTGCCAGGGTTTTGCTAGGATTTTGCTGATTATTTTTCATAAAAGTAATTTTCCATTTAAAAGTTAATTAATTCCAATCTATTAATTATACTATGATTATTAAATTAATTAAAGTAATTTTTTTTCATAAAAACAATTTAAATGTTATTTTTTTAATTCTTAAAATTAATGTTATAGCAATACTTAATTCTTACATAGGGATTTTTGCTAGGGTTTTCCTAGGGTTTTGTCAGAGTTTTGGAAACTAAAAAGAACAATACCTGGAACCTGAAAATTTCTCAAAAAAAAAATAACTTACATCGTGGTTGTGGGTGTCGCAAATTTTTTCTGCGATTTCCAGGGTAGGTGCAACCAAGACGTTCCTGGTCAAATACAAAATGACGCTTTTGTAGTATGGATCGAATCGTATCACGTCGTACAACAACTTCACGTCCCTCTGTTTGTCCCTAAAGAAGAAAAAAAAGAATGAGTTTTTTGCTTCCCGATAAATGCGAGCAAAGGGAAAAAAATTGGCAAATTTGAAAGAAAAAAAAAGAAAAAACCTCCAGCTCTCCTGCAAAGGCTGGTATCGAATGCAATCCAGTGGCAGGATTTTTTCCTGATATTCGAAATTCTTCCGATTCTCCTGGATGTATCTCGCGCAGAGGGATGCAGTTTCCACGTTGCGAACGACGATGGAGTCCAAATTCTTGCCGAAAATCGCAATCATCGCCGGCAAAAATCGTTCATGTTCCGGTTTGCAAATTCCATGAACTCGGTCCAACTGAAAAAAAACAGGATATTAAATTATTGTAATTATTTATTATAATTACGAATAAATCCAAAAGGATGAATAAGAATTAATTAAATAAATAAAAAATCCGATAAATAAATAAATGAAAATTGGAAGAAAAAATTCCAATTCACACTCACAACTCCTGGAAACTGTTCTCTCAAACTTTTGAGATTCAGTTTCAGCTTCTCCTGCTTCTTGGAGTATCCGGAGTTACTCCGTAAATTCGCGATTTTCTCCTTGACCCCCTTCAGTTCCTCGTCGAAAGATTTCTCGTCGGATCGATATTTCTCCGAGATTTCCTCCAATTTCCGCAATTCTTCCTCCTTCGATTTCACGACGTGCTCCAATTCCTGCACCTTTTCGACGCATTTCTCGTAGTCACTCTCCAGTTTTGACAATTTCTCCTCCGATTCCGCCACCTTCGTCGACAATTGCTTCAACTTGTGCTCCTCCCTCTCTCGCTTTTTCAAGACCAAGTTCTTCGAATTCTCCTTCTCCCGGTCCTTCACGGATTCCTCCAGTTCTCGATACTCCTGGAGCTGACTCTCGCTGAGGTGCTTGCCCTCGATGCTTTTCGCCAGATCCTCCCGTTTCGTCTTCAAAATTTTCTCCAAATTCCCGAGCGATTCCTCCATTTCTCGAATGTCCTTTCGCCTCTTCTCGAATTTCGCAGTCATTTCCACCAAATTCCTCCGGTAACTCCTCAAGGCTTCCTCCAGTTCGCGTTTTCGTTTCACGGCACTCTCCCAGTTGGTTTTAAGGACCTCGCGTTTTTCGCCCACGTCCTTCATCGAATCGTAGCTCTCCTTCAGCGCGATTTTGAGATTTTCCTTGTTTTTCAAATTTTTCTGGTGGATTTGGGTCTTGGATTTTTTCACCTCGCGCAAATCCTGCAACTGTTGCTGCAGATGTTTTTCGTTGAGGTGCAAACTACTCAGTTTCTCCTCGTTCGTGTACAACTTGAGGAGGTACGAGAGTAACTCCAGGCGATTCTGTAACAAATTTTCAATTATTTTTGGAAATTAATTGAAAAGAAATTCCTAGAGTAATTGAATGGGTCACCTCAAAAACGTTGTAAGGTACACATTTTTTTAAACAATTATTATTGCAATTTGTACCTTACAACGTTTTTGAGGTGACCCAAGCAATTAAAAAGTAAAAAAAACTTTTATTTTTCCGAATTTCTCAAATTCTCAGATTCTTAGAATTATTTTAATAAAATTTTCAAGAAATGCGTTTTAATAAAGACACAAATTAATTTTTTACTAATTTTCAATAAAAATTCCAATGAAATTTGTTACTTTTGGTACCAGAATTATTATTGTTGCTAATAATAAATTATTTCTTAAAAAGATCAACTTCAATTAAAGTAATATAAAAATTTACTCGGTACGAAGGAAAGAATAATTTTTTTACATTTATTTTTTTTTTTCGGGAACTCACATTTTCTTGAAGAAGTTGATCGTAAATTTTACGTTGCTTACGTTCCTTCAACATTCCGGATCTCTGACTTTGCAGCAACTTCTTCTTCATCACTAAACCCTCGCAAATCTTATAGGCTTCCTTCACTTTTGCGGATACTCTGAAGAACGTGAAACAATTATTATTAGAGAATATCGTCGAGAAAAACAAAAAGCGTATTTTCGAATAAAATTTAGTCTTTAAACGAAAAAATTACCGATTGTAGGCACTTTTGTATTCGATCGAGCCACTGACCCTTTCGATCAAAGCCGTGAGTTCCAGTGGTCTCATAGCGACCATGGATTCCAGAGTTTCTTGATAAACGCCGAAGGTGTCGTGTCGAATTTGGATGTTGCTCAGCTGTTTCAAATACGATTGCTCCGTTACGTTCTGCGGCAGGAAAAAAAAAATTATTTCTCGAGAAGAACTATTTTTTTAACTTTCCACGGGAAAACAATTACGTACGGTGTCGTTAACGAAATACAAGGAGGTTCCGTTTTCTCTGAAACATCGTCGTTCGAATTTCATCTTGGACTCATCCTCCAGCTGGAAGAGCGCCGTTACCGCGGCTCGCGATGGTCTGGAAAGAGAAGAAAATTAGTGTCGACTCCAATTAATTAATCTCATGCAACATAAATTCAAGAAAAGGTACAACCGATATCGTGAGGTTTATTTTTAAAAAATGGCGTTCTAAAAATTACGTGGGACTCGCGAATTCCAGGATATCGTTCTTACCTGTCCTCGGGATCGACGTTGGAGACTAAGTCTTGGTACCTGTTGACTCGGAACTTTCTTGCATCTTTCTCTCCAAGGACGAAACCCAGAGCATCGAGAATATTGGATTTCCCTGAATAATTTAGACGAAAATGAAGAAAAAAAAACTTTTGGGACTCAGGAATTGGGAATCGGTAATATTTTCAAATTCCTTTTTTTTCAATAAGAAGAAAATCAAAGTTTATCGATGGATACAATTTAAGAAGAAAAAGAATATTAGTTCCATACCAGCTCCATTGGACCCGATGATGGCGGTGAAAATATTATCGAAGGGAAGAAGAACGGTGCCCCTGTGTGTCTTGAAATCTTGGATTGTCAGTTCTTTTAAAACCACTCGCATGGGATCCATTGTTACCTGTTGCACCGGTAACATTAATGGGAATTATTAATCCAATATTTTTCTTATAAAATTTTAACTAAAGGTAATAATATTTACTTATAATTATAAATTGTAACAAAATTTAGTTACAATTAGTTACAATTCAATTAGTTTTCATTAAAATTAGTTATAGTTATAAATCATAACTAAATTTAGTATCTGTACTCATGAAATATATCAATATTGCGACTAATTAACATTCCTAATGAAATAACGATATTTCAATTCATAAATATTTACATATATATACATATTGGAATAAATTATTATTGTAATTTAATTTACCACATTCCCGGATGACGATTTTTCTCATGAAACAAAGTATGGCTCCCAAAAACCGTTATTAAATGGCTCCTTTTTGAAAAACTGGGGTTCACTCGGTGAACCCCAGGAAAAGGTCGCGTTCAGATTCGATTGACCACACCTCCATTGATGCGCGGGAATTTTTATGGATTTTCAAAAAGCGTGCAAATGGCGGCGAAAATTTCGAGATGGATGTCGACCCTAACCTAAAAACCGTTACTTGTTTTGGGTTTTCAAGCGTTTTGAAAGTATTCGAGTTTTATCTGGTTAAAAAAGGAACGGTGAGACAAAAATATACTAGAATCAGGTGTTTTGGGGTTTTTTTAAATTTGCATTGTAAAGTTGGTGGTTAAGGTTAATTGTTTAGGGAAACATAACCTCAAGATTGTTTACCGCATACATAACCTGAAAATTGCGCACCCTCGCGTATGCGCGTGTTGCACACATATATATATGTATGCGTGTGTGCGTGTTTCTATGTGTTTATGCTATATGTATAAATATAAGTGTAACAATATATATGTATATATATGTATATAAATCAGAAAAAGAAAATTTCATCTGTTGTTTCTGTATTTGCAAAGAATTCAAAATTCAACATTTGTTTTTGAATTTTCTAATTTTGTCACAGAAAAATGTATGTTTTTACGGAATTGAGAATTTAAGAAAAATAATAATGCATAAATAATGCATGTTGAAACTGCATATTCTTATTTTTGTACACTTAAATTTTATCCACTTAGAAAAAACAAAAACGCAAATTCTCAATTCCAACACCTCCAAAATATTCAAATTTCAAAACCAGTAATTATTCCTATTTTTATAACATTCCAGGACGAAAAAAAGGCAACATAGGAAATACCAAATCGATCGTAATCAACTAAATGCAAGAAAATTAATAATAAATCAACAAGAATAATACTACTAATGAATCGCTAAATTGCATTAATATTAATATCGGTTATAGACTCATTTTTTTTATCAAAAAACAGAAATTCAAAAATGAGTTTTGAAAAAGCCAAGGAGGTCATAGACGAAGGGGATGTCGTGATTCTGTATCTGAGCCCAACCAACATGCACTCGGTTAAAGTCACGCCCAAGATTCTAAACAAAAAAGGAGAGTACGTCGACAACGTGTTCCAAACGACTTACGGCGCATTGAAAGTGCCCTCCCTGGTCGGCGAGAAGTACGGCGCGAAAGTGCAACTGTCCCGTGGCTGGGCCTACGTCCTGCAGCCAACTCCCGAACTTTGGACGATTACTCTGCCGCACAGAACCCAAATTATCTACACTCCCGATATCAGTATGATCGTTTACCTGATGGATCTCGTACCTGGAAGCATCGTTGTTGAAACCGGTACTCCTTCGTAATTCTGCGGAGTTCACTTTTTTTTGTTATATATTTGAAAGCTAAATATATTGGAAACAAATTTGAAAAGTTACACGGCCTTTTTCGTGCAGGTACCGGAAGTGGGTCTCTGTCCCATTCGCTGATACGTACGATTCGACCGACCGGTCACTTGCATACTTTTGACTTTCACGAACAAAGAGTGTCGCTGGCAAAAGCCGAATTCCAAGAGCACGGTCTGTCCGAGTTCGTGACCGCAAAACAAAGGGACGTGTGCCTCGAAGGCTTTGGGGAAGAATTAATGCACAAAGCGGATGCAGTTTTTCTCGACCTACCTCATCCCTGGCTGACGATACCTTTCGCTAAAGAAACTTTGAAAGAATCCGGTAAAAAAAAGGGGGGGGGGGGGACCTTAAGTATAAAAATACTAAAAATAAAATAGAATCCCAGAATTATTCGTGTAACAATTAAATTAATTCAGTAAATAATAGAATTCTGAATGAAAAAAAATTCTGTATTTCTATTTTCAGGTGGAAAATTGTGTTCCTTCTCTCCGTGCATTGAACAAGTACAGAGGACCTGCGAAAAACTGAGAGAATCCGGTTTCGTGGATCTCAAAACCTACGAGTGTCTCCAACGAGAGCTGACTGTCCAATACAAGAACCTCCCGGTTTTGAATTTGGAGTGTTTGAAGAAAAAGGTAAAATCTGGAACTCGAGATCCTTCTTCGACTGGGAGAAAAAATGTCATCGACTCCGATCTTCAAATTTCTTTTCATTCTCCGAGCTATCAGATTTCTCCTAATCCGAATTCCACGTGTTCCAGCATCCGGAGGAATCTTCTCAGTTGAAGGAAAAGGATACTCGGGATCAGGAAAAGCTTCTGACGGTGGCTCATCCGCACTCGGTTCCGGGACACACTGGATTCGTAACGATAGCAACATTACCACCGGTCTTCGCACGCCAGCTCGACGGTATAAAGAACGACACGTGATTTAGAAAAGGAAATATCGTGTCTTTTATTGTATCATCGACATTAAATGAGAATGAGATTACCGGATTTGCACACAAACTCTGGTGAATACTGTTAAAAGTCGATCGTTCGTTAACGTCATGGCAATCGTTCTGCCCCAGAGTCGTTAAGCTCTACAAGCAGGAACTTACTAGCTTCCCATTGGTTTCACTCCGACTTGTTCGGACTCCAAGTCAGATAATCCGCCTTCGTAGCCGCCTGGTATTCCTTCACCAGGTAATCGACGACTTCTCGAGAATTATCCAGCTCGTCGAGGTTGTCTTCGAACATTTTCTCTTTGCGGAACTGTTCCAAGAAGGCTTCTCTCTTACGAAGCTTGTCGTATTGCTGCAAAGCTCGGTCGAATAGCTGAAAAAGAGTCACTCGTGCATTGGGGTCGATCTCACAAATTATTTTTTTTTTTACTATAATGGAATATCGAGTAAATTAAAAATTAGTATTTTAGTAAAAATTCCATTTTTAATTGAGAATCAATTTTCTTCTAAATAAATATACATAAAAAAATTAATTTCGTTGACTTACCGATGAGATGTTTGTGTGATTCGCCAACATCAGCCCCGAAACTCGATGCGTGCTTTGTATGTAAGGCGACTTCCTCGAGAGTGCAACCTGGATACTGGCTGGGCCCCAGGGGATGAATTGCGCGAGTTTCCTCTCGCGAATTCTTTGCAGCGATTTGTGAACCTGAGTCGGATCCACTTCGCCCTGAGAGAGGTCGAGCGAAGCAAAATTGCAACATTCGAGTCGAAATGAAGTTCGGAATCCCATTCGAAATTATTGAAAATTGGTATTTTGAAAAACTGTTCGATTTCGAACTTACCTGGATGATATTTAATATCGAAATGTAGCAATGCGCGGCATTTCTATCCAATGCAGTGGACACCATCATGTTTTTTGGCTGCAAGAGCCTCCTCATGACATCGAGCACCGATGTCTTTCGTACCGAGGCTCCCTGGAAGTTTTGTAACATTCATAATTAGAAACCAGGGTGTCGGTAGAAAAAAAAAAATTAGTTTCGATGAAGGATCGAAAAAATTTCGTATTATTAGAACTGGAATCGACACGAACTTCCTGATCGGTCGTTAAAGGTGTGTATCCGGTCATGAGGAAGTGCAGTCGAGGGGTTGGAATTAAAGGTGCGATTAAACCAACCAAATCGTTGTTCATATACGAGGGGTACCTGGAAAAAAAATATTAGTGCTGCTAAAGTTGTAAGGAAGATCGAAAAATTATCTCTATATAACATATATTATCTCTAAATAAAAATTAGGAACCTCGAAAGTTTATTTTCGAGGCCCCTTGAAACAATACATTTTTCGTTCGCTCGAAACTGGTCGATCCATCCGATCCGTTACCTTAAAGTCGTCGTACTGACAGACATAATGGTAGAAACGAGTTTGTTGATTTGAGTGAAACTTGGATTCTGAATGTGCAGTCTGTCGGAGGCGATTCTGTTTAACGCCGTGTTATCCAGCACAACGACGCAATCCGCGCACTGGGTGAGTCTCTTCAACGTCAACAGGGAATTGTAAGGTTGAACCACAACGTCGCTGGAAAATTAAAAAATATGGTATCGAAAAATTCTATTATTTTTTTTTTCAATTCGAGTTCCATCGTATTCGATTTTCAATCCGTACCTGATTTCATCCTGATTTGGAAACACGCTGTAAGTTTCTATCAGTTTCTTGGGAAACCTATCGGCCAGGGACTCCAGCATGAATGACCCCATACCCGACCCTGTCCCTCCCGCGATCGAATGGCACAAAACGAAACCCTTGAAGGAAATGGAAATTATAAAAATGGTAATCCCGTAGAAATCCGTGGTTTTTTGTTCAAATTTTATCCTGAAAGATTCGTGAAATTCGAGAATATTTGTTTACTTCTAAACTGTCGCTTCCGTCGGCTTCTCTGTCCAAAATATCGAATATCTCCTCCTGCAGCTTTTCCCCTTGATGATAACCCGAGGCCCAATTGTTTCCCGCTCCTCCTCCGTGCTTCGATAAGTAGATATTTTCTGGATTGTAAAGCTGAACAGCCACAAACAATTTCTTCCATGAACTTATTTTGTATTTTAATTTCAATGCGTCGAAATATCACTGTTCTTCTTTTTCTTCAGAACGAGGTACAATAAAATTTGTGGGAATTGTAATTGAAAAAGAAACGATCGATATTACAATGCGTTTATTCGGTTTCACCTTTGAATACGGCGAATTCATGATAGTGTGAATAACGCGTGGTTCCAAGTCCAGCAGCACCGCGCGTGGAATGTAATGCTCGTCGTCGGATTGATAAAAAAACACATCCTTCCTGTCGGTTCCATCGGTGGCGTAATCCTCGAGGATTCCTTCTGGGCTGATCGCGTGTTCGGCGCAGAGTCTTTTCCAAAATTCAAAGCCAACTGGAGGACGAAAACCATCGTTGCGACTGATTATAAAAATATGTACGTTCGGGTTCGATTTTTTTTTAACCAACCCGAATGATAATGGAATATTTAATGTGGAATACATAATTAATTAGAATATAAAATTTCAACGTGTTTTAATAAAAAATTGTAATAATTAGGATTAGTAACAATTACAATAATATTAGTAAAAACAATAATGATAGTGATAATAACAATCTAATACCAATATTATCATTGTAACATTGTTGTATTATTATTATTATTACTGCTGCTATTGTTAATTATTTATACTAGTATTGGTGTTATTATCATTATTATTATTATTATTATTATTATTATTATTATTATTATTATTATATTATCACCATCATTATTATTATTATCATTATCATTATCGTTATTATTATTATTATGTATTAGAAAATGTAAACACAGCAAAACACCGACTGGACATAACCTCGAAATCCATAACCTTAAATTACAATTATACCCAACTGACAATTGCAATTGAAGACGATACATACTCTGATTGCCACATTGGCCGAGCTGCAGTGTTATCATCTCGCAAGGCATTTTGGAAATTCCTGTTTGTTCCTCTTATATCATCAATCAATCGATCAATCAGGTAATCAAATAATCAATGGCACACATTTAATTGATCCAAAAAAGAAAAACACCGCAATGCGCGAAACTCCCTTTATCAATCTCTCTCTCTCTTTCTCTCTCTTTCCCTAACGGCTGTCAGATGATCTTAAAAAAAAACAACAAAACAACCTTTATATTCCTCTCTTTCTCTCTCTTATTTGGGGTCTTTACACACGAAATTCCGTAACGCCATGAGAAGTAAGCTTAAGGGAATCGACCAATGGCAACAAAGAATGCCCTACCCATTCGAAAATCCTGCAATGTGATTGGTTAATTTTTTTTGAGTTCACGTCCTACGACAATGCTGACTCTTTTGTGCGTGACGGCCTTTACGTGGTATCAACAAGAAATTTTGTGATTTTCATATTTTCGTATCAAGAAAGAATATTTGTAAATTAATCAAAATTTGTAAATTAATTCGCACCAAAATTAAGTGAAAAATTTCAAATATATTTTAATATAATCAAACAATCAAATGGAAATTTATAAGTTTTGAATAAATTTATAGGTTATCTAAGACTTTGAATAAATCCATTTTTTTCTCCACATTTTGGACGTGTTTTGAACCAATGACGGATATCTATAATGTGGAAATATCTATGGTCGACCCAACCCAACCCAACCTAACCTAACCTAACCTCGGTTCGGGTCACAGCTGATCATTGATAATCTATCGCGTCAGTCATTTTCGGAAAAAAAAAACTATATGGTGCCACCAAGTACCATTGTAGATAATTCCACACACACACACACACACACACATAGACAACAGTAAGATGTGTAATATACGCAAATGCAAATACATGTAAACCTGTGTGGGTTCTGGTTTCCCGTCGAGTTGCGTTAAACGTCAAAGTTCTCGCCCCATCGGAATTCCAAATCCGTGGGAGGAAAACTTGAAAAGGGGAAACTGAAGTCATTGAAGAAAAATAAAAAGAATAGAACGAGATACCAACTGCAAAAAAGAAAGAAAAGAGAGAAATGACACTACAACCGTCATCACCCTCGCGGTTTTGAGGTTAGGATTGCGCGACTTAGATGCTGCCGCCTGCCTGGTTTTGGGTGACGTGCAATGGCTCAATGTAAGTTGACCCCGCGGGAATTCATCGGCAATGCCTTTTCGCCGCAAATCGCAGCGGTTTGCTCCGCAGCGGCCGAAGCCACCTGTCAGAGGAACAATTTGTCCTTCATCGAGCTCCTCCAACCCTTTTGCAACCTCAACTGCGAAGGTAAAATCAATCTTTTCCTTCTTTCTCTTTTTCTTTTTCTATGTCTCTCTAATTTTCTCTTTCTATCAAATCAAATTATCTATATATCTATTTTTTTCTCTCTCTGTCTCTCTTTTTCACTTTTACAAACATTATTTTTCATTTGTGAAAATGTTTTTTTTTTAATTTGATAATTTTTACCAAAACATAAATAACCAATCCATTAATCAATGAATCAATCAATCGATCAATCATTTTTTTTTGCTACCATCGAAATACTTTATTGTTATTGTTAATATATTGTTACTATTTGCTACTGTTACTTAAACAAAAGAAAAAAATGACTCTTAACGACATTATTTGTGTAGAATGAAATTAGTATTATTATTATTGTTATTCTCAACCTTCTTTTTCGCCAGGACACATCAAAGATCCCCAAGGAGCGATGGTCACGGTGAGAAACCTGCGACTCTCGGTTCACGACGTAAACGTTCGTCCTCCCGAGCCGACCGTCGCCAGGAAGATGTTGAACGAATCCGTCAGTTCGGCTCCTTGCGAAAGAACTACGATCGTACGTCTCGGATCGGTAGACCTGGACATTCCGGTGTCCGTACCGTGGTTCGAATCCTGGAGGGAGATGTTCCTCGACGTGCAGTTCCCGTCGGACCACGAATTCACGAAACACTTCTTGGCGTGCATGATCGTAGTGTCCACGGCCGAGGATAACCCTCTGGAGAAAATCCAACATATGGGCAGTCAGTTGCACCAGAGCGTGCCGGGAAAGTTGCCGAAATGGTTCAACAACAACGCCTTGAGATATTACATCCTCGTGTACGACGTTACCCAGGACGATAAAAATAAGTAGGAAAATTTCAAGTTTTTCTTTCATACATATTTTTATATGTATATCATTTTTATATATATATATAGTTTTTATGTAAATACCATTCTCCGGGGCGAAAACAATTATTTTTTTTTTCTTTCTTTCCAGAGCCGAGGTGGTTTTTACGGATATGAAGAACATTTACGGAGCCAATAACTGCTTCCTGCTGCAAATGAATTCCAGACCACCGGGTCACCCCGATGCGAATACTCACCTTCCGGACCCGTGGAGTCAGTTCCTGACGAAGCACGGAGACTCGTCGGCCAGCGCCGACCAGGGCAGCTCGCCTCGGACCCCTGCCGACACGGGTGGAGTCTCGGGGATGCCCAGCGAAGTAACAACCGAACCCGACAAGTGCGTTTAGGCCATCGTACCAATACATGTACCAATATTTCCGTTAAAATTATTAATATTTCCCATTTTTTTTGGTTAGAACGAGTCACGCAGGGACACCGGTGATCGGTCGCAATCCGATTCTTGGCTCCCCGGATGCCACCGATCGCACGAACTTGTCCTCGGAGGTGCTGGAATCCGCTTCGCAGCTGGAGGTTGGGCAGGAAGCGGTGCCCGTGGCTACGACCGTGCATCCTTTGACTCCGGATGGCGAGATGGCGAACCACCAGAGTTCCGGTGAATTTGCAAAGTCGCCCGCGGAGAGTTCGCCCATAAACGCCAACGTCTGGGCGGATTCTCCGAATTATTCCTCTCCGACGTCGGTCCAGCACGGAGCCAGGCTCTCGACGCAGGATCTCGAGAGACTGCGAAGCATGATCAGCGAGTTCTGCTTGAAGAGTCTGCTGCCCTACGTGGAAAAGCAGATCGCTCTGTTGAACGAGGTGATCTCGAACAAGAAGGGGGTCAGTCGGTCACTTTTCAGTGCCACCAAGAGGTGGTTCGGTACCAATAAACCAGGTGTCCCAGGGTCCGCGCCTTCCAACGCCGTCATGTGAGTGGAAAATATTTTTTATTATCGATCGAGTGTTGGAATTCAACTCCGGATAAGAAAAAAAAAAGAATTTATCCCCCAAAAAAGAAAAATCGAAATTTGGGGATTCTTGGGAAAAATTTAAAATTATTCCAAAATAGAAAAATAATATTTTTGGATCTTCATTTTTTATTTTTTTCTTTAATATAAAAAACATTTCTTTATTTTTTAAGCAAAACATTTACCCCCAACTTCGAAAATTATAATTATTTTCGCAACATCAGCAACGACAATGGCGCTAATTTATATTTTTATATTTTTTTTTAGATACACGGCAGAGTCATCGGAACTCCAATTACGTCGTTTGGGTGACCTGTGCTTCATGTTCGGCCACTATTCCTTGGCTTATCAGGCTTATCACAGCGCGAAACGCGATTTCGCTGCCGATCAAGCTTGGCTCTATTACGCGGGTGCCTTGGAAATGGCCGCCCTGAGCGCTTTCATGCAAGGCGAGACCAACAGGAAAACCATCGAATACATGGACGACGCCATCCTGACGTACCTCAACAGCTGCAGGATGCCGCAGTTCGCTACCAGGGCCACTTTGCTCAGCGCGGAGTGCCTTAAGGGTCGGGGATTGTACGGGGAAGCCGCGAAACAGTTGATCCGCATGACGAGCGAGGATTCCGATCTCAGGTCGGCCCTTCTCCTCGAACAAGCGGCTTATTGTTTCATCGGGCCCAAGATGACGAGGAAATACGCCTTCCACGCGGTTCTGGCCGGTCACCGATTCTCAAAAGCCGGTCAACGGAAACATTCCTTGAGGTGTTACAAGCAAGCTTATCAGGTGAGCTTCGAAAAAAATTTTGGGAGATTCAATATTTAATGTTTAATTATTTTGGTAAAAAGGGAAAAATTGAAATTAGGAAAATAATTTATTATTTTTAATTTTTGAACGCTTGGATGGGTTTCAAAGAGTAAGAAAAAATATTTTGGAGATGCGATTGAAGTGGATTTTTTGTAAAATTCAATATTTGATATTCAACCATTTTGGTAAAATGGGAAAAATGCAATTGACGTGAAATTTTCGGAAACTTCAATTCCTAATATTTAACTACTTTGATAAAAAAAAAATTAAAAATACGGAAATTATAATATTTTTATTCCATTGCAGGTGTACACGGGAAAAGGCTGGTCGTTGGCGGAAGATCACATACATTTTACGATCGGAAGGCAAGCGGCGTCTCTGAAACACGTGGTGGAATCGGTAAAGGCCTTTGAGAAGTTGCTCAATGAATCCAGCAGACAAGCAGCCCCTCAACAGGCCGCGTTCCTTCGAGAATTTTTGCATACTCATAACGTGAGTTAATTCTTCGAAATTAATTCGTAATTTTTCATTTTTCATCGCAATTTTTCGAAAAAATCGTTTTATTTTTCATTCAATGAATTTTACAAAATTTCTTTTTTTTTGTAGCTGTTACGAGAAGAAGGGGCCACGAATTCCCAGGAACTTCCGGTGCTACCTCTACCTCTCGTGGACGCCGACAAGATCAAAGTCCTGTTCGGGTACCCGGGGAAACCGGCGGAAAACCTCGTACCCGCCAGTCACGTCTCCTTCGACAGCTTGGACGCGGACGACGAGCGCTGGGCCAAACTCGAGGAGACCATGATCACCGTGATCCAAGGCACGGCTCCCATGATATTCCGGCCCACGATAGCCCTGTACTCGGAGTCCAGCAACAACGGCTCCGCCAAGCCCAACGCCGTCATCGACGAGCCGGTGCGCTTCTCCGTCGAGCTGCACAACCCCCTGCATATACCTCTGCCCCTGTCGGACGTGAAACTCCTCTGGTCTTTCTTCTCCGAGGGGGAGGAAATCGTGAGAAACGAAACCTCGACGGAGAACGACGACGACGAGGCGTCGTCGACTCGCGTCGTCGGTACCCAGGTGGTGGAGGCCGTCGTCCTGCAGCCGGTGTGCAAGCAGTGCATCGTGCTCTCGTTGACGCCGCGGGCCATCGGCGAGCTGAGGGTGACCGGTATCGGTTACAAGCTGTCGAATCCCGGCAACGGCGTCACCGATCAACCGGTGGTGAATCCGTCGGTCGGCGTCGCCGGTAAGAGGCTCTTCCGGCTGAAGGGACCGAAGCTGAAGAACGTGAAGGAGAAGCCGGGGGTTCAAACGCGGGGTCAGGATTTTCGGCTCGATATGAAAATCGTCGAGAAATCGCCTTTCCTGCAGGCGAGTTTTGAGAGACGGATTATCGGATGATAATAATAATAATAATAATAATAATAATAATTATTATTATTATTATTATTATTACTACAGAAAATGCGGAATTAATAATAATAATAATTATTATTATTAATTTCGAATTTTTTGTATTGTAATATTTGAAATTGAAAATTTATAATTTGCATTATTATTATTATAAAATTGTAGTAGGAGTTACAAAAATAATAACAATTTTCTCCTTATCAGATTTCATTCACTCAATTATCGCCGGAAATGCTGTGCGGGGAAATTCAAAGGGTGGAGGTGACTTTCAAAAATATCGGAAACGCAGCTTTAACGAATATTCACGTCGCCTCGACGAACGCGAAATTATTCACCCTGGAGGGTGAAAGCAAAGAGCCAATTACTTCCAAAGGTGACTCAAACCTCGCCATTAGTTGAATTTAATAATATAAATTATATTGAAATTATAGTTTCACAATTTTCATTTTTTTCTTTTTTAATTTTTCCTTTTTTTCAATTTTCATTTTTCAAACCCTATCAAAACCCTGGTAAATTCAATTTTTTTCTTTTTTTTTTTTTCAAAACAGCTAAATATCAAACATTCTACCCCAATCGCATTTGTGACGCATTTTTGACTCAATCCAGCCTCCCTGTATTGACTCGTTTCGTTTTTGTGACAGTGAAAAGTCCGGTGACGAGGATACCCATCCCCGAGAGCGAGGTCCTGAACGTGGGGGACACCTTCAGCGCCCCTCTGTGGGTGCGGACGCCCCACAAGAAGGGCAGTCACCGGCTGGATCTGCTGTTCTACTACGAGAACGTCGAGAGGAAGAGCATCCCCAGGTACCGGCTCTGCCGCCACGTCTGGCACCTGACGGTCCTCGACTCCATCCAAATCACCGCCCGAGCCTCCCGAAGCGCCGTCAACGAGGACGCCTTGCCGACTCTGAACCTCCTGGTGAAGATCAAGAACACCAACCAGGTGCACGACCCCTTCATGAACGAGATCGAGGTGACCAGAGTGTCGCTGCAGAGCGACTCCTGGCTCCTCTTCGAGAAAAATCCGGAGAGTCGACTCCCGTTGGCCTCCAGCGTCAGGGTGCAGCCCCAGGAGACCTACCATTTGCTGCTGAAAGCACGAAGGAAGTCGGACCACCGGGAGTCGACGTTCTCGGATATCGCCTTGAGCGAGGACCAGCGGGACCTCCTGGAACCGGTCACGGCGTCGCCTTTCATCGATTTCGTGCGACGGAGGAACATCGGGGCCGTAGGCTCCGACGACAAAAGGTTCGAGCTCGGCGACAGGGAGGAAAAGGCGGGAACGCTACCCGGGGACGACGAGGAAAGGGCCAAGATCGACACGATGGCTCTGAGGTCCACGTTGATCATCCGTTGGAGGGCCAAGGTGTCGGAGAGCGGCACCGTGACCCGACAGGCGATCGGCCAGCACCACGTGGACCTCCGGTCGCTCAATAAGTCCTACACGCACCCCGACGACGTCCGGGTGCAGGAGCAGGCGGAGTACAGCAGCGGCCTGAGGATCTTCGGGCCCGATCGCAACGTTCCGGATGCTGCCACGACCGGACCCGCCGCCCTGGCCAAGGATCCGGCCGGGGAGCTGGAGCTGGCCAAGAATTTGTTGTCGTATCAGCTGCTCCACGCTCGACACGAGACACACGATTTCAAGAAGAACCGATTGTGCGTCGTGCCCGTGGAGATGGTGATGCTGAACCACTCCCAGGCGAAGGTGCAGGTCAGGGTCACGACTATCGGTACCAGCAGGTGAGGAAATTGAAAATGAAAATGAAAAATGCATTTTCGTAATATCACGTGACATTTAAATCCCTCAAATTCGGAAACTTTTTTTTTAATTTCTCTCATTGTAAATCCAAAAAAGGGGAGTTTTTAATTTTTTCATAATTTTCCCGTTTTAATAATTCTTCATATTTTTAAAAAAATTTTCTCCTTATAAATCCAAAAAAACTCGAACTTTCAATTTTTCAAAATTGTCCCATTTTAATAATTCTTTATATTTTTCTTTTTTAATCTCTCATTTGAAATCCAAAAAAAAACTCGATTTTTTATTTTTTTCGTAATTTTCCCATTTTAATCATTCTTTATGATTTTATTTAATTATTTTTGTTCCTTTTTTTTTTAATTTTTCTCCTTATAAATCCAAATAAGTCGAATTCTCAATTTTTCAAAAAATTCCCATTTTAGCAATTCTTTACAATTTTCTTTTTTGTTTTTCTTTTTTAATCCCTCTCATTATAAATCCATAAAAAATCGAATTTTGATTTCTTTTTTCAAAATTTTCCCATTTTAATCATTCTTCATAATTTTATTTTATTATCGTTATCACTAATCATCCATTTTTTTCCTTCTATTTCGCAGTCAAACGCCGATACCGAGCATCAAATCCCAGCTGTACTCGCCGCAGGCGTCGACGTACTTCAGGTACGCCTGCCACACCTCCATAAACTGTGAGATCGAGCCTCTGGATCGCCGGAATGTCCAGCTGAGAGCCGTTTTACCGTCACCCGGCACCTACGACCTGGCCTCCAGGGTGGAAGTCTCCGTGCGCAGGGCAACCACCGACGAGTTCCTGCCGCAAAAGTGGCGGATCGAGAGCATCTGTATCATCGACGATCGGCATTTCTGATGAACTTTCCGGATGCCGGCTGCGTTTCCCATTGGTGCTGGACGCTCGCCACGACTTTCGATTGGTAGTAGTCGTCCTGGAGAACTCCGACAGCCTCTTCTTCGAGTCCAGAGCGAATTCGTTCGTTCGTCTTCCGATCCCGGACTCGCGAGAGCCTCTGATCGGCAAGAGTTTGGGATCGCGAGCGTATAGAAGCGGATTCCAGCAGATTCCAGCAGATTCCAGCGTAGTCTTAGAGCTGGATTCTTGGTTTCAGTTTGTTCTCAACTTTTTCTATTTTTTTTTCTCAATATTTAGGCAATTTGTGGATTCGAAGGAATATTTAAGCGATAATTCAATATTTGAGGTATTGAAATAAATTTTCTGTAAACGGGAAATATTTTTTAAAAAAATTATCCTTTTCAATGGAAAGTATTCGTTTTATTAAAAGTATTTTTTCCAAAAATTGGGTTTTTACAGAATCGATGAAAAAAAAATTGATTTTTTAATAGAGAATATTTTTTAAAAAAAATAGAAAAAGATGAAGGACAATTCCAAAAACTGCTGATTTACGGAGTGTGTACAGAGTTCAGAGCGTTAGAACGTTACGTTGTAAATAGTTTTTGCAAATATAATACCTGGAAGGAAGTATTACAGTGCAAAGAGGGGAATTTCGGTCCATTTCCACCGGAAGCTGCACTTTTTCCAGTTTTCCCATCCCCGATATTTCGATTTCAAAGAAAATTCCATTGAATTTCACAATTTATCTACAAATTATTAAATTCTTTTCCATTTTTTCTTTGGTTTCGCAATTTCGTTGATTTTAATTTTGATTGATTTTAATTTCGAAATATTGTGATAAAAATTTCATCCCTTTCGAAAAACGAATTCATCGAATTTTTTGCGAGAAACAAAAATTCGTGAATTCCCGCGAAACGATAATTTCCGATTACCAGGTTGTCAGAAATCTAATCGCGTCCAGGACCCGTTGGAAATTTATCATAAAAGACGAGGACGAAAAAAAAAATACATTATCTGAATTCAAAATGTAATCTCCATTATTATCGGACTCACGATACATTTAAATAGAAGAGAGGCAAACGCGTATTTCATTTTTGACAACCTAATATTTTATATATATATATTTTTGGAAGCTAATTTTTCATTAAGGCGTCCCAAAAAAAATTCCCAAAGGTAGCGATTGTACTTTTAATGCTTCTATTATTCTTTGTTATAAAGAGGTCGCGGTTAGTCGAGTGGGTAGAGCGTTAGTTTCACACTCGTAGGTCCTGGGTTCGAATCTCCACTGGTGCACTATTATTTTTTTTTTTTTAACGAATTTCTATTTTTCTTCTACTCAACGCGAATTCGTATTACTTTTGTGCGTTAGCGTAAGTTAAAGAAAAATTCAAAATTTCGGGGTTTTTAGGATCACCCTAAAAATTAGCTTCCAACCGAAACTGCGCTTTGCATTGGTGGTGCAAGTGCAGTTTCTCAAAATGGTACAGGGAGAGATACAAAGAGAGACAGAAAGTCGTTAATTAATTAGAAAATCGCTAATTAATTAGTAGAACTACTGGGATCTTGGTTCTACTAATTAACTAGCGATTTTAATGAAGGATAAGGATGAGAATGAGAATGAGAGAGAGAGAGAGAGAGAAAGGAGAAATTAGTAAAATTGACCTATTTTACAATTGCACCCTAATGAAAGTGAGAACCTTGCTGACAGCAGTGTCATAGTTTGTCCCGCTGGTAGCTCTGAATCCTCTTCAGCTTCTTCAGAGCGCATTTGGCGGCCGTGCACTTGGCGATTCGATAATTCCTACCGATTCCCTTGAACGAGCCCTTCCCGAACACGTCCACCGTCACGCGGACCCTCCTGCCGTCCGCCAGTTTCTCCGGTTTCCCGAACTTCGCCGTCTCCGGTTCCAGCTCCAGCAACTCCCGGATCGGCGATTTCGGCACATTCGTGCTGAATTGTTCTGCGAAAAAGAAATCCAAATATAAATATATTTTTTTTTAAACCGATCAAAGAATCAAATTTGAATTTTTAGTGGCAAGAAAAATCCCCTCCAGGAGACGAGACTTTTTTTCCCGCGTTATATTTATTTTAAATAATTCAAAAAAATATATTTAAGGTATTTCAATTAATTTGTTTTAAAAAGAATAATTTGAAAAAACAGTTTTTAAAATATTAGATATCCGAAAAAAATTTATTTTTTATTTAAAAACGCCGAAACCGTTAAATTTCAATAAAAAAAAAAAACAGATCAAACCTATTTCGGACTTCATGATCCTATAATAGACCGCCCAGACGGCGTCGAGGGACATTCCGCTGTCCAAATAAATGGCACCAGCTAGGGACTCGAAAACGTCCCCGAGAGCTTTTGGTACTTCCACGTCCTCGGCTTCTTCGCACTCCTCTTCGCCGATCAGGTAATACTGCAACCGATGGAAATATCAATTTTTATTAGTTTCGGTGTTAAAATTGTGGTTAATTTCTAATTAAAATTAAATAAGCACCTCTTCGCTAATGGAATGACCGTTCTCCTCCTGAATCCTCACAAACCGGTCGATGACGACACTCAAACCTGGGGATAAGTGTCGAAAATATTTGTGAAAGCCACATCGAACAGCCAGGGAGGCGAAAATGGTGTTATTGACCAGCGCCGATCTCAGATCGGTCAGAGCACCCGGAGAATGCTGCCTGGAGTCTTCGTACAGGTGCCTCGTTATCAGATAATCTGCGTGAGATGAGAAACAAATTACTAGAGTATTTTTTTTTTGGTGTCAATTTTCTCGATTTTTTTATCGATATTGGAACAATCAATTATTCGGTAACTAATTATTGGGAGATTTTTTTCTCCGAGAATTAATAGAATTCTCATAATTCTATTAATTAATTTTCCCGTTTTTATAAATTCATTCCCCTGAAACCCGGCAGCAAACCGATACCTAAAACGGCGTCTCCCAAAAACTCCAGACGTTGGTAACAATCCGTGAGCCTGTTGGGCTGATAAGAGGCGTGCGTGAACGCCTGGAGGAGGTAACTCTCGTCCTGGAATTTGTACCCGATGCTTTCCTCCAGCCGGTCGTAGCCGTCCAGCATCATCCGCAATTCACCCTCCGGGTCCGGGGTGTACCGCAAAAGCGGATTCTGCGGCTCTTCCAGCTTCCCGTATCGTATCTGCAAAATTACGTCACGATTAATTGTAATTATAAGAAATAATTATAATTATAAGTAATAATTTAATTAAATTATACAAATAATTTCTGCCCTTTTGACATTAACAGTCCCGTCCTATAAAATTATTTCCGTATTATAAATATTCATTTTAATGAATTATAAATGGAAAAATAAATATTTATTATAATATTTATAATTATAATAATTATAAATATTATAAATATTCATTTTAATGAATATTTATTAATATTTCGAATAATCAGTGTATTTTAAAATACTTTTGTGTCATTTAACGACTCATAATCGACTTTTTTAATTCATTATCGTGTCAATAAAATTTTCGACGTTACAATTGATTTATAATTTATTAAAAAAAATTTTTTTTAATTTAAAAAAAGTACAAATCCAATCGTAACACCAAGAATTCATCAAAAATCATGAATTTTAATTGAAACAATTAAAAACAGGCCCCTACTTGGGACCAAGTGACCCGAGTCTCCCCGTCGAGCCCTCGAACGTAGGGCGTGCTTCCCGGGGGCCTCTCCCCGGGCTCGCCCTCTCCTTTAAGGCACACTTGCTCCGTGGGCAGCACGTGGATCCCCAGCCAGGCCATGAACAGCAAAGCGCCCCTCGGGCCACAGGCGATCAGGTAAGCCCCGATCAGGGCCTCCACGCAATCGGCGATGCTCTTGTCCGGGATGCTGTGCTGGGTGATCAGGTTGTAGGGGATGAAACAGCGGAAACCGTCCAGCTCGTTGCTCAGGCCGGCCTGGTTCTTGTCCAGCTCGATCCTCATGATGCCCAGCTTGTGCTCGGTCTCCTTCACCAGCTGCGTGATCTCCGTGGGGCTGACGGCCCTCAACGACGGGATGTCGGCCTGGTTCCAAAGGGCCGAGGGCACCCCGGACTCGATCAACGCCTGCTCCAGCTCCTTGGGCACGTAGTAACAAGGCGGCAGCCAGTTGTCGTGCGGCTCGAATTTCGTGGCTATCATGCTCTCGCCCAGCATCTTCTGGCGTCCCAGACGGTACAGGTTTAGGTTGCTCACCTGGAGAGGAAGAAAATTCAAGGTGAAAATATCGAACCGGAGACTCCGATCAGGGAAAAAAAATCTGGGCAGGCCCAGATTTTTTTTTTCCTTCTTTTCTTCTCACCTGTTTCGACCTGAGGTGACTCAGCTTGCCCTCGTGGATGTTGTCGTAGGTGCAATACAGGTACGTGGTGATCGCGTATTTCAGGAAAGAGTCGCCAATGGTCTCCAGTCGCTCCAGGTTGATCCCGTCGTTGGCGTTCGACATCGTCAGGGCCTGGAGGATCAGGCTGGGACTCGGCCCCGGGTGGCCCTTCAGTTCCGGTTGGTAGTCGAAGCTGAATAATTCGCCCTCCTCGTAGCCGCCGAAGGGTCTCCTTTCCACGACGTTACCGGGTGTCCCGTTGTTGGGACACGACGTCGAGGTCAACGAGGAACGACACCCGGGGTTGTCCTTTCTTTTCAGCTTCTCCTCCGTGAATTTCTCCGCGATTTCGGCCACGTAATTCGCGGTGGCTCCTTTCCGATGAACGCGAGCCTGCTGAAAATATATATTTTTTAAAATTTCGTTGAAAATCTTGGAAATCTGTTTTTGGAGATTTTGGAGAAAAAAATTTAGATTTTTTTTATGGATAGTAAATTTTTGCAAAAGCAAAATTTTGCGATTCGAATGAAAACCAAAATTGTAGAAAATTGTAATATATACAATAAATTAATAAAATACAAAAATACTATTTAAATTCCATTTTGCAGAAATTTCATGAAAAATTCCGAAACTCAAGAACAACGATTCTCCAAAAATTCTCGAAAAAACGCTTCCGGGTGTTCCAAAAAATTGCCAGGAACTCCTGGGAAATTAATAAACTCCTAAAAAATATTTCTACCAGAGGGAGTCCTTTCGCGGATGCCTCGGGGTCGGTCTGGTGACTCCCGGTGGAGTCACCGCGTCGTTTAATATTAATCTCCGAGTCGCTGGACACGAAGAACCCGTTCTCCAGGATATCCCTCTCCATTTCCCGAGCGAACGCGAAATGCGCCTCCCGGTGCCTCTCCAGCTCCGGGCTCTCGTCCTCCTCTGCCGATTCCACGCCGGTACTACCGCCGGACCAGGAAGCTCCCCTGTCGCAGTTCTTCTCCATCTCCAGCAAATCCAGGATCTTCTTGTTGATCTCCTGCTTGGAAATCCTCTTCTCGTCCTCCAGTGCCTCGGCGACGTTCTCGCCCATGTACGTGATCCTGAGCCCCCGGTTCTCGCCGTCGCTCTCGTCCGAGGACTCGGCCATGCCCTCGCTGCAGGTATCCGAGGAATCGTAGCCGTCGAACTCGGAATCGCAAGCCGGCGACCCGTAGCGCACGTCTCCCCAGGTGAAGTCCTCCCTCAGGACGGTCACGTTCACCGGGAAGTCGCCGCCGACGTAGTCGCGGTTCTCCAGGGTGCTTCCAGCCATGTCGTTCGACCAGGTGCCGATTTCCAGCTCCCCGTCGTCATCGTCGTCGTCGTCCTCCAGCTTCCCGGAGCCCCTTTCGTCCTCGTCCTCCTCGTCGTCGTCCCCCAGGAACTCGCGCACGTCCTTGGCGTTGCCGCTGTCCTCGTTCCAGTTGGAAATTATCTCCTCCTCCTCCTCCTCCTCCACGATTTTCCCACGATCGGGAACCGGTTGCGCCTCCGGGAGGCTACCGACCAGGGCCTGCTTGGCCTTCTCGGCGTCCTTGGATTTTTTCAGCACCTCGGCGAGGCTCCAGCCGAAATCCAGAGGCGCCCACTCGAAGCTCCCGTCCAGGTGCTCCTCCCCCAGACTGATGGTCCTCGCCACCTGGCACCGGATCTGATTGGCCAGCAGCAAAGCGTTGATCCGGTAGAGGATGCACGGCAGGCACACGGCCTGCCGCCAGAGGGAGGCCGGGAAGGGATGAATGGCGCAGAGCTCGGCCACGAGGATCTGCTTCTGCTCCAGGTTCTCGCGTTTCGCGCGTTTCGTCTCCTCGCTGCTGGTGGGCAGGGCCACGCCCTTGCGGTTCACGTACCGCGGCGTGAGGAAGTTCAGCCTCGCCGAGGTGTGGTCCACGTCCAGCAGCGGCTGCTCCAGGTTCTGGATCTGGATGTTGTACTTCTTCAGGTAGTACTCCTCGAAGGTGCCGTAGTCCTCGCCGGGGAAGGACGACTTGGGGTTCAGGTTCCCGCAGATCTCGGCCACGTAGAAGTACTGCGGCTGGTCCTGGTTACGGTACCAGGGCATGATCACGGCGTCGTGGTACTTGGTGGCGTCGAACCGGAACTCGCGTCGATCGGGCTCGGGCACCTTGCACGGCACCGCGTTGCGGTTCTCGTAGATGCACTCCAGGAAGTGCCAGTCCACGGACACGTCCATCGGCCGGCCCTCGGTTCTCACTGGAAAAAGAGGCAAAGGGGAGAGATCCCCCGTGAGCGTCGAGGAACGTTCCGTGCCGTGTTGTGGGTCGTATACGCCCCACCGCTGCGCTTTCCGTTCGAGCCAAAAATTTTTTTTATTTTTTTGGGCGAGGGTCGCATACGCCCCACGCGGCCTGAATTCCGCGCCTTACCTATCTTCACGGGAACGATGTTGTAAGAGTTCTCCGATGCGCTTGGATCGAACAGCATCAAGTACTTTTGCAATTTCAGGACATTTGTAAAAGTGTAATTCAAAAAAGTTGCGACTTTTTCGATCTGCGTGTCGTCCAACACGACGGTCTCTCTGCTCAACTTCAACTTCACGTGAACTTCTCCGGATCTTGTGTAAATTGGAAAAGGACAAAGCTGCAACATTATTTTTCGTTTAAACAAATCATCGATATCAATCTCACTGTCGATTCGAATCCCCTCGTGCCAGGGTTCACTTTTTTTCAAATCAGGTGGTTTTTTTTTTATTGATACCTATTGACCAATAAACTCTCTTTTAAATAATAATTATATTGATAATAATTTTAGTGAGAACTAGCAATTAATTGGAAATTGATTAACTTGGAGAAAAAAAAATTGAAATTTATTTTCCAATCGAATAGTATTAATTTCATTGATGAAATTAAATTTCAAATAATTTGTAGAGCGATGAAATTTCTGAAAATTTTGAAAATAACGAGATTCGAAATTATTCGGACAGAAAATAAATTATTAAAAAATAATTTACAATAAAATTCAACAATTGCAACACAATTATCGAAAAATACTACACATTTAAAAACGTAATTATTTCTTTTTTTTTTTGAGATTTCAAAGAGAGATGAGCCAATAAAAACCAATGGAACCTGATTTGAACCAAAAAAACTGGTTTTTTTTATGTGTAATTTGTAAATAAAAAAAAACATCAGTTTTTTCGTCGTACCCTGGCCCGAACGATTTCCAGCATTTTTCCTGGATTTCCCATTTCGGCGATACGAGAGAAAAGGAAGAATGCATCCGCCGTTGGAACGAAACGCAAAATCTTTACCTAACTTACCGTTGGAATTTGCTTGAGAGTCAAAATTCCAAATCCTATCGCCGAGTCCTCCGGAGGGTAGATCCTCCGTCCCCGGGTGTTCTGCTCCTCCGGCAAGGGACAGCTGAGGACCATGTTGATGTGATACAGGTAAGCCGGTACCCCGACGATCGGTCTGCAATCGGTCAGAGCCTCGGCGGTTTTCTTGTAATAATATTGCCTCCGTTTGGTGGTTCCCGGCCGGGCTTCCGAAAAATCGGCCCGGCTCTCGTCGGGCAAAGCCGGTACCTCGGCGTCCTCCGGCTTGGCCTTGAAGTTTTCCTTGCCGATCGGCAACAGATTATCGTCGATCTCGTTCTCCTGGTGCAAATCCACGCACAGCTGCAGGGCCGCCATGCGTCTCGCCATGGCCCTGTTGGGCATCGGGTAGGATCTCACCACGTATTTCACCGGCGAGTTGATCGGTAACCTCAGAGAGCAGACGAACATCGTCGACGTGGAAATCGGATTCCTTGGATCCGATGGTTCTACCGGTTGCACCAACCATTCCGGTGTCAGTCTTGTGAAGGTGTCGCTGGGTAATTTGGCACAATACCTGTCGGCAAATTGCAATAATTGTTAATAATGTTGCTTGTGTAATTTCATTGCGGTGTGATTGTTGTAGAATTTTTAGGAAAATTAATGAATCTCAAATAATTTGAAAAGTGATGGAATTTCAGAAAATTTTGGAAATAATGAGATTTGAAATTATTTGGAAAATGAGGAAATTCCAATATATTTTGAAAATAATAAAATTATAAAATAATTTGGAGAGTGATGAAATTTCAGATTATTTTGAAAATAATAAAATTTCAAATAATTCGGAGAGTATTGAAATTTCAGACAATTTTGAAAATACCGAAATTTGAAATTACTTGAAAAATGACGAAATTCCAATACATTTTAAAAATACGAAAATTTCAAATAATTCGGAAAATAACGAAACTTCCGACAATTTCGAAAATAATGAAATTTCGAGTAACCTCGAAGATAACGAAATTCCAAAAAAATTTCGAAAACAAAGAAAATTCGAGACAATTTCGAAACCGACGAATTTCCAAACGATTTTTTAAACAATCGAATCTCAACTAATTCTCCAAAATAATTCTAATACTAATTACTAATTCTCCTCTTCTCTAATTACTAATTAAAAATACTAATCCTCCTATTATGTTTCAAATTATTCTTAATCCAATATAAATTTAATAGAAAAAAAAAAGAGGAAAAATCGTCCTCCATTTCTCGCAGTACCTATTGACGAGGGATATCGCGGAATTGAAGGACACCTTGGCCGCGTCCTCGTTCTCCAGGGGCTTGTAATGCGGCACCAGGGCCGCATAGAGATCGGCCTCGTGCTCCTCCTCCTCGAGGGGCTCGTCGCTGGAGCACTTGCCGAGGAGGATCTTCTCCACGTGCAGATACTGCGCCAATTGCCAGACGCAGTCCCGGGAGACCTCCCGGTGCACCAGCAAAATGTGCAAAGCGTCGACGGCCCGCGCACGGCTCTTGCACTGCACGTAGGACTGGTAATTCCTCGGGAAGTCGTATCTCATGACGAAGTTGCACTTGGGGATGTCGATGCCCTCCTCCAGGATGGACGTCGCTATCAGGAGGTTGCACTCGTGTATCCGGAAGCGTTTCAGCACCTCCTCCTGCTTGCGGTGCTCCGCTTCGGCGTCCCGGGAGTAACCGGCGTCGTCCTGCGACTTCTCGACGGTGTAGAGGGGCGACAGGAAGTGCAGGTCCTCGTCGTGCTTCGAGGCTTCGCTCAAAAGGTAAAAAAGGATTTTCGCGTCGAAGCCTTTGTCCACGAAAATGACGCCGCAGAGCAAATCGGGGTCGGTCAGACCCCGGAGGTGCCTCTGGGACCTCATAGGTTTCTTGTACCCGTCCTCTCCCTGCCTCCAGCCCCCGGGTTTGCGATGATACTCTCGAACGAAAGGTGCAACTGCAGGTGCAACTGCAGGTGCAGGTGCAGCTGCAGGGGTACCACCGGTGTCCTGATTTTCCCGAGAATTCGGCGCCTCCTTCGCGTAAAAGGGAGCGAAGGTCTTCAGGATCTTGATCAGCCGGTGCACTTTTGGCATCGAGTACCGGTAAATGCGTTCCGTCTCGCTGAGACTGGAAAAGGCGTGATCGCAGAGCGCCCGGATCTTGATGAACAGCGAAGCCACGACGTTCAGCAGCAGGTAGTGCCTCTCGTACGGGGTCTTAATCTTCAGCTTCTCGGTGAGGCCCAGCAGAGCCAGGGCCGCGCGATCGGCGCACCAGGGGCCCAGGGTGTTCAGGACGCGCAGGAAGTCCTCGATCATCTCGCAAGGCTTCTCCACGGGGTTGGGGATTTTTTGGATGTCCTCGAAGAACTCGTCGGTGTAAATCTCGGTGGGATCGTAACGGTGGTCTTTCAGGAAATCCATCGCGTGTCGGACGTGGCTCTCTATCTCCAAGTGCAGGCTACCCTTTTCGCCACTTTTGTACTCGATCACGTATTCCTTGGGTTTGGGGCTGTACCTGAATTTGATGAAGAAAGAGAAAAATAATAATAATTCGATTTTTGTGAGATCTTTATTTTGAGAGTTTATTTCAATGAATTTTTATGACAATCGACGGAGAAAAAGTGTCGATTAGGCTTTGGAAGGAATGAAATTTCAAAAATATTTGAATGTCATGAAATTCTAAGTAATTTTGAGAATAAGAAAATTTTTAATAATTTTTGGAAACAATGAAATTACAAATAATTTGTAAAACAATGAAATTCCAAAAAATTTGGAAAATCATCGAAATTTCAAATACTCACCTTAGAATGGATAAAATATCACTGGCCGTTTCCACTTCGCATCCGAAGACCTTCTCGATCCTCTCTATTTCCAATCCCAATCTGCCGGGTTCCGAAGTCACGTCGAACAGAGGTACGGCCAGACCGATAATTCTAGGAACTTCATCGCAGGACAGAAAAGAGCCCAGAACATAATTCAAATGTTCGTCCTTCACCAGCTTATGGCACTTGTCTACTATCACTAAGTTTACTTGTTTTGGCAAGATTTTTCCGGTAGTTAATAATTGTGCGCAGAATTCCGGAGTAGTCACTAAAACCTGAACGAAAAGAAAAAAAAAAGAAATGAATATCGGTATCAATTTTTTCACTTAGAAGTCGCAAACTCTGGGGTCTTCGGCCTTCGAACTCGGTTTATCGAGGACGAAGTGGAAAGTGCGATACCTTCGCTGGAACAGGAGAGGGTCAAAAAGTTAAATAAGGGAGAAAAAAAATAAGCCGGAATTACGTTGGTTTTGGCAAACTCCTCTGGAAATTTGTCCAGCGTTTCCTCGGAATCCGAACTACGAACTAGTACTTTCAAGTCGGTCAACTGCCGAACGTAACAAGCTTTCGTTTCGCATTTCTCGGATTCCTCCAGTAGGTATATCGAACGTTTGCCACCATTTTCCAGGAGTCTGAAAGAAATTTCCATTAAATTCGCAAATCGAGTCTCTTCGATTCGCGTTTTTGTGTTTCTAAGAAATGTCGGTCGATCGCCGTAACATCGGTCTAAGATCGTAATAATTCCCAGGCTCTGGAAAATATTTCGAAATTTGACGAAAGGGATCGGATTTCTATTAGAAAGTGTAAAAATGAAAAAAAAAAAACAAAATAGAAAAATGATAATTTTCTACAAAAATCTTGAAATATTAATAAAAAAAAAAATCATCGAGATCGACTCTTCTTTGATTGTATTTAAAATTCCATATAAGCGGATTCTATAAAAAAACAATAATCGATACATTTTAAAAAATCAAGAATATTGCAAATTATAATATAATGTATATTATAAATAGCGATAGAATCGAGCGAAAACAAAAACAAACAAAAATTAGACTGAATCCCCTTTCGAGAGCGATAATGCATCTTAATGTAATAAAATCATCCGAAAGTCGTTTAAAAACGGATTCCGATGGAAAAAAAATGCTCGATAATTAGGCATGCTTCGTACAAAAGCGTAACGAACCTCCGGTTATCGGTGGCGAGCTCTTGTATCAATTTGATAACTATGAAGGTTCGCTCGTGGTTCTTTCCCAGGCAAACGATTATGTTCCGATCCTTGGCCGCATACAATAATTCCACCTGCATTCGAAGAAAATCAGGAAAAATTCGATTATGACTTTGCGAAGGGGCGGATAAAGATGATTTTGCAGTAAAGAAAAAGATAAAATTGTGAAAAAAAAACAAGAACATTGGCAATAGTGAGAATAACAATAATGAGAAAATTGAGAAATCACCTGGTACTCTCTGGGAGTGAATGATTTCGTGTAAACCTGATCATTCAATGGAAATGCCATGGGGACGGAAATAAGTGGGTAGAAAAGAGTGCCCGAAATCGACCGGTGAATCAACTTCTGTTTCACCTTCAACCAAAGTTCGATCCCCTTCCCATCACGAATCCCAGCCTCTTCTGTTTTCAAATTTTTTCTAGGTTATGTCGCATCCATCGCTAACAGCATCGTCGCGCACAAAAAAAAATTAGCGAGTGTCTGGTTTTTTTAGTCTTCGATTTAATGCTTACCAACCTAATATATTTAACCCTAGATATTAAACTGGAGAAAATTCTGGTGAGAAATCTGGTGAGAATTCTAGTGGTATTTTATTATTATTATTATTATTATTATCGAAATGATAATAAATAAATGAAAATTTTAATTTTCATAAGTGATAATAAATAAATAAATAAATGATAATGTAATAATTAATAATAAGATTAAAAAATCCTTTTTTTTGCAAAAATAGTTCCTGGATTTTTAGATTTTTTTTTGATCGAGTTTCAATTTCCGGCTTGAACGCCGTGAAAATAAAATCCCAAAATAATAAAACAGTGGCGGTTTCCAGGATTCTTGTATTTTTCATAAAAAATTGGCGGCCAAAGTAAAACTGTAATTTATTGAAAAATTCACATACCGCACGAAAAAAAAATATCGCACAAAAATAAAATGGCACAAAAACGAAATCGCATGAAAAAAAAGAATATCGCACGAAAATAAAATCGCATAAAAAAAATATCGCCCGAAAGAAAAACGCACAAAAAAAGACGGGAACAAAAACAGGTTAGACTGTAATTCCTATTTTTCAAATAAAAATGTCAAATAACGCTAATTTCTTTCCTTTTTTGTTATTAATTTCCAAAATTTTCGTAAATATATACATCCCGTGTCGGAAACATTGGGATTCCCCTTGAGCGGATTTAGTGCGCATGCGCCGTAGAATCCCCCTGAATCTCGCGAAATCTCACGTTGGCGAGATTGCTGTGGAAAAAAGATCTAAATAGAGAGAGAGAGAGAGAGAGAGAGAGTGATAAAAAATAAGGTAATGTTTATTCCCCAATTGTTTTAAATAATTTAAAAAGACGAATAAGCGGTATCTATTTGGATTTTTCGCATGCGGGTGATTTAAAAACGGTCGCGGAATTGATAAATCGAGGGAATGAAATGAAAATTTTCGCGATTTTCCGAAGGGATCCAAAGATAATTGCGTGTCTCTAACCAAAAATGGATTTTGAGGATGTTGATATTGACGATGACAATTTGTACTCCAATCCTGTGGCTATTTTGAAAGGTAATCGTATCGAGAAAATTTTGTATTTTTTTTTTCCATTTGTTTATTTTGTGCCAAAGAACTAATTTTTTTTTTATATGTGGTTGTTTTGCTCATTTATTTAGAATTTTAGCCTATAATTGTTATTTATAATTATTAATAATACATAATAATAATAATAATAGTATCCTATTAATTATACATAATAATAATAATGATGGTATCCTACAATTATTATTATGTTGTGCGACGTTGTGCGACGACGTCCAATTTTAATCCAAAATTACGACGGAAGAGAGTATCGATGAAATATATATCGTTGCGGGTTTCAGCATTGAAGAAGAAATCCCACGCGCCGAAGGAAAAGAGTTCCTCTCTGGTGGATCCGGAAGAAGTCCAGCGAGAATCGACCCTCGAGTATGTTTATTCGCCCTGATTTTGAGTTTCGAGGATTTTTAAAAATAAAATTACGAACTTTTGGAATTCAGAGGTGTTCGGTAAAATTTGGAAATTTGCGAATTTCCAGATGTCGAATATGATTGCGAGTTTTCGGAGTTCGCAAATACTTGAATTTTTAATAAAATGAAAAACCATTACATGGGAAGATTCAAAATTTTGTTAAAAATATTGAGAATATTGAAAAATTGAGATTGAAAGTTTGCAAAGTAGCGCAATTGCATGACTTGTTTTTGTAGCGATTGCACCTGGACTCCTTCGCCGGTGAAAAAACAGAGCAAACTCGGTAGGCGTAAAAAGCCCAAACAACGGGAGCAAGCGGAGGAAGACAACGACGTGGCAGAAGCAATCGCTATTGTAAGTATTTTTCAAGAGTTTGGTACGTTTCCAAAGATTTTTCGCACTCGCTTGGTATTCAATTACAATTCTACGAAACTCTGAAAAAAAAAGATAAAAATTAATTTTGTTTTTCGATGCGTTCTTATTCTTAGAGTTCCGGTCCGGCGAAAGATGTCATCGAAATAGACTGTTCGCCACCGATGTCGTAAGTTTTCTGCTATTTTCATCTCGGAAAGAATAATTCACAAATGTTTTTTTTATTTTTTCTTAAAATTTCTCTCGCTAAAAATTATCAATTTTAATTTCCAGAAATTATCTCGCATTACCAAATTCACAAGCAACGGTAAGACGCAGTAACAGAATTAGAGGGAGATCAGCTTCTACCGAGATAGAAACTTCTGTTCCGGTAATTATTATTATTATTATTATTATTATTATTAATATTATTATTATTACTACCACTACCACTACGTGTATCGCTAGGGACCTTGTATGACTTCAGCCATACTTTCAAGATGCATTTAAAATTGAAATTTCAGAAAATTTCGCAGTGGATGCTTGAATATTGCTCTTCAGTTGCAGGCAATTTATTAGTATTAGTACTTTCTGCATGAAGTAATCCAATTTTTTTTTTTTCATTCAGGTTCGGGAAGATGATCCGATCCTGTTGGACTCCGACTGCGAAGCGGAGAGTCCGGATGTAAGGAACGTTTCTCTGATAGACAACAACGACGAGTCGAAGACGGAGGACGACTACCCCGTGGATATCAAAATACTCTGGCGATCCAGGAACATCATACGATTTACATTGAATAAAGTGAGTCGCTCGTTGAATCCTTATAATTTATTTCTAATGGATTTTACTTACTTCGCTTACCTCTCTTATCTTCGAAGGAAACGAAGGTCTCGACTTCGATGGATCGAAAAGGAATCGATTCTGCCTTTATTTTTGGTCTGAATTAAAATCCACATTTTTTTTGGTCCCTTAACAGAATTTTCGAGGCTCGAAAAATTTCAAATCGAACAAGATTTTGCATTTCCCAAAATTCAAGTTTGTTCCATTTGTTCGAGTCGAACAAGATTTGGAATTTCCCAAAATTGAAATTTCTTCGAGCCGAACAAGATTTGGAATTTCCCAAAATTGAAATTTGTTCGAGCCGAACAAGATTTGGAATTTCCCAAAATTGAAATTTGTTTGTTTTGTTCGATTTGCTTCTTCGAATGTTCATTTTTGTCTTTTCGAGCAAATTCCTGACCATGTTTCAGGACGAAACCCTGCATAAAGTGTTCGAGCATTTAGCCGATCAGGAGAACATTCCGAAGGAGCAGATTTTGATGTTAAAAGGAGATCGGACCGTCACTCCGTTCGATACACCTACATCCTTGAACATCACGATTCTGGATATCCTTGGTAACCGATTTTTTTTTTTATACGTTAGGGTGCGATTATCGCAATCGACTGCAATTTGTCCTTCGCTTTTCCAGACGCCGGTGTCATAAATGCCGAGAACGTGATAACCAATGCACCGATCGGGGACGAGGACACCTGCAAAATAAAAGTTCAGACTGCCAATTCGAAGGAGGACCTGACCTTCCCCTTGAAGAAGGACCAGCCCTTCGAAGTCATCTTCCAGAGTTGCTCGGAAAAACTGAACGTCCCACTCTCGAGCATCAAGATGTACTTCGACGGGGAGCAGATCGGCCCCACCGATACTCCGGAATCCTTGGATTTAGATGAAGACGCTTGCGTGGACCTGAAAATCGTGAACTGAATGTTTCAATAATGGAATTCTATTTTTGGTATAAGTATTTATGATGAATTTGTTAGGGAATTTAGGCTCGATCGGTACCGCTATCATCGATGCCTTTTTTATTTTAGCGATAAATTGGATAATTCATGAATTGTCGATGCGAAGAATCTTAATTCATCGTGTTCGAAGTAACTTTGGAATTTTATAGTTTTTTGATTGATAGAAATAAAGAAAAAAAATAAGAAGACAGATTTATACGCATGCTTCCTCATTATTTTTTAAAAATATATTTCTTCTCTCGATGGTCCATTTTTCTTCTGGAAAATTAACAATTCGGTAGCAGCTTCGATGCGATCTCCAGATCGAAGGAAAGGAAGGCCTCGACTTCTATGGACCGAAGAAGAAAAAATAAAACAGACTCGAATCGATTCTGCTTTTTCTTGGTCTTAATTAAAATTTACATTCTTTTTAGGTTTATTATTATTATTTTTGTAAAACAAATTCGCTTTTTCAAATATCCATTTTTTTTTCTGGAGAATTGAAACTTTAGTACCAGCTTCGATGCGATCTCGAGATCGAAGGAAAGGAAGGTCTCGATCGCTGTAAAGATTACTGAATCGATGTGTATATTTCGTGGTGACCGTTATTTACAAATTTTACATACTTTACACATAAGTATAGGGTAAATGATAGCAGTAACATTAATGATACATATACATATATATCATTGGAGATAATTCATTCGTTAGGATGTATATGTACCTACGGCTCTTCCTCAAACGAAATCAAACCCACTTGGAATGTTTTCGCAATCTTTTCGATCCTGCCGATCGTCGCGACGACGATCTTCCAAAAATACACGTATTTCACAAAAAAACAACGCAATTACACGCTACGACACTACGTTCAGCTTTTTCGCTGTGAGAAAAAGACAAAGTCTTTATTTTCTGTCATTCTTTCAATTTTTCATTCGCAAATCGAAGGAATGCCAAGATGCACCGAAGTGCATTTTCGATACTTTTCCTACAACTGTCCCAGAAGAGCAACGGATTCTATATTTTTTTTTTCTTCGTCCCAACGAAAATCTGAAATTGTTTTTCTTTTTTTTTTCTTCCAGGAACTAATACGATTTTTCTGGGAAATTTGATTATTTATCGTTTATAGAAATTTCTAGAAAATACCAATTACAGAAATTTCGATTTTCTCAATATTTTCGAGGAAATTACTATTTTTTATAATAAATAGGAATTTCTATAATACAGGAATTCTTCTAAAATAGTAACTTCTCCTGAAATCCCATAAAATAGAAATTTCCATTATTACGGAAATTCCTAAAAGGAAAATGTTTGCTTTTCATGAAATTTTGCTATCCATCTCTTACATGCACACGTCATTCCGATCAACCGATAAATTTTTGTCTTCTCTCGCTACTATCTATCTATCTACCTATCTATCGTATTTACAGATAGCAAAAAGTACGATTCTGTCTTGTAGTTTTTTACAAAACTGAAAATAACACGCTCCTTCTTTTCCAAAATCCCCGGTTAAGAAATAAGTCAGAGGCGAGAGAAAATCGAATGGGTTCCCCCGGTTTCCTCGTCGATTCCACTTGAAAACCATTACAAAAATAACTTTTTTTTTTTCATAAGTTAAGTTTTGATAGGGTCGAGCAGGCACACCATAGGAACCCATGGAACCTCTCCGCGATCACTCATTGTTCTTTTTCAACCCCCTAAGCGTGGGTCGTTTCTCTTTTTTTTTCACCAGGGATACCGGTACTTTCAAGCTCCGGTTTCGAAAAATTTCAAACCGATTTTGAATTTCCCGAAAAATAGGATTTTCATGAATTTTACTTTTATTCGGAATTGATCCGAGATAGAATATTTCAATGTCGAAGATAAATTCGGTCGAACAATTCAAAATCTTGTTCGATTCGAAGAAATTTCAAATTTGGGAGATTCAAAATCTTCTTCGACTCGAACAAATTTCAATTTTGTGAAATTCAAAATCTTGTTTGACTCGAACAAATCGAACAAATTTCAATTGGAGAAAATTCCAAATCTTGTTCGATTCGAACAAATCGAGCAAACTTGAATTTCGAGAAATGCAAAATCTTGTTCGATTCGAAATTAGTCGAGCCTCGAAAATTCTGTGTTCTTGTTCGCAAATTTGGAAACGACTTCTCGTTTCGTCCTTTCCTCGTCGTTACCTCTACTATATTAATAATATATTTACTTTTATGTATAATATATATATATATATGTATATATATATACGTATGTATTATTACTACTAAACCGATGTCGTTCTGTCCCGTGGTAGATTCTAACATCGAAAAAATTTGGCATGCAGTTTTTTTTGTTCTTCCTTACTCTTAGACCATTATCTATCCCTTTAATATACTTTAATACGTTTAGGAACGTCCAAAAAGCATCGTTTAGCCTCTGAGCTTTAACGTCGTCGATTCGACGACCAACGAATTCCCAAATTTCGAATTCCCCCTTATTTTTTTCCTCGTTCTACTACAAATTACAAAATCACCCTTCCTTCCTCCTTTGTTTTTTTTTTAATCCTCGCGCGAAGTCGAACTCATTTTTCAACCCAAAAACTCAAGCCAATTCTCTTTCCGAAAACGCGACCACTCTCACACACAAACAATGGCAATTTTTTGACAGCCGGCAAATTACCAAAAATCAACGCATTCGTAGCTTTTGACGTAAATTTACGTCGTTTTCAATTTTTACTCTTCGAGGTTTTAGCCAATTTTGGAATTTTTCTAATAACCATACATTTTTGAATATCTTTTTTTTTAATTAGTTTTCGAATTTGAATTTTTGGAGATTTCTTCAATTTTAACTAATTTTCAACAAGTTTTTGAATTTTCTAGAAATAAAACATTCTCTAATTTTCGAATTTCAACCAATTTTCGAATATTCCGATACTCAACGATAAAAATTAAGAAACAATTGACCTCGAATGTATCGATATTTTTTTTTGCACTTCGAGTGAATTCCAAACTGAACTCGAAATTCCTAAAATGGCAAATTCCGTTTCGGCTGACCGCAGGTTCCATGGTTCGCCAGAAAATCGGAATGTTGAGATTTCGTGTTTGTCGGCTTTCTTTACAATATTGCAACACACACACACATGCATGCATGCACCTCACGCACGCGAAACTCGTTTTTCTCGCATAAAGAAACATTAATAAAAAATCGAAGGATAAACGTCTTATCGGTTTCTTCGTTTCGAGAGAACTCGATGTACAATTCGTTCGTGCATTCGTTCGCTCGATCATTCCTGGTGCATCAACATCGATCGTGGCGTACGAATTAAACTCAACGGTATAATGAAATTTTGGGAACGACGCATCGATGCATCGATGCGAATGCAGATGCAGATTCTCGATGCTGCGCTCGAATGGGGACCGATCGAATATCGAGTCGACAAAAGAGTTCGGAAAGTATCAGAAAAAAACAAGGTTCCTTTTCTTCCACATTTTTTTTTTCTGATAAATTCCTAAGACGATAATAACAATGATAATAATAATAATAATAATAATAATATTAAGTAAAATCTTGAAATTTTTGAAAACACAAATCGATCAGTCTGATTAATCGTAACCGAAGTTTACAGCGATGAGGCTCGAGTTACATTTTCTGTACTCGCAGTTGCAGTCGAAATACTTTTCTTCGCTCTAACGATAAGTCACTCACAAAAATAAGAAATACATGTTGCAAAATTCCGAGTCGGTCTCAATCGTGCGACAAATGGATCCTTAATCCTTCGATCGAAGTATAATTCCGTACCGGAGAAGGTCTCGAACCGAACCAAAATTTATCGATTTCAATACTGATTTTACAAATAATCAGGGACGTAATATATTTATAATAAAAAAGATATGTATCCATAAATTCCTTTTTTCCCTCATTTTTTTCTCATTATAAATTGTATTAATTAATTACGAATGAAATGAGGCTACCGAGCGACTGAACTTTTTCAAATTTCTAATATATAACAAATCCATGAAATTTCATGCAGTTTCTGAGATCGATAAATTCATAACTTATCCAATTTCCAATTTACAAAATTTAGTCGCTGGGTATTTAGTTCGGACCCTTGTTTTTTTTCAAATTTAACATTTTTTCTTCGAATAAGAAATTCTTATCCTTGAAAGTGACTTTTTTCTGAAATTCTTAGACTCGCATTTCTGTTTTTTTCTCTTATAAAAATTCAGAAAATGCAAATAAAAGCGTCCCACGGACAATTAACATTTTTTTTTCTCCTTTTTGGAACTCGTATCTGGCAAATTTGTCGGTAATTTGAAACTTAAAACGATCGATGCCGTAAAAAATTCGTGCTTCGCAATTGCATCCTAACGACCGAGTCGACGATTAGGTATTATCCCTATTAATTGGAATGAGCATTTGATTTAAGACTGTCCCGGAGAGAGCGTAGTCTACTTCTTGGCACATTTTTTCCACAAATACGCGTATCGGGCGTTTCGCATATTGGCAACAAAAGTTTGATGAAGAAAAAAAAAACACCTTTTAAACACTTTCCCTACGTAACTTTGAGACGGTTTTCTTCGGTTCCTGAATTTTCTGGATTTTTTTTTCTTCTTCTTCTTCTCGATCTCTTCCTCTTTCGATACAAACATTTCGTGATCGAGCTACCAGGCATCCGCTCGAACACCTCGAACTCTCATGCAAAGGCATTCAGAGTATCCACTTACGGGCAAAAGTCGAGAAACTGTAGATTTACAATAAAATTCCAATTCAGGGGAAATACAAATATTAAATATTTATATAAAAAAGAAATTAATTCTAAAAACCAAATATTTTTTTTTGTTTTCTTGAAACTTAATAACGAAATTCCAAGAAACCATGATAATTCTTTTACCAGAATTTTCGCGTTAAATAAAATTCCAAATTTCTTCTTTTTTTTTGGTAAAACTTCTTTTTGCAAATGCAACAAAAATTTATTTTTAGTTATTTATATATTTATACACCGCGTGAGGCGTATACGCCCCACGGGACGTGAACCGAGGGCAACAAAAAAAAAATCGGCATGGCACCGAATTTCGTCAACTTTTGCCCGTAATCTTCTCGTTTCTCTCGATTTTTTTTGCTTTTTGCGTTATCGTGCAACATTGGTTTTTTTTCTTTCTGTAATTCGTTCTTTCACTCGCTCGCACTCTTTCGTTGAAAAAAAAAGGAAAAAAAAGAGACGCAATAGTATACAAAAAAAAAGTTAACATAATCACAGCTTGGTTGGCAGGCAGGCAGGCAGGCAGACCGACAGGTTAGCTTCTACGTATCCGCAATGTCGATTTTCTCTCATCTCCCATATTTATATAGAATTTCTCTCGTTCTCTTCGATCGGATCCATCCAGCAGCCTGCTGAGCCTGTTCTTCATCATCGACGCATCTTCGTGGATTCTTAAACGTAGTCATTGGTTCCAGGACTCGTGAGTGGCTCCTGGGCCTGAAAGGAAAAAATTATATTAGTTGAAAATAATGAGGAGAATAATAATAATAATAATAATAATAATAACAACAACAACAACAACAATAATAATAACAATAATAATAATAATCCATAATAATAATAATAATAATCTATAATAATAATAATAAAAGTGGAGATGGTTGTGGTAGTCCCTAAATTTCATTAATTACATTTTTCAAAAAAAAATAATTATGGAAATGTCTATTATTTTTTTCTTGAAATTCAATTAATGAAATTTCGGGAAAACAAAAAAGGTAATTTTTTTTTATTTGAATTTTCTTCAACGGGGGAATTCCAATTTTTAAAAAATAAATGAATTCCAATTTTTGTTCTCATCAATTATTTTGCAAATAGTCGTATCACTTTTTCCTCGATTCTGGGAAAAATCGGATGATCAAAATAATATCAATAACAACAATAATAATAATAATAATAATAATTACTTCTTCCCCAACGGTGGCGGCGGGTAAGGGGAATCTGTTTTTCTCCAAACTGAACTGATCCTCCGTGGTTTTCCTGTACACCGGGTTATCGAAGTTCATGCTGGTCACGTTCCGATGGAGGTAGTGCCTGTAGCAGAGGACGGCTACCAGGGCGAGCAGAAGAAGGCCCACCGTTACCACTCCGATCACCACCCCGGCTATCAAACCAGGGTCCGTGGGTTCGTTCATGAAACTTCCCTTGCCATTTTCCGCACTCGTGGGACCTAAATCAATAAATTGAATTATTAATTATTGATTGATTATGTAATATTTAATTATAATATTATTCTTTGTTATTATAATTATATAATACATCATAATTATATTTAAAAAAATTATAAAAATCTTCAAAAATGCAACAACAGCGAAAATCCATCGAAATAAATTGAGAAAAAAAATCATTTGATGCAAATAAAGTTAAATTAAATTAAATTAAAAAAAAAATGCATGCACGAAGCATCTGCGACCCAATATCCGTCCACTGGTCACTCGAAATCGTCGTTTTTCGCAGTTAGGGGTCTCATTATTGGTCATAAAAAAATTTCTCCTCCCTTTATGCCCTTTACGCATCGAAAAAGCCAGTCGCGTGCATTCAACTTACTGGCTGCAGTGGTGCTGCTGGTGATATTGACCGGTTCCAGTCTCTTGAATGGCTTTGTGATCTCCGTCGTCGATGGTTCCGCCGTCGTAGTAGCTGCAATAGACCCATTTAACATGCAAACGTCGATATGCACTATAAACTCAAGCCGAGTGAAATTTCAGGACCAAGAGGAAACATTTGCAGGCACCGATAATTAGAGATTTTAATATTTAATACAAAAAAATTATATATATTCCATTGGGATAAATAAATAAATAAATTTGGCAATTGGTGCATTAACATTTTCTACAAACGTTTCCCCCTGATACGAGAGTAACTTGTCGACTAAAAATAAATAATAATAATAATAAGAATATTAAAAATACCATAATCGTAATCATCAGCAGCAACAATAACAATTTTTGGGGATTTTTTTTTTGTGGAAATTTTAAGGACTTTCGAGGTTTGGAATTTTCCGAATATTCAAATTCTCGGAATTTTCGAAATTATTGGGTTTTTATAATTATATTATTATTATTATTATTATTATTATTATTATTATTATTATTAAAAACGACCTAAAAATAAATAATAATAATAACAATATTAACAATACCATAATCGTAATCATCAGCAGGAACAATAGCAATTTTTGGGAAATTTTTTTTTCGAATTTTTAAGGATGTTCGAGGTTTGGAATTTTCTGAATATTCAAATTCTCGGAATTTTCGAAATTATTGGGTTTTTGGAATTTTCAAGGAGGTTCCAAAGGACATTCATAATCATCATCATCATCATCATCAGCAACAACAACAACGACAACAACAATAACAATAATACTAAATATATATAAATATAAAAAAAAACATCCGACTTCTAAGAATTATTGCAAAAGACAGAGAAAACCGAACCTGAGAAAAATTGCCTTTCTCTCTACTAACAATAAAAAAAAAATGATATAATTAAAAATATGCAAAGATAGAAACAGAGAACATGCGTATCTTCTGTACGCATTCGCATTTCATTCCGTCTACGATGACTTCGTTGCTCGCATTCGCAATTCCTCTCCTCCGGAGCGGATTCCGCTCGAATCCGCTCCCGGATTTTTCTCTACGACCTGAGCGAAAAATGGGAGGATACTCACCATTTTCCACGCACATGAGGCCATCGGGCAGCAGCCTGAGCCCATCGGGGCAGGCGCAGCTCAGAAGCGGGGACCTGCTGTTGATCTTCGGCGCGGGCAGGCACAAGTGGCTGCAATGCCCGTTCACGGCCTGGCACTGGTTCAGGCCGTCCGGTTGCCGGTACGGGTGGTACACGTGCACCACCATGGGATGCTGGAGGGATTTGAGGGAGGTCACCGGTTCCACCTCCTTGCCGGTGAACTTGTTGGCTTTGAAGATGGTCTCCTTGTCCCAGTCCGTCCAGTAGACGTAGTCCTCGAAGGTGGTGATGCTGAACGGATGACGCAACACTTCCAGGGAGAACAGGACCGTGCGTCTTCCCGAGCCGTCGTAGTTGCAGGACGCGATGATGTTCAATTTCGCGTCCACCCAGTAGATCCTCTTGCCGATCAGGTCCAGTGCCAGGCCGTTCGGCCATTTCACGTCGTTCTCCACGATCACCTGGGAGGGAATTCATTCATCAGTTTATGCATTTGACGTTGTTGATTTTCATTGTTTATTAATAATTATGGGTCGCCTCAAAAACGTTGCGAGGTACAAATTGCAAATTCTTCAAAAATCGCCGAAAATGAAAAGAATTACCTGATGGATTTTTTCAAAAATACCCATTTCTTTAAAAAAAAAAATGTACAAAAAAATCCGTCAGGTTATTTTTTTTCATTTACGAGGATTTTTGAACAATTTGCAATTTGTACCTTACAACATTTTTGAAGTGACCCATAAATATAATTATAAATAAACAATAAAAGTGAAAAAAATTACCCGAGGAATTTTTTGCAAAAAATATCCTTTCATTTTGTAAAAAAATTGTATAAAAAAATCCGTCAGGTTATTTTTTTCATTTCCGGGGATTTTTGAACAATTTGCAATTTGTACCTTACAACATTTTTGAAATGACCCTTAAATATTAATAAACAATACAAATGAAAAAAATAACCTGATGGATTTTTTAAAAAATATTCATCCATTTAAAAAAAATATTGTTTAAAAAAAATCCGTCTGGTTATTTTTTTTTTTTCATTTTCAGCGGTTTTTGAACAATTTGCAATTTATACCCTACAACGTCTTTGAGGCGGTTGGTATTGATTAATAATTTACTAACAACAACAACAGCAATAGCTAAAAAAAACAGGAAAAAATTGCTGTCTCGCGCCAATAATTGTACTTATTAAAAATATCACTAAAATTATAATTAAAAGTATAATTCTGATTTTTGGGGGAAAAAATAAATCTAGTTCTCACCGATCGATGGGATCCGTCCATGCCGGCCCTTTCTATACGAGCCTCGTCTCCCCAGTCGGTCCAGAACATCCATCCTTCCAGTGGATTGAGAGCTATGGCCCTCGGTTCCTGAACCCGGTCCTTGATCAGGGTCTTCCTCATGTTACCCTCGAAGTTGGCCAACTCGATGGTGTTCTTCTCCGCGTCCGTCCAATAAATGTGATTGTAAATCCAGTCCACGGCCAGGCCATCGGACGTAGTTAGATCCTTGTCGATCACCACCGTCAGCTGGTTGCCCTCGTCTATGGGAGCTCTGGAAAAAAAAAGAAAATAAAAAATTACGGACTCGTTAACGATGCGGATATCCGCCCCGATTTTTTCGGAAAAACCTTCGCAAAGAAAAAAAAAATAATTTTTTTTTTGACGCACTTGTAAATCTTCTTCTCGCTGACGTCGCTCCAGAAGATCATCCCGGTGCGAAAAACGAAATCCAAAGCCGTGGCCATTTTCGTGTTGTTCACTATGGAGGTCATCTCTTGCCGATCCAAAGCCACCTTTCGAATATCGTGGCGCCTCGCGAAAAGCAGACTCGCGTGACCCTCCGAAGCCTTGCACCTGGTGAAGTTCCGCGGGTCACGCAGGTACCCCGCGGCGCAGCTGCACTTGAATCCTCCTTTCTCGTTCAGGCAAAATTGCGAGCAGCTGCCGGGAATCGCGCATTCGTCCACGTCTGCGAAATTTTGCGGAGAAATTTTTATTATGAAATAATGATTTATTTGAATATTGTATGAATGGAAATTGAATTTTTGGGTTTTTTGAATTTTCAATTTTGAATTTTGGATTTATTGGAAACGGGATTTTGCAACTTTTGAGAAATTTTCGAACTTGGTGATATTTTGAATATTGGAAATTGGATTTCGAAATTGGCATGTTTCGGAATATTGGAATTTTTGGAAGGTTTGGAAGTTTTCGAAATTAGGAATTTTCCGAATATTGGAATTTTGGAATTAATTAAAGCATCGCACCGTCGCAGGTACGGTTGTCGACCAACCGGTACCCCTCCGTGCATTCGCAGCGATGCCCGATCGGCATATCCAGGCAGATTTGCGAGCAGCCTCCGTTGTGGATCAGGCATTCGTTCACTCCACAGCGATCCGACTCGTCTTCCCAGTTCAAGCAATCCGGCTTCTTGTTGCAGACACTCGAGAGCGGGATGCAGGATCCCTTGCTGCACTCGAACTCGGTGGCCGGGTCGCAGTTTATCGCCTTGGACGTGCAGTTTTTCTCGTCGCTCCCATCCTGACAATCGTTTTTGCCGTTGCAGTACAAACGTCCTGCAAAGATTTTCAAATTGTTAGTTACTTTGTAAATAAAATCCGGGAATTTAATTATTAAATATTTATTGGATTTTTGGATTAAAAATTTGACATTTCTCGAATTTCCTACCACTTTCAATTACCCGGATGACAAATTATAATAAATTATAATTCATCCATTAACAGCAGAGGTATGGTAGCGCAGCGGTAAAGTTTCTGGGTTTCCACTCGGGGGTCTCGGGTTCGATTCTCGGTAGCCGCGCAATGATCGCACAATTATTTATTTCTCAATTCATCCATTAACACGTTGTCTGCCGGGGGGGTCACCGGGTGACCGGCACTAAACTTTCCGTTCAGGCCGCGCTGGTTAGCACAAATGCAATAGTGTGTATACCCTTGCGACCCACGCGGCGTGAATAGGAATTTACGTAAATTCGACGTGGCAGTCAACGTGTTATAATAATATATCAAAATAAATAAATAAACAAATAAATGATAATCTTAAAAAATGGTAAACCCTAAAATCCCCATGAAACCTTACCAGAAATGCACGATCTATCGGCGCATTGGAACTGATCGGGCCGGCAGGTGACATTGTGGCACCGTTGGGCCGATTCATCGGCTCCGTTGGGACAGTCCTTTTCACCGTCGCAGACCCAGCTCTGGTGGATGCAGGTGACGTGATCGTCGCAATCGTACTCGTGCTCCCCGCAGTGGCTGGGTCTCTCGCCGCTCGGCGGCACCTTGCAGCCGATCTCGTCGATCCGATTGGGACAGTCGTAGTCCCCGTCGCACCTCCATCGCGCGGTGATGCACCGATCCGGGGAACAGGCGAACTCCACGTCGGGCCTGCAGGTCAGCGGCTGACAGTCCTTCTCGTCGCTGCGGTCCCCGCAGTCGTCGTCCTGGTCGCAGACCCACCGTTGCTGGATGCAGTGTTTGTTGGCGCACGTGAACTCGTCCGATCGGCACGTGTCGTCTGAAAGAGGCTCTCCGGGTTAGCATCCAGGGTGGGGGGTGCTTTCGTGGAAATTCGTGCCTGGGATCGAGGTTCCCTGATTTTTCAAGATTCGAGTTTTCGGAAGTATTGGAATTTTTTGGGGGTTTTTTTTGCAATTTTTTGAAATAGAGAAATTTTTGGGTTTTTTGGAATTTACGGAAATATCGGAATTTTTGCGTTTTTGCAATTTTGCAGAAAATTGGAATTTTGGGTTTTGGCAATTTCCGGAAAATTTGGAAATTTTGGATTTTTGCAATTTTGCAGAAAATTGGAATTTTGGGTTTTGGCAATTTCCGGAAAATTTGGAATTTTTGGGTTTTTGCAATTTTCGAGGTATAGGATTTTTTGGACCTTTGGAATTTTTTTTTAAGGAGATTCCGAAAATTGGGATTTTTCGAAATTTGAAAATATTTGCAAACTTCGAATTTTACAAACCATGGAATGGGAAGATTGATTCACTAATTTCGTTATTTCAAGCGAAACTAATTATCAATCTGTCAGTTCCTGTAGGAATTAATTAATAAATTACATAATTCAGTACACAGGCTACAGAAGCACCTATATTGCTGATTTAAAAAAAAAATTAAAATAATTTTTTTTAAATATTATCTTTCGTTAAAACGAGATCTCAGCGTTACAAAATCTCAATAAATACTAATAAAAATGATATTAATTAATATTTGATCAGCATTGGATGAAATTTATTAATATTGCGTTAATCCAAATGAAATTAATTGTTAGTCTACCCATTTTTGTGGGATTAATTATATTATTATGTTATATATATATGTAGATCCAAGATGGCAAAAGCAAAGCAACGGGGAGTCATGCAAGATTAGAAAAGGATCCCCAAGCTGGGCTTACTGCAATCCGCTTCGTCGGATTCATCCTGACAGTCAGGATTCCCATCGCACATCCAAGTTAAAGCCACGCATTCCCCGTTCCCGGAACGACACGTGAATTGTTCGGCTGTGCAATTCTTCACACCTAAAAGCGAACAAGAGAGAGGTGCTTTGATAGTGTTAAATTATTTATTTTTTCATTTTTTCGGTATTTTTTAATTTTTTTTTCTTTTTTTTTAGGTTCAGGAGCCAAATGGACCAAATCCAAGAGCAATGCAATTTCCCACTGCCGTTGTTTTCCGCAAAAGCTGGAAATCTGGGAAATGTTTCAGTTTTTTCTTTAAAAAAAAAATAGAAGGAGGAGAATTTTTATAATTTGGAATTTTTGGAATTATCCAATTTTTGCGGGATTTGCAAATTCTGGAATTTTTACAGAATTTACAAAGCTTGGGATTACTCGATTTTTGGGTTTTTGTAGATTCTGGAATTTTTACAGAATTTCCAAAGTTTGAAATCATTCGATTTTTTGGGGTTTTGTGGATTCTGGAATTTTCAAAGAATTCCCAAAGTTTGAAATTACTCGATTTTTTACCAGAAATCTTTTGCTAGAAATCCTTGGTGCACTTGTCAGGAATAAGGTAAAACGGAGGCAAGGAATTTTCTCTCGTTTCTCTTGTAAGTTTGGAGAAGAAAAAAGAAGAAGGAAAGAAGAACCTGATTCTCTCTTGGCAGGTACACACAGCGTCTCGGGTTGGGAATAAGAAAGTCGATTGTGAGATATTCTCAAGCGAACGACAAATCGATCACTGGATCTTTCCTGTTGCTGCAGTTTTGCACATATATGTCCGCAGGCTGTGGCATCGTTACTTAACTGGAATCTCCTTTACAAGACTCCTTTTCAAGTGACAATGAATATATACATATATGTAGATAATATAGAATATATAATATATAATACATAATATATAATATATAATAGATAATATATAATAAATAATATATAATATATAACACACAATATATAATATGTAATGAATAATACATAATAAATAAAAAATATATACAGGCTGAAATTGATCCTGAACCATTTTGAAACCCTTGAAAATGCATGGAAAAAAAAATGCAATCCTGTTTACCAAATATTGTATTTTTGCGATTTTCCTCAATTCTTTTTTCTTTTTTCATTATTGGTTTGTTACACCCTAGTTGCAATTCCTAGGAAACCTGAAATCCTTCAATTGTAAAAAATCACAAAAATGATACATTATGCGTTGGTCGAAATTATTATTATTATTATGGTTTATGAAAATGGGAAAAACTAAAAAAAAGGGGAGGAGTTTTTTCGTGACCCATATGCTGAGTCATCCGTCTCCAATGTGTTTTTGATATTGAATTGTTAAATAGAGTAACTTAATAATATTCAAACGTTTCGCTGCTACTACCACATACACAGCTATTGCCATACATAGAACAATATAAATTATTTATGATTGTAAAGCTAGGTATTCAAATTGTTGCTAATCTAATCCACTCTTTTGCAATTCAAATTCAAATTCAAATTTCCGATTTTTCTCGAATAAACGCAAATTTGAATTTTGCTAGAATTTTGTTAGAAGGTCCCAAAATGTGGAATTTCGCCAATTTAGAAATTCTCCAAATACCGAAATTTTTTGATGAACTTTCAACTGAACGTTATTTCAATTGAAAATGAAATTTAGCAAATTATTGAAAACAACAATTTAATGAAATTTTGAAAATTTTCAATGAAAATGAAAATTATATTGTAAAATCATATTTTACAATTTAATAGAGTACATTTTTTTCAAAGTTTAATTTGAAAATACACAAAAATCTAAATATTTGGTAAATCGAGCATCGCAAGAGAATGAAATTCCTTCGCGATCGATGAAATCTCGAATTCGAACAAATCGTTCGCTCGGATCGATGAAATCTCGAATTCGAACAAATCGTTTGCTCGAATCGATGAAATCTCGAATTCGAACAAATCGTTCGCTCGGATCGATGAAACCTCGAATTCGAACAAATCGTTCGCTCGGATCGAAGAAATTTCCTCTGCTCGAATCGAATGAATGTTAATTAAATCCCATGAAACCACCAATTCCAGAGAAAGTTACAGAGAAGAAGCAGATTTTGTGGATTTTATGTAATTCCAGTGTCCCTATTTATTTTATTTTTTCTAAGAGAAGCCCAAGGGTGAGAGAAGCCAAAATGGATTTTGTACAATGAGGAAGAAAAAAGGAGAAAAATAAAAATAAAAAAAAATTCGTTATCTTCTGTAGCCTCACGTACCAGGGAAATCCTCGATCGCCTGTAAAAGGAGGAAACACGGACTTACTTTTACATTTGGTCTCATCCGAACCGTCAACGCAATCCTGTTGATTGTCGCAAACCCAGGATTTAGGGATACACTGTCCAGGACCACACTCGAATTCCGTTTCGCCACAGGACTTGTTACCTTGTGTAAATAATTGCAAAGGATAACGATAACAAAAAAAAAAGCAGCGAAGGTACACTGAGAGAACGGCAAATATGAAAATAAGGAATATTGCTTGATGCAAAAAGAAAATAATAATAATAATAATAATAATTCTGCGCCTGTGACGTAATTCATGAGAAATTAATTAATCAAATAATGGGTGAATAATTAATTGACGCTAATTTTATTCGAGAGTGTCCTTTTTTATATATTTTATTCTGCAAAAGCAAGTTTGCGGTTTTTATTAGAAATTATTTCTTTTTACGGAGAAATTTGTATATTTACAATTTTATTTAAATTTTAAATTGGAAGAAAATTCGACAATTTTCATTCAGTTTGAGTCCAACCTTTTTTTTTTATTTTCATCACCAGCGCATTTTTACTATTTTTTCATGGTGGGTGAACATTTAGAAAAGGACAACAAGAAAATCCACAATTGAGAAAAATGAAACAGGGTTAAAAATAAAATAAATAAATAAATTTAAGAAAGAAATATATGTATAAATAAAAAATGGAAAAAACAAAAATTGACTCTTGATCACCCATTGGCCTTCGTACTAATCGATTGGGAAAGTGCATATTTGTCTGGATCTATCAAGATCTAACCCGTTCGCACATTATGCGTAGAATAACGCACATATATATACGTCTATAATTATACACAAACGGCCGATATCGCTCATTATTTATTATCAGTCGGTTGTTCTTCGAATTATATCTATATATGAGGCGCAATTTATTATTCCGGAAGAGGCGGATCGGGTAAGAGGGGTTGCAATTTCTATGAAATATTTTCATTAAAAAAGTGGAAAATGTGAGATTGTCTCTGTGTGTGCGTGTGTGTGTGTGTGTAAATGCGTGTTGATTAATTATATAACAACCGTATTTGCATAACAATTTCTTATACAGCTTGTAAACCCAAAAAACAAATATTTGGACGCCCTCTTTTTGAAAGAAAAAAAATTTTAATTTGTAATTATTTTATTTTTATAGAAAAAAATTAAAAGAAGAAAAAAAGAAAGAATTTTGTTTTTTGGAGCTGCTTCAAAAAATTTAATTAATTATCAATTTTCTGTTTACTCATCAAAAGTTCCTAGAATACATTCATTTTCTATTTAATGTTTATAAATTTGTAAAACTGAAAAAAATTAATTTTTTGCAATTTTAATTCGAATATGGGAAACAACTCATAAATTATGCATTTTCTTCCATACAAATATTTTTAGCTTTCCCTTTATTTTCCCTTCCCTTCTGAAAATATCTATTCTTCATTTTCTCTCTCCCTCTATTTTTATACGTTATGTGGCAAAAATCAATTCCGGGCTGCATTTTGCATTTCGAATCTCAAATTCAAGAAAAATCCCATAATTTGCAATTTTTTTGTTTCTCATACCAAAGATGCATTCAAATTTATTAGAATAAAAATTGTGATACCAATTCTTGGTATTTCTACAATTTTGCATTTTTCTTTCCAAAATTGCCTCTGGAATATAATTTCACTTTTTGTTTTTTTTTTCATTTGACGCATCAAACTTGGAATAATTGCATAATTGAAAATCGAACAATTATTATTAATCGAAATTCGAAGAATTAATAATGAAAGTTCCAATGGATCCAAGTGGAAATTGAAAAGAAAAGAAAATTCAACTCACGACAAACATTGGGATCCTCGTCGGAGCCACCGGGGCAATCCCTCTCGCCATCGCAGTGCCAGGTTTCGGGTATGCACCGGTTATTGGCACATCGGAACTGCGTTTCGGTGCACACTTGGACCTCTGAAAGATGAGACGATCCATGGTAAGTGTCGTAAAAGGACGATACCTTCGTTATCGCGGCTAAGCTTATGATTAATGCGAACAAGAGCCATCGTAACATCATCTTTCCCCTATTTCTGTCTTTCTCTGTCTCTGCGTATTTTTTTCTTTTTTAATTTTTCTAAATTTCTAATTCTAACAAAATCGTCACTTCTCGCTCGTGCCAAATTAACACCGATTCCTGTCGACCGGGGTGTGGTGGTGTTTCAGTCAATGATCGAGGAAATGCATCCCTCGACGAAATGCATTTCACGGACACCGAACGATTAACTGTGATTCGCAATCGCAAGAAGACTGGGTCAAGTCGAAGAGATTCGAAAAATCCCAAGATCTATGCGCGTTCACTGGATGCTGGGAAGCTGATACTCCGGTCAAGTCGTTCTTCAGGTTTATATAGAGACGCACACACGCAGCGAACGAATTATCTCTCGCAGGGAAAGACGAGCGAAGCTCGTGAGTGGGTCTCCTTTCCTCTCTTCTCTTCTTTTCTCGATTCCTTTCTTGTTGTTGTCGATGCCGAGGCTGATGTCGATGCCAAAGCCCAAGCTCGAGTCGATTCTGATTCCGATGCTGCTTCGGATACTCATACCGATGCTGATTCGATGCTGGTTTCGATACTGATTGCGATGTTGGTTTCGATGCTAAAGCTGAAGCTCGAGTTGATTCTGATTCCGATGCAGCTTCCAATGCTAATACCCATGCTGGTTTCGATACTGATTGCGATGTTGGTTTCGATGCAGATTCGATGCTAAAACCGAAGCTCGAGTTGATTCTCATTCCGATGGTGGTTTCGATGCAGTTTCCGATGCTGGTTTCGATGCTAAAGCCGAAGCTCGAGTCGATTCTGTTTCAGATGCAGCCTCGGATGCTAATACCGATGCTGGTTTCGATACTGATTGCGATGTTGGTTTCAATGCAGATTCGATGCTGGTTTCGATGCTAAAACCGAAGCTCGAGTTGATTCTGATTCCGATGCTGATATCGATGCTAATTCTGATACTGGTTTCGATGCTGATGTCGATGCTGAGGTTGATGCAGATTCGATACTGATTTCGATGCTAAAACTGAAGCTCGAGTTGATTCTGATTCTGATGCAGTCTCCGATGCTAATACTCATTATTTTATGCCTTTTTCTTTTGTGCGATATTTTTGTTTGTTCGGTATGTGAATATCGAGAAAAAAATGACACAAAAATAGGTTTGACCGCATGCCCTAAAAAAATTCGTTTTTGGGGGACTTTCGGGAGACCCTTGTCCCATATATTTTTTTTTTTCCTCGAGGAATCTAGTTCCGTTGTGAAAATTCCAGATTTCCAACGAGAAGTACCATTTTTCCCCGAAAACCCTATTTTTGACGACCTTCCGCTAGAAATTCATGAAAATGGACGCTTGGAACCGATTGAGCCGAGAAATTTTCCCTAGAAATGGCATTTTTGGGGGAATTCGAAAATTCCAGGTTTCCCTCCGGACTCCAGGTGTTCCCAAAAAATGGGAAAATCCAGGAACCGAAAAATGAAATACTCAAAATTCGCGCCTCAAAGTACCCGGTGGGCACTTCCAGGTGCGCGCATACGTGCTACGTATTTACATAAATACACCATACAGGCGCGTAAGCATATATAACAGGCATTGGAAAGGAAATTCTTGATTGATTGGAATCGGGTGAAAATAATTTTCCCTCTACTCGCTTGTACGTTCGTTAAATTTGAATGGTTACGAGGGCTCGTATAACGGGCTCGTGTATACGAGTTCGAGGGATTTAACAACGTATAATCTATCTAACATATGTAAGTTTCTTATGGTTCTTTTCTTCCAGGAGCGTTCTCCTTAGAGTTTAGAACTTTAGATGATGCAACGCTTGCAGCAGCATGCCAATGGCGCGGCGACGCGACGCCTGCCCGCAAAATGGAAGAATTCGTTTGTGACATAAGAAATAGAAATGGCGAAAAAGGGGAGAAACGAGGAGACAGACGCGAGAGTCAAAATGTTCCCGTTATTATTTTATCCTTGTTTTCCGGGCCAATAAGTAAATTTTTTTTTCTCCAAAAATGAGTTTCATCTCATTCGCAGTTGAAAAATAAAACCGCTCCAATTTTATTTGTACCGATAATGGCAGCAATGCTGTCGTTATTGCTGTTGCTACTGTTATTATGATATTGATATCGTGCTACTGCTATTGTTACTACTATTATGCTATTGTTATTATTGCTATTGCTATTGTTATTATTGCTATTGCTATTGTTATTATTGCTATTGCTATTGTTATTGATGTTGTGCCATTACTATTGTTATTGTGCTATTGCTATTGTTATTGCTATTATGCTATTACTAGGGTTATTGTTATTATGCTGTTGCTAGGGTTATTGTTATTATTGTCGTTGTTGTTATTGCTATTATTATTACTATTGTTATCGACATTGATATTGATTCGTTCAATTCTTAGTTGGTCGACATCAAATAATTCTTAATTATCCTTGGTTTTGAATTGAAATATTAACAAATTAGTCTATCATAATAGTAATAATAACAACAACAACGACAACAACAATAATTCTTCATTACCCTTAGTTTACTAATTCGGCCAGACTTAATTATATAATTATTAGACGTTTCGATTATTAATGTCGATCCTCTTCAGCGATATTTGAAATATTATGCGTTATAATATTAATTCCCGGATCGATATACTGTAATTACTTGATAATGCGAATGAGATCGGTTCGCTTTATCAATAAGGATCCATACTTTCATTTATTACGATGAAAATTCTATTACGACTCAAATGATATCAAATATCGCTGAAGAGGATCGGCATTAATGATCGAAACGTTTAATAATTATGAAATGAAATCTGGCCGAATTAGTAAACCAAGGATAATGAAGTATTATTGTTATTGCTATTGCTATTGTTATTGTTGTTATTGTTGTTATTATTATGGAAAGACTGATTTGTTAATATTTCGATTCATAGAAAATCTAATTTCGAACCCCTGGGGAGGTCCAAATGAGGCTCGACGAAAATTTTGAATCGAATCGATCCAACTACTGACCCGAGCAACGAAGAAGGCGTTGCTTCCAGGGTCGGCATTGAAATTCGAGACTCCGCAGCGGACAAACCTTGCAAGTGATACGCACTCGAGAGGAAAGGGACCATTAAAAAGATTCCAAAAAAAAAGAAAGAAAAAAATAATATCAAAGGTACGTATATAGTTATACTCTGCGAATCTTGCATCAGACTTGGACGCGCCAGATGCATTTCTTCTACTACTAATTTCTTTCCTCTATGGGCAGAGGACGAGAAGAAGAAGAAGAAGTAGCGGATGAAGAAGATGAAGAAGAAGAAGAAGAAAGAGGACGAAGAGGAGGAGGTGGAGGAGGAGGGAAGGAACGCATCGAGCAACTTGCAAGGTTTATTCCGGTTGCATCAGTCTTCACCTCGAAGCGATTTCGTCCGAAGAACGGCATGAGCCGGTGCACCCGTAGCCAGCCGTGTGCTGCTACAGGTAGACAGACTGCCAATACACGCGAAAAGGACCGGCACACCGTACCGTGTAATTACGGTGAAAGCCAGCGTGCGGCTCGTTTTCAAGCAAAAGGAGCAACGAGCGGTGGGTATAAAGGTGGAGGTAGGGGGGGGGGGGGGGGGGGTACAAAAAAAAAATGTAACGTTGCCCCGGGTCGAAATTTTAAACCTTATTTAGACCTTCGAGTGGACGTATTTGCATTGAAATTAGTCTTACTTAAAGTCCTTAAATGCGGCTGGCCGGTATTTCCAATTTTCATGCTTCAAGGGTTTATCTTAGAATTCATTATTATTAATAATAACAATACTATAATTGCTGATGATGATGATGATGATGATGATGATAATGATAATGATAATAATAATAATAATAATAATAAAATAATATTAATAGCGATAACGATAGCAATAACAATATTAATTGCACAACAATAATAATAATTGAAGCAGTAGTGGTAGTAATAGTAGCAATTATAGTAATAACAATAATAGTAATAAAAAAAAGCAATAATCATGACAATAAATATCGTGATTTTCCACGAAAACGAGAATTTCAAGAATTATTTTTTAAATTTGCATAAAATAGAAAACGAAAAATAGTACAAATGAGATTATAATTAAGAACATGAATAAATAAATTAAGAAACTTTGTAATTTCGATTTTCTCGGGGTTTCTAAATTTCCTCTCAAATGCAAGTGCATATCTTGCAATTGTTATCATTGCCGGGCAAGTTTCAAATCGAAGCTGGAATGCCACCTGCCGAGATTCTCAAGAAGTTTCAGCCGGTTTGCCGCCTTCTTTATCAAGCGTCGCTGCCGCGGCCGTTCGGTCAATAAGACAGAGAAGTGCGGCGGGAAATCGTCAAACGCGGATGAATATTTGAAAAGCTTGAAATTTTCAATGAATTATTTATATCCAATTTTCAATGAATTTCAAAGCAAAGTGAAAATCAATGATGCATTTTATTCCAGCGCCAGGAGCAGCAGTGGCAGAATGAATATACATGGAATCGGTTAAATGGAAGGAAATGCATGGCTCCTTTTCTTTTTGTCCTCATCTTCATCTTCGTTTTCATTTTCATTTTTATTTTTGTCTTTGTCTTTGTCCTCTTCATTTTCATATTCAATTGCACCTTCTTCTTAATCTTCATCGTTTTATTTAAAATGATTATTTTCTTCATCTTTATTGTAATTTTTATTTTTTATTTATCTAATTTTATCAGCATAGATTTTTTAGCGTTGTTACTAATAATATATTTAAATAAATAAAAATAATAATATATTTAAGGAAAAATTGTTTTTCCCTTTATCAATTTTTTTACCCTTTTCTTCTTCATCCAAATTGTAATTTTTAATTACCTAATTTAATTAGTATCGAATTCCACTTCCGTCTTCGTTACTAAATTTTTTTTATCAATTGCTTCTTTCGCAATTCCGAAACATAAAAATAATAATAATCCAATTAATTATTCATCGTCACCTTTTTTTTTTTCGTTATTCTCAATTCCATCTTGATTTTCATTATTTTTTAAAAACCAATTAAATAAGTACTCCTTTTCCATCTTCATTATAAAAAATTCGTTCCTCTCGCTTCTCTGACGCGATTCCAGGACATAAAAATAATAATATAACAAATCAATAATTTATATCTTCATCTTTTTCTTTCTTTTTCATCGTTTTTCCTTTTTTTTTTTCATTTTTGCCCTCATCATCTTCATCCTCTGCCTCCCCTCCTGCATCTTCACATGCAGCAGCCGGCAAGTGGTGAGATTGCAATTGAAATTTGTCGCATATATATATGCGCACTAGCGTGGCCTTGTTGTTCTTAAATTAAGACTGCAGACCTCAGACATGCATTCGAGAAGCTTCCTCCTTTTCGTTTTTTTTTCTCTTTTTTTCGCTTCCATTTTCTCTTTCATTTATTTATTTATTTTTCTTCCTCTTCTTCTTCTTTCCCTGGTAAATTTGTTTACTGCTTGTCGACGAGAGGGATTCGTTGTTCGTAATTAAATCACACAGGCACGCTGCGGTGTCTAAATTTAATCCGTCCCAACGCTGCACGTGATTTAGGTGCAGTTATGCAGCTGCAGCATAGAGGCTAGAAAATTCCTTCGAATGGACAGGACAATGCACCGTCCCTTATCGCATCGCCGGGACACGCGTGTCTCTTGTTCGCAAAATAATCCTACCGACACTTCGAATCCGCAACCGGTGACGTAATTTTACGTCGTTTCCAAATATTTCAGTATTAATTTTTTTTTCTCAATTTTTAACGAAAAAATTTGTTATTTTAGTGTTGCGTTTTATAAAGGACTAAAAATATCGAATTTTTATTCGTACTTTCCATAGATTCCATAGAAAAAAGTGAGAAATTTTCATTTTTTTTTCTTTCTTTCATTGATTGGAATAATAAAGAAATTACCGGCTGCGAATGTATTAATTAAAAAAATTTAAAAAAAAAAATAAAAATGAAAATCCTCGATTGGGAGGCTATTGACCGACAACAAAGAATAATTTGTGATTACTTGATTGCCGTTAATGGTAGTAACTAAATACCGGGTAATTAACTCGCAGCTATATAGCACACGAGAGGCACTCGTTCGAAACTTTCCGTATGTGAATATTACATGTATGTTATATATATGTATATGTATATATATATATCGGTGAATTACGATATTACGATATTGGTGGCGTAAAATCGCGTATTTGAGGCGATCGCTCTTCGGTGTCATCGTACTGCTAATAATAATAATGTACGGTACACGGGTATTTATGCAGGCACATATCATTTAAAATTAGAATTTGTGGATATCAATGTACAGAAGAAAAGTCGAATTGGTTTGTAATATAATACCCTTGCAATTTCTGGAGGTTTCATCGGAATTATCACCGCAGTCATCGTATTTATCGCAGTACCATGATAGCGGGATGCAGTTGCCGTTGGCACATCGAAATTGTCTTATGGAACAAGCTAACTCACCTGGAAAGAAAGAAATAATTGATTTTGTAGTATATATTTATTATTATTAATTCTATTACCACTAACCACCCCCCCCCCACTATTGTTATTATTACTACTATAGATGTTGCTATAATTTGGTTACTATTTATAATTAGCAGTGGGTACTATATTGTTATAGTAGTGTAAGTTGTACTACTACGTCGATACGTAATATTTTTTATAAATATTTATTACACACACTTAGTTACTCTTATTTAATTATGAAATATAATATTTATGTATATTTATTATAACTACTACTCCAACCCTTTACTAACTCACTTTATACACAATACTACTATATAATAATTATTACTAAAACTCTACCTATCTAACACAACAATGCAACTCTATTCCTGCTTCTATAATATAGCACTTCATTTGGGAGAGTATTTTTTTGGCTGCAGCGGACGAGATTCGAACCCAGGACCTACGGAGTATGAACCCAACGCTCTACCCACTAGACCAAAGACACTCTCCATTATTCACTCTCCTAAATATTACATTTCTAGTACCACCACTACCAGTGTTATTGTTATTATTATTATTATTATTATTATTATTATTACTATTACTATTACTATTATTATTATTGTTGTTGTTGTTATTATTATTATTATTATTACAAAATTAAATTTTAAATCGCCGAAAATTAAATATGTACCGTTGTCTCTAATTCATTCTATAGTGTCATTTTCATGCAATAATAATAACAAAGTCTAACCACGAGAAAAACAATCCCCATTACTCTGTAGACTAACGGAATACCATTACGAGTGTGGGCATTCCGCTTTTATAGTAATTGTTCATACTGCGACGCGATATTGTAAAATCACTCATCATCGCCTTGTAAATATTGTTTTATGGAAATTGAAGTAATAATAATAATAATAATAATAATAAACAGACGGCACCTTCTGCGACAATATGTTGCATAACACACTTCTTTTACTTTTTGCGCCTAGAGTCACAAACACAAACACAAACACTCGCACTCGCAAAAGGCTAGAATTAATCACGGGAATCTAGTTATCGCGGGATTTATGAATTATGGAAATCTTTGACACTCGACCCTAGTGCGCGACTGTCATTTCTCTGTGTTTCTTCGCGTCCCGTCCCGTCCCGTCGCTGCAAAGCCGAATTGCCGATTTACGTACATTTTCAGGTTTTTTACAGACGCGTTAAAAAATATGGCGCGTAAAGTTATTTAAATAATTAAAAAATTCATTATTATTATTATTATAACTATTACTATTATTATTATTATTATTATTGTTGTTGTTGTTGTTATTGTTGAAAAAAAAAATGTGCAAACCCTGGCCATATATGATTTGTTATTTTCAACCCCGTGGCTTTGAATTATCGGTCGAGATTTGATGTCGCCAACGGTAGATTGCTACTCAAAAATATTTTCCAGCCCCGATTCCCGTACAAGGTATGTATGTATGTACGTATGTATGTGTGTATGTATGTATGTGATCGATGACCGTTTAAAAGCGACCAAAGGGAACCGTATATAGATGTACATATACGTACATACACATATTTACGTCCGTGCGTACGTGTATATGTATTAGAAGAGTTCGTCGAATTAAAATTCCCTGTATAGGATGGCATTAATGAAACTTTCTTATGAATAATTCTTTTCTCTCCCCCTATTGTTTTTAATATTACCCTTCCTTCACCTTCCGCCTCGGTCGGTATTCGGTTCATTTACGAACTCAAAAAAATTCATCGTTACGTCACTCACATATACGTATGTACATTCATACATACATACACGTATTCATGCGTATGTGTTTCGTCGGGTCACAAATATAATATATTTTCACATAACTGTAAAAATATGCGTTTTATTATTATTATTATTATTATTCTAATTATTATTATTATTAGTATTAAATTATTATTATTGTTGTTATTATTATTATTATTATTATTATTATTATACTACTGCTATTGCTAGGGTTTAACGCTGCAACATCAATATTATATTTTATAGATTCGCAATTGTACAAACATTAATTAAGTAATTTTTTTTTCCTAAATTACTCATTCTATTAAATTTCCAAACTTCGAATTCCATAATAATATTTCGACGTCATCGAATTGTCAATAAATAATTTTTTTTTGTTTTTTCTTCAACGTTCGGTTACCGCCGCCGATGACGCAAGTGGCGACTCCGTCTTTCTTTCTTTCTTTCTTTCTTTCTTTTTTTTTCGGCAATGTCATTTACTCGCTAACGCGGTACACACAACCCCCGATCCCACCAATTTCCTTCGTTATTTTCTTCGACGCTGTAAAAAAGGAAAAGAAAAAGAGGAGAAGAAATAAAAAAAAATAAATAAAACGAGAAAGGGCGGGCGAAAGGACAGGGACAAGGGCAGGACCCCCCGCCCGAGCCCCGATAATACGTAGGGGGAAGAAAACATGGTATTCACTTCGGTCTGTGTCCTCCGTCTTGCTTCCAATTCCAATCCAGACGTGGGAGTAGTAAGTAGGAGCGATGCCGTCACGGAAGAGCGGAGAAGCCGGGGAGCAGCTATAGTGAAGATGTTAGAAACGGATGGACGGATGGACGGACGGACGGATGGATGGATGGATGCCGGTATTGGAAAGGGCATTTTACAGGGGAGACAACTGCCGGACGATTGGGACACCCGGTGGTACCGCGTCATCTGTCATCTGTCATTCTGTCGCCTCTTTCCCTCGTTCGAGACTACAGTTGGACAATGAGCTGCTGCATATACACTGCCTTGGATTATTTACTCGCTTACAAAACTTACAGAAGGTTATATATATATATTTATATATACATATATATGTATACCTATGTTACGTAAGAGCAAGGATCGACTTTATTGGGGTGTAATGTCCCTTTTCTAATAGCGCCGCGTGGTGACTTCTTACTGAAGATTAATTATATATACCTCTCTCTTTCCCTCTTATGTCGGTTAGTAAACCCCCTTCCTTTTTTGTTTAAAGTAACGCGAACATATTTCAAAATTGATAAGTAAGTAAGTAAGTAAGTAAGTAAGTAAGTAAGTGTGCAATGAATATTTATAAAATACGTATCGATGTGTGGTAATACTAATACTAAATTAATACTATTACTACTACTACTACTGCCCTCCTCCCTCCCACCTCACTACCGCTGCTGCTAATAATAACAAATTGTACTAGCAACTATAGTAGTAATAGTGATAATAATAATGAGGATAATAATAATAATAATAACAACAATAATAATAATAATAATAGTAATAACAATGCTAGTACTAACAATACAATAATAATTATTAGTAACAATAGTAGTAGCAACAAAAACAACAACAATAATAATAATAATTATTATTATACCAATACTAATAATAATTAGCAATAACAATAACAGTTATAATAATATTGTTTAGTTACAGTTATTATTATAAGTACAGATATAATAACATTGGTATTAATAATAATAATAATAACAATAACAATAATAATAGTATTTCTAATATTATTGGTTATAGCAATAGGGTCAGTAATAGCTTTGTAGTAGTATTGGTATAGTAGTAGTATTGGTACAAGGCAAAAGTATTGACGGTAACAATGGTATCAATACTAATACTATACTAATAATAATAATAATAATAATAGGACACGCTAATTCCAGTCTCCGCTAATAACCATCAAAGAAAATCCACGCCGAAAAGAAAAAAAAAAGAACCCCCGACTTACTGTCGTTGAGGAAAAGCTCGGCAATAACGATAACCGGGTAGGAGTTGAGCAGAAGAGGCAGGAGCAGCTGCAGGTACCACCACGACGACGACGACCACCACGGCAGGATGCCCAACGTGAGACGATTACTTCGCCCCATACCACAGGCTCCTATTTATGTATTCGTCGCTATTGTTATTGTTATTACTACTGATCGGCGATCTCACACACGCTCGGTAGAAAGAAACACGGGAATCCAATCCAATCTACGGATTATACCAATCCTACCGTGGATCCGCGTATCTCTATGTGTATACGTGTGTATGTGTGTGCGTGTGATACTCGCGGTCGGTTTGAATAAAACACCTACACCGGAAATCGGGGACGTGCGATTTGAAAAATATCGAATCGATGGTATTCCCCCGCGAGCGCTCTTACACTCACACGCACTTTAGTTAATGTGTGCGAACGTGTGTAGGTGATGTGTTTGTGTGCGTACGTAGGCCGACGTGTGTATACAAGGTACAGAAAACACAGCGCGGAGCCGCGGATCGATCACCGGTATATGTACTTCCTGCACACACTCGTATATTATTGCTGCCGAATCAAAGCGAGCGAGCGAGTAACTAACAAACTAACGACAGCGGGCTCGCATATCGCTTTGGACCGATGAATTCCGATTGATCGAAGGCGCGCCGTGGGCAGAGCGGTCGCACGTCCCGGCCCCGCTTTTAATTCAATAAAACTTTGACAACTCGCTGCTGCTGCTGGATGATAAGGCGCGCCCTGTATCAAACGCTCGACATTTCTGATTTCTCCGATTCTCTCTCCCGGGCCCGGACGGGAGTTACTGAAATTCTGTTTCTGACGCACCAACATCGCGCCACCTGCGTGCGCAATGTCTTTTTCCTTTCCTTTCCTTTCCCGCACAGCGCACACTTATTCCTTATGTCACGTCTTGTCTCCTCGGTCCTCACTCTCGTCTTCTCTTTTCTTTTCGCTCATTCCCTCGCTCGAGACTCGAGACTCGACACTCGACACTCGCTATACCTTGTAGTACCTCCCCCGAACCCCGATTCCATCGCTTGCGAAAATATGTACTCGCTAATATTGAGAGATCTTTTCGAAATTGTATTCCAATATCGTGTACGTACGTTGGACGCATCCCTCCTTATGCACCTACAGAGGGTATATATATATATATATACCTGTATCGTTGAGACCTGTCGTTGTTATTATTATTTTTTCTTGGGTCCGTGGAATCTTGAAATCCCCATGATGGTGTAAAATTTATATATATAATATAAATAAATTTATGTATTTATATAGATTTTTAATTTATTTACATTTAAAATTTTAATTTTTGTTTATATATTTATAATTTAATACCATCATGAATTTCAAGCTATACATAAATATATATATATATATATATATATATATATTGGGACGTTCGAAAAGTTCCCGCCGATTTCCGATAGATGGCGCAATGTAAAATCGGCGGGAACTTTCCGAACGACCCAATATATTTATAAATAAATGTATGATGAATATATTAATTGATTAATTAATTAAATGGTCAGTGATTAACCGGGTTTTCCTAGAGTATATATATATATACACACACATACATATACACATAATCTCTGATGATTTCCAAAAAATATGTTGCTATTGATAATAATATAATCAATGAATAACAATATTAAAAAGATTTTGTGCAATCGAGTCCTGACCCGAAGAAAATTTTTTTTGTACCACAAAAATTGCTCTCATAATCGATAATATAATTAAACCAAGGGATACTAAATTTCAAATTTACATAAAAATTCAATATTCCCTGAAATGTGAGTCGAAAAAAAATTTGGGTTTCATTAATTTTCCAAAAAATATTTTTAATACATGATTTTCCATTACAAGCAAATTTTGAAAGTCGATTTCGTAGAAATAATAAATTTAGACCCTACTTATATTAATTAATATTCACGAAACCTCGATATCCACGATAGTGTGAAATTTTTACTACATATTTATGTACGTATAATGCGCATAAAGTCGAGTTTTAATTAGTAAGCAATTAATTAATTGGTCGATGATCAATGGGAAAGTTTCTGCGGAATTAAAAAACACAAATCCACACAATTTCTGATGATTTAAAAAAAAATGTGTTTATTAATATTATTATTATTATTATTAATATTATAATTATTATTTTTATTATTATTAATATAATTAATGCAGAATGATATACAAGAGATTTTGTGCATTCGAGTTGCGATTCTGGAAAAAAAAAATTTTTTTTTCCCCAAAGATTACCCTTGTAATCGATAATAATCGAACGAAGGGATATTCCATTTGAAATATATACATGAAAATGTTGAATTTCCAGAAAATTGATAATTTCTTGAACCGAAATAAAAAAGAACCCCCCACCCCAAATTGTATCCATGGAGCATTGTTATTCCTCCCCCTCATCGGTCTTATCATCCCACATCAAAATACGACCACCATTGGCGGCTAAAAAACAATTGCTCTGTGGATGCACACTGATCGAAACCGTGGGATGCTTGGTGGGTTTGTCCCCCGAAAGCTTGGCCACGATCTTCTGCGACACCAGGTCCCAAATGTACAGCATCCCATCGGCCGAGCCCGAGAGCACTCGAGTGTCTTGCGAGTCCACGGTCGATTCCAAGCACAAATCTTTCACCTGGTGACCGGAGAACTCTCCTAAGAGTTCACCCGAGTCCTTGTCCATCAGTCGAACGACTCCGTCGGCGCAGCTGCTCAATACGCACTGGCCATCTCTCGTGAAATTGGTACAAGTTACAGCATCTGGAATGATTTTTGGGATTTTGTGATTTATTAAAACCGTAACTTCATTAATTACGTTTCTTGAATTTTCGGATGTTACTTATTTGGATTGAAAATAAATAAAATGACTCGATACCTCCCAGATAATCCATAAGAACCTCCCCGACTCGAATATCGTATCTCCGAGTTCTCCCATCGAAGGACGAAGTCAAGATTTCATGGTCGGAAACTCGAACGCTCGATATGGAATCCTTCGCTTCGCTGAGAACTTGTACCGGTTCCTGAACTCTGGACCGTACGTCCCAGCACATCGCCGAGTTATCCCGGGATCCGGAAACGGCCATGGAGGATTCCTCGTTGAATCTAAATCAGGAAAAACAAAAAGTAAATAGCGAGAATATCTTTGCAATTTCCAATATTTGGAAGCAAAATACTCGTTTCGAGACTACCAGATGTACCTGACGGTGGTCACCGGACCCGCGTGTCCCCGCAGTCTTCGTTTCGGGTTTCCCGTAGCCACGTCCCAGAGGATAACCGACTTGTCCATGCCGCAGGATACGATTTCGCTGCTGTCGCAGGAAGCGCAGGCGTCCATGACCTCGTCCCCATGACCGCCGTAGGTTTTCAACGAAGCTCCTCTGTGCGGATTCCAGAGTTTCAGCTTTCGGTCGGAGCCGCAGGTGATGCAATAAGCTCCGTCGACTGCGAATCGAGTGCACGCGTTCAAAAGTAAATGAGATATAATTCAATTTTTAATAAATTTTTATTTCAAAAGACAAGTTAGTTCACATTTTATTAGTCTTCGTGGTTACCGATGTAATAACATAATTATTAGTGGAGCGATCCGAGAAGGAAAATTAATATCGGGGAAGTTTCGAAAAATTAGTATCGCAATTTGTATCGAATTAGTACTGAAATTTGTATTGAATTAGTATCGAAAACAAAAATGGAAAAGTAGAGAGAGAGTAAGTGTTTTGGGAATTATTTATTTTTATAATAATCATATGAGATATTATAGAATTAATTTTTCGTCGATTCATCATTTTATCGAAGATTTTTATCGATCCATGTAAAGATTAGTATCAATAATAATAATAATAATGGTAATAAATGGGAAAAACAAAGATAATAGTAAAAACTATACAACTGTAGTAACAATAATAATAATAATAGTGGTTTTATCAATCCATGTAAAGATTAGTATTAATAAAAATAACAATAATGGTAATAAATGGGAAAAACAAAGATAAAAGTAAAAACTATACAACTGTAGTAACAACAATAATAATAATAATAATAATAATAATAATAATAATGTGACGTACCACTGAATCGTACCGATCTAACAGCTCCTTGTTTACAATCGATTTCACGTAAAAACTTAAACTCCATACCCATAGCATCCGATTTATTCTACATTATTTATTTCCACATTACAAAAACACCATAAAACGCAAAACGAATCAATGTATCAATTCTATGCACTTGCCGACGAAATAATTTCGTCAATCGGTCATGAGAGAAGGATTTTTCAAAGAATCGAAGATGAATAATCGCAAACGAACGTCGAATGATAACAACAATAATCATAACAATCCACGCGTCGAAGGTAACATAACCTATAAGTGCGCGCGACAGCGCATCAGTGCCTCCTGCTTCCCTGATCCCCGTCGATATTGTTTATCCAGTTCGTTTATTATTTATAGTTTTCATTCGGAATCTACGATAAATAGTATACTCCCTCTGTAGAGATTTTCGTAATCGTAATTGTAATACATGTGTGTATGTGTGTGTGTGCGCGTAATCCAAACCAATTGATTCATATGTAACGAAACCGCAAGAGCGAAAGAGGTGGAGGCGAAGAAAAAGAAGAAGGGTATTATTATTGTTTCCTAGCGAAAAATCTTGACCGATTTCTCCCGATCTGTGATAATCTTCTAATCTTAAGAGTCGGAGTGACAGAGAGAGGGAAGGCGAGGATGAAGGTCAATGATAAGGAATTGGTGGAAGCCAGTAACGGCCCCCCGGATCTCGAGGGACGGCTCAATCACAAAAGGGCTCATAAATCAGGTGACTTGTCGCCACTATTATCATTATTATTATTATTATTATTATTACTCTGCTAATAATAATACTACTTGACTGGTAATTAAAAACGAATTGAATCAAAACCTATAATATTTGCAATCTCATAATTATTCCATTTTTCTTCCTTTTTTTTTTTTCATCACAGGTTTTAAGGACAGATGGTTCAAATTACGGCGGAACCTCCTATTCTACTTCGGCATCAACGACTTGGGTCAAATAGACGAACGACAGCCGATAGGAGTCATCATCCTCGAGAATTGCAGCGTCAACGTCGATACCACCTTCGAAGGAGCCTTCGCCTTCAGTATTACCTTCCGAGACGAACACGACAAACGACACGTGCTGAGCGGTCGATCCGAGCTCCAGGTCGAGCAGTGGGTGGGCGCTCTGAGAACGGCCAGTTACGAGTACTGGAGGTCCCGACTGATCACCCTGCAGGAGAGACTGCGCAAACGAACGGGAAAGGACCCTTTGCTGATGTACCCCAGGAACAAGGGCGTCGTTCGAGACGACGCCTGGGAGGCCGTGCCCAGTTTTCGATCTCACGTGAAGTCCTTCACCAACTCGGTCGTTACCTCCACCTCCACGATCAACAGTATCACCAGAGAAGTCAATCTTATCGAATTCTGATCGTTTCTAGGATTTTTTTTAATTACCGAGGTCGAGTCGTTTTGAAAAAACGGGGGATATTTGAATTTTCTGCATTTTTAATTATGGAGTAATGACGATTTCGTCGAGTAGTATTTCCGGTAGGATGGAAAATTAATAATAATAATAATACCATAGCGATAAACTTTCCAAAGAATAAAAATTTATATATTATATATTTTTGCAACAGGTCAAATTGTAAATGAAAAAAAACTATATTACGTGGAAAGTAACGATAAAGATTATATATATTTATACTAATTTATTGTATCGCTTCGATCGGGTTCGAAATCAATGAATTTTGCAAATTTACATGAATCGACCGAATACGTTTGAAATTATCGCTAAATTACCCCCCCCCCCCCCCCCCAAAAAAAAACCATAAGATTTTTACCAGGTACTTAAAAAAAAATTAAGATCGTCAACAATTAGCGATATTTGTATTACTCCATAATTAGAAAATAATTTACCCCTTATTTTCACGGGTGACTCAATTATCATACTCGAATGAAGTCGATCGATACTCACGAGTCTTCGTGTCGAATGCGATCTTATACGAAATTCCACTTTCCGCAAAACACGTATCCTCGATTTCTACCAAAAATCAGCAAACGACTGATTATATAATATTCAGAGTGAAAAGTGAACAATGAATTGCATAATTGCTCCCAGAGACATAATTGTAATTACACACACACGTACTGTGGTTTCGATCGACCAGTATCGTAGCTCAAAACTATTCGTCGACTCGCTTCTCAATTCTGTACAGTTAAATTCTATTTAATTTCAATTAAGTATTTATTCTCTCGCCTATGTATTAATTAGAGTTTATCGGTAGCAATAATATTTATACTAATTTTAATTTTCCACGTTTCCCGAGACCGACGAGGTTTTAATTAATTGGGAACAGCACCAGTAATGTTTCTAATAATCAATGTATTCGAGACTCGAGTCTCGTTTTAAAAATCAGAAAAATTATAACAACTGGTACCTGCTCGACTCGCATGTCGAGTTATTGACCGAAGAACAAAATATTGCATGACTCGAATGTTCAGTCGGTCTCGAATAAATTGAAACTGGTCCTTTTACATAAACACGAAGGATATAAGAAAAAAAAAATTATGGACATGGAATTTCTTTCTCGAACATGGACTCGATGCAGTCGAAACTCCTTCGATTGCAATCGTGGTTCGAGGTACGAAAGAAAAACTTGAAATTTAATTCGAGTTCGAGTTTCTTCGACCCCCTCGTGTCTAGTGAATTCTCTACCTCGTGTCCGACATCCTCGCACGATTTTAACGTTAAACGCCAGAAACCAAAAATTACAAGCAAAAGGAAAGAAAAAAATACTCTGTACGTAGACAAAAAGAAAACGAAAATGAACGCCAGCTGTAAATTGGTGAAATTTCGATAAATATATATTTTTATAATTTCATTCCAAAGGGATGTACCAATTGGATTGTTACATTTTCCCGATTCTCCTAACTTCCAATTCGTTGGCTAGTGGCGTCGTCTTAATTGCTATCGATCAAAATAATTGGTTCAATTGATGCCATTCGATTCGAATACATTTTTTTTCTTAAAGGAAAAGTGAGATTTCGAAACCAGAATTCGTGGCTTTCGAACAAAAGATTGTAGGAATTTTTCACTGCAGCTTTTTTTCAAAGCTCAGGGTCCGTACTTTGAACGAAGTAAATTTCAAATTCCTACAAAATTTTGTTTTGGTACCAGAAATTTCCAAATGAAGGAACTACGTATTGAAACTTTGTGGGTTTCGAATTTCGTGCTTTCAAATTTGGTCTTTGAAAATTCGTAATTTTGAAAAAAAAAGTTCTACGAATTTCCATTATCGCTTATTCTACCCTCAATGATGTAAATTCCAAGTTTCTAGAAATTTTACCGTCCATCCTCCTTTGCGAACTCCCAGGACCTCGAATTCCATGGTTTAGAGTTTCGATCATCGAAAATTCATAATTTAACAAAAAAACAAGAAAAGAAAACAAAAAACCACGGAAATCTTCGGCTCATCTTTTTTTTTTTTTTGAGGCTTGGAATTTCCACGATAACCAATATCCTCATTTTTATCCACTTTTCCTCGGAAAACCCTCGATACAAATTCACAAGCTCCAGAAATCCCATTCGAACTTGTTCCCGGTTGGTCCGATCGGTCCGATTGGCGAATCGATGAAAATAATAATTCACTCGACCCTCGACTCGGGATGATTTCGTATCGGTAGTCATTTAATGAATCGCAATCGCTCGGCTTTGAGTCACAAAAAAATTTCCTTGTACGCATCGACTCGAACTTGGCGGCCGAAGGTCTTCGAAACCTTCTGCTGCTTCGGAAAAGAAATGGAAAAAAAAAGAAAGAAATCAGAAAAACTGTCGATTCCCAGCTACAATTTCCTCCCCAACGTCCTTCGTTCGCGTTACAAAAGCTTGGCTTTGAGAATCTCGTACACCATTTTGTTCCTAAAATATGGCATGTCCTGCTGAGTGAAGGTGATCTTGCGATTGGCGCAAACGTACTCGGCGAACATGCAGGAGAAGACCCCGCAGTCGCTGCCGTTCATCTGCTGGGGAATGTCCTTCTCGCAGATGAGCTTCCAGTCGCCGGTGTCGTAGGGCTTCTTCTTCTTGTCCATGCTCTCGTCCTCCAGGTACCGACGCAGCGCCAGGAGGCACTTCTGGTTGTTCCCGCCCATGCTGTCGAAGTACCGGATGCACTTGCTCCGGAAGTCGATGATGGACATGCACCAGTGGATGCCCAAGTGTACCGGCACCACGACGATGTCCTGCGCGAAGATGTCCACCTTCCTGGTCCAGCGCTTCAGCGACGAGTGCCCGCTGGCGATGAGCTTCGGGTAGAAGAACGTGTTCATGGCGTACACCCGCGGATACTTCTCGCCGCCGCCCTCGCCCCGGGCGATCAGCAGGTTCATGTAGAAATTGATGACCTCGTCGTTCAGCCAGTTCAGGTTGGCCAGGGTGTTGATGTCCTGTCGTTTGATGTTCAGCCCGAACGCCTGGACCAGCACCTGCTCGGCCGGTCGCGGCACCAGGGCGTTCTTCACCTCCTGGAGCATCTCCGGCGTGAGGGTGGGCAGTGTCGGTTCCTCGGGCACCTCCCTCTCGTCCAGCACCGCCTCGCAGAGCTTCAGCGACCGGTTCCACTGTTCCTCCAGGGCCACCTCCCGTTTCATCCGGTTCTGCCTCGCCAGGATCAGCTTCCTGGCCTGCAGGTCCTCGACTCGCTTGAAACACTCCTCCAGGCGGTCGTCGAACTTCTTCATGGTGCGCTGCACGAAGTTGTCCCTCAGGACGTCCTTCGAGGCCAATTCGTCCCGGAGGGAGTTGCTGGGCACGCTGGGGATCAGGTTCTCCTTGGAGCTCTCCTTCGAGGGGTTCGAGTCCTTGGCGATCCTCGAGGAGACGCTCTCTTTGGAGGGGAGCCTCGAGACGGAGGCCGACCTCGGTGCCACCACCGGTCTCGAGATGGCACCGAACTTGCCCAACTCTCGAGCGATCTTCCGACAAGCGAGGTCGTTCCTCTTGGAGGGCCCGAAGCTGGAGAGAATCGCGATGTCCGGGGATTCCTGGCATTTCGAGGACCCCGGAGGTGGTTCCGTGTCGTCCAGGACGATGACGTCCTCCCGCGGAGGGTTCTGTCGATTGTGCAGAGTCCCGTTGCCGACACTCGTCGAATTCTTCGCGATGAAGTTCTGCAGCAGCTCCTCGTACACGAGCTTGCCCTGCAGGTCGTGGGTCGTCTCCATCGTGGGGTACTTCCGGGCGAGGGGCTCCCCCAGGCTCCTCCTGGAGCGGCCTCGAGCGAAGGTGGACGGGCACGGGGCGAAAACGGCTCCGTTGCGTTTGGGTGCCTCGCAACGATGCGACCCCCTCGTGGAGATCCCAACCGTGGAGGGCCTGGTGGCCCTTCGGAAGTTCGTGCGCTCCATGAGGATCTCCGGCTCGCTGTCGCTGTCGTCGTTGGTGAAACTGTCCAGGCTCAGTCTCGACGAGTGGTTATCGAGACGACATTTCTTGGGGCTGTCCGACTCTCGGCAGGTGTTCTCGCCGGGAGCCTTGCGTTTCCTAGTGTTTGTGTCCGCGAAGCCGAAGATGTTGCGAAAGAAATCATATATCGACAGCATGGTGGGCGACCAAAGGAACCAGCACATAAATCCGTCGAGCGATTATGCTGCTCGTTCGTCGATCGAATCCTTTATCGGCTCTTCCTTCTCCGAGGTTAGCCATTCGATTGTACCTGAGGGTGCGAGTCGAGTAGAAGCGAGGTGTTAAAAATGAAACTTCTATAAAAGAAAATATAAAGTGAATTGACTTTTTTTTTTGGTTTTTACCCCTGAAATTTTATTCGTCGTTTTCTCCCTTCGAAGCATACATTTTTTGTAGGAAAAAAATACTATTGGTCATACTTTTTTTTATTTATATAACAAAAATTTTTTTAAAATGACACCCTACATAATAATATCAATTTCCCCAAAAAAATAAAATTACCAGAAAAAACTAGTAAAATGCGGTATTTGATTCAAAAATCATTTTTTTTTTGTAAACGGTTAATTATGGAGAAATTAGAGTTATGTTGATTACTAGCGAATTTGATTTTTGCAAATATAACGAATGAGCGTATATTTAGAATCGAACCGTGGTATACCTTGATTATCATACTGACGTTCCTATATCTCTGAGGTGTTACCGAACCTCTCGTCTCTCTTCATTCTTCTTTTACCCCGAACCGTTGTTCCCAAAATGCATTAACGGATCGAGAAAAACTTGTAATCCCTCGTTGCGATTTTCTCGTATATAATTTTCTTCGAGTTTTTGACGTAACTGAGAAACAAAAAGGTAAGAAAAAAGGGGAAAGATTAAAAATTTTGGCGTTGTTATTAGAAATTAGTATTGTCATTAGAAATTTGCATTAGCATAATAAATTAGTATCTGGTGTAAAAATATATAAAATTGATCCAGCGATCGATTGATTTATAAATTGAATCTAATATAAATTAAATTTAACAATATTATCATGAAATTAGTATCAGCATTGGCATAATAAATTAGTATCGGATGCAAAAATACGCAGAATTAATCCATCAGTTTACAAACTGACTCTAATTTCAATTAAATTCATTAGTATCCAAAATTAGCATCGATACGCTAAGTTGGCATTTGTGTAATTAATTAGTAGCAGCATAGTTAATATTAACATGAATAATTAGCATCGGCGGGAGTTAACATTTATTATCACAGAATTAGTAAAAATTGGTATAAAAAAACGAGTCAGAATTGGTACAATGGGTCAGCATTAGTAAAATGAGTCAAAATTAGTAAAATTAGTCAGAATTAGTAAGACGGGGCAAAATTGGTAAAATTCGCCAGTATCAGTAAAATTAGTCAGAATTAGTAAAATGAATCAAAATTAGTAAAAATGTGTCAAAATTAGTAAAATGAGTCAGCACTGGTACAATTAGTCAGAATTAGTACAAGTTCAAAATTTTAGGTTGAAATTTGAAAAAAATTGCCAATTGGAGTAAATCCAAAAGGATTTCATTTTGAGGTTAGGTTTGACTTGAGCCTGTCGCAAGTTAGTATGTGTGTGCGTGTGCGTATGTGGTGCTCGAGCGGAGAAGTACTTGTCGTTTACATAGCTACCTGGATTTCGAAAAGCGAAAAAGGAGGAAGGAGACGGAAAACGAAGACTCCGAAAACGACGAAATTTGGTTAATTTTCTCCTTTTTGAGGCGAAGGATGAACTTTTGTTTGTACAAAAAAAGGAAAACACTTTTGCCGCTTTTCCAGCGAATCCGCTTCACCGAAGCTTGGAGCGGTGGAATTGCTCTTCTTCGTCGTACACAAACCCAAGTAGAAGTTTCCCTTTTCTACGGCAGAGTGGAAATGAACTAACGAGCCTATAGAGGGACGACCCGAATCTAACCATTTTTGGCGCCATCTATTCGAATATCGCATTTACTGGAACCTCCCGATTTTGATTCCAAAGTTATACTTTTTTTCCTTTATTTTCATTTCGGTTTTCACTTGGGATTCTATTATTTGCGATATTTTGTTAATAATTTTCTTCAATTATTTTGCAATTGTTATGCTTTTTTTTCTTGTTTCTTTTTAATCGATTAAAAACATATTTTGTCTATATTTTAGAGTATCTGAAATATTAGTCTTGAAATTTTCCCTCCTTTACTAGACGCGGGGAATTTAATTTTCGCTATTTTAAGATTTGCTATAAAATTTTAAAATAATTTGCCTCAAAAATATTAATCATGCTGGTCGAAAGATTTTCGGTATTTATATTCTTTCTCGATAAAAAAAATTTTTAATCACAAAATTTCCTGTTAATAACTGAAAATTCTAAGGACAATTTTTAAGATTTTCTATAAAATTATAGAACAATTTGCCCGAAAAATATTATTCGCGTTGGTCAAAAGATTTTGGGTTTTCAAAGAGAACCAACGATTTCGTAACATCAAGTACTTTATTAAATACATTTAAAAAAGGGATAAAATGTGTTGAATAAAAAAAGAACGTTAACTTATATCACAAAAGTAACCCAATCAATAAAATTCAGGAACATTGGAAGAACCGGTAATACTTGTGCGTTGTTACAAATGTAGAAAAAATATTTTGAGAGCTGGTAAATCTGGAAACCGGAACTCGCTATGTCTGACAATAATATCCAGCAAAATAAACTTTTTCCAGATTTCCTTTTCAGTCGATGGTAATTATCCTAAAAATGGATGCCTCGAAAAATGGACTCTAGAGTATCGGTATTACTATTAATAGTAATTAACAGTGTCGCTATTAATTATTATTAACTCAATAGTTGTGTCTTATCTATTAGCAATTGTTACCAATTGCAGTTGGATATTATTCCCAGAATATCAAGTCTTCGTTCCATTAAATGCCGAGATTTGTGATAATTGTCTCGATTAAATTTTCAAAAAGGTCCTGTTTTCGAACAAATTTCATCCATTTGTAAAAAAAATCATTCGATGAGAGACAGAATCGAATCCTCTTAAAATAAAAAAAAACATTATTAATAAAGTAAAACTAGAATCATGACTCCCAGGCGAAAATAAAACACAAAGATTCGTGTTATTCGATAAAAAAATATCAAATGTTCGAGTAACTACTGCCGAAACCAAAAACCGAATTCTATTTCGAGACGAACTCCCATTAAACATCCAAATAATATCGAATCGTATGTCGAACCCACGACCTTCTCTCACTTTCACCGGATTCAATTACCACAAAAATCCACACTGGTAACACAGGAACCGCTTCACGGCAACGGGGTGTGCCCCAGACACTGCCACTCGGGTTCACCGCACTCGCACGTACGACCGGCGTGTCTCACTTGGAACACGGTGACGATACGATGGTTATCGTCGAACCGACAACTGATATGCAAATCGTGAATCAGGAAAGTGTAAAACTGGTTGCCCCATCTCTGTCGGAGGTACACCGACCTGGGGTCCTCCCTCAGGACGTTCTCGATGGCTCGCTTCTTCTCCTCGGCTTTGTCCTTGAGGATCTCGATCAACTGTATCATGGCTCGGTCGTTGAAGATCACCGACAAGGTCGTGGTGTGGGAGTTCGACGACACCCAGTTCGGCACCCTGATCTCCGGCAACACGGCGGCCGAGCTCGTCGTGTCCTCTCCGATGAAGTTTCCGTGCAACTCCAGGTCCTCCGTCAGATTGTTACTGGAGATGCTCCGAAGGTTGGAGATCGTGTAGGACGGAGTCAAAATCTGCGACTCCAAACCTTCCTCTCCGTCCGGAGCCTCTCGAACGCCCATCCTGACCGGGGAATTGTCGAGTCTCGCATTCAGAGATCGTCGGTGACCGATGTCCAGGTCGGTCGAGCAGATCGTGTTCGGTCCGTCCGCGCCGTCGAGTAGCCTCGAGTTCCTCAGGATTGCCTCTTCGTCGTTGGCTCGCAGGTCCGAGCGTCCGCCCAGACTCTCGAACCGATCGATCAAATCCTCGGGGTCGCTGGACCTTGCGTCCAGGGTCCTAGCGTTGCGTCTAGAAGTATTCAAATCCGTGCTGAGATCATACGTTACGTCACGATCCAGGGACCGTAATTCGAAGGGCTCCTCCTCGAATTCCTCGGCTTGCAGTCTCAGGGCGAGCTCTTCGTCCTGCGAGATATCCGTTGATTCTCGCAAAGGGACACCTCCTCCTCCTCCTCCTCCTCCTCCTCCTCCCCCCCCTTCTCCTTCGGGTCCTCCCGTAGACGAGGCATTCTCATAATTGTTCGACTCCAAAGTATTCGTTTCTAGGCTAATCACGTTCTCGGCGATGTGTAGCGGGTTGTCGTACTGCGGAATGTAGGGTTTCACATCCAACACCGGAGTCTGGTCCACCATGTCGACGCCCTCGAAGTAGATATTACGGTTCTCTATTTTGACTATTTTCACTAAACTTAAGCCTATCGGACAGGGTCGGTGCGGAGACCTGGTGGAGAACACCCCGGTACGAATGCCGTTCAATCTCGGGGGTGCTACTTTGGCACGTATGTGGGTCGAGTCGTTCCGATGGAAATGGAACAAAATCCTGAAATGAGGATTTAGTAAATAAAAATAAAAATAAAAAAAATAATAATATCACTGCGAATTTTTATTTTCAAATTACTATCACCGTCATAAAATTTTAATAGATTTTCTTGCAAAATATCTACCATTTTTCAGATAAATTTTCTCGTTCACTTTTTTTTTTAAATTTTCATCCGACGAAAAATTTTTTTTTCCTTTTTTCAAACATTTTCCAAACCAATATCGAAATTTCAAAAATTACTATTTTTCCTTCATATAGTAAATCACAAAATCAACAAAATTCCAATTGTAAAAATTTGAAAAATTCGAAAATTTTCATAATACCACATATGGGAGAAGTCTTTGAGTCCCTCCAGGGCGTGTTCGGGGTTCGTGAAAACCGAGTTGAACAGCGTCAATTTTCCCGGTGCCTTTTGACAAACCGCCGGTTGTCTGGGAGTTCCTCGTTTGCTGGGAAACCATGTGGAGATAATTCCTATGGGTTTCAATTTCAGAGCGACGTCCTCGTCTCGACTGGCACTCGGCTCGTTGTCTCCGAAGGAACTATTTTGTGGAACGACGCTAGACGCGGCATTGGAAACACCTTCCTCATAGTGCCTTAGCAGTCGCTTAATACTTTCTACATCTTTTTCGTGGACGTATCTCAGACTTTTGATTTGTTGCCTGGACGGGGAAGTGTATCGTAATTTATTAATAAATAGGAAAATCGTGAATAAAAATGTATAAATAAAAAATACGAGTTCTCGCTCAACACGGGAATCGTCGTTTGAACAAATTTCATGAAGAAAATTATGCGTCGTTATAATTTCTGATGCAATTATTGTTAAATAATCGATCAAAATATTCCATAAATGTATTATCAAAAGTTTTAATTGTTGTTTTTTAAAATTCAAATTATAAATAAAAATGAAAAAATTTATCATAATACAGGAGGCATCCCTCGAATAACACGGCTAATTGGTTCCGTGTTATTCGAAATCGTGTTATTCGATACTAATAATTCATACAATTTTGGAGATAACGTTCCGTGCTATTCAAAACCGTGCAATTCGAAACTTGAGATCCATACAAATTTGTACATTCGGTTTCAAAGATTAATTAAGAAAACATTGAAGTTAACAGAAATTTTCGCGACTTCGTGCAATTCCAACTCCGTGTTATTCGATGGTTGTTGCAATTTTTAACCGTGGTATTCGCGACTTCGTGCAATTCAAGTACCGTGCTATTCGAGGGATGCCTGTAATTAGCACAAAAATAAATTGGATGAATAAAATGTAATTCAGAAACTATTTTCATGAAAAAAAAAATTTTCAAAAAAAAAGAGCTCAAGACCAGATATTATTAAACTGTAAATAAGCCCAGAAAAAATAATTTTCTAAAATTCTTTCAAAATTAGTGTCCCGAAGAATATCCAGATTTTTTTGGAAAGCCCAAAATCAAAATTCTCCAGTACCTCAAATTATTGATCTCTTTCCTCGCCGTGGTCAATTGATCCTGTAAATATTTGGCATCCGCCAAATTCCCAGTTCCGTCCATTTTGAAATTCGGGCTTTTCCGAAAATAACGCAGCGGAAATTGGTCCGTAATAGAAACTCTGTCAATCGTGCCGCTCAACAATTCCTTGAAAACGTCTCTTTTTTTTTGTTTTTTTGGGTACGGTGGATAGGAAATATTGTTATTATGTGGATACCATTCTTATCAATTATTACTATTACTATTGTTATTATTATTTTTGCGGATGAAAATCATTGAATGGAAGCGAAAGGAAAACTGCTTTACCGACACCTCAGTGTTGCCATCTTTAAATTCATAACCTCTCAAACACACACACGCACTTATCGTACATACATTTACTAGATTCGGCCACACGCGCATATATATGTACATTTACCAGATTCGGAATCGGTCTGAACGCAGCCATGCATTTTCGAGCGGGTCCGAACGTCTAATTTAAATATTCCCAAGCCGAATTTCTATTATTATTATTATTATTATTATTATTATTATTACATTTCTATTATTATTATTATTATTATTATTATTATTATTATTATTTTACGCAATTTCGATTTAAAAAATTACGCTTCGATCGAATTTCGCTTTGGTCCTTTTACGCTCAAATCTGCTTTCGCGCATCTTCGAAATTACGCTCGAATCCGCTTCGTTAAAAAAATATATATATGTGTTACAATTATTGAAAAATAGGGTCGCTAGAAATTAATAAAAGTCACTAGGACTCGATACTTCCCCCTCCCGCGGTCCTTCGCCATCTGTTTTATTACTTTCTTTCAAGAAACGCTACCGCCTGCGAGTGGTTGGCGCTTGCTAGTCTTTTTTCAGTATCAATAATATCATTGACAAAGAGTCCCGCAGTCGATTGATGAGCGAGAAACGAGTTTTCCACGTTACTTTCCCCGGAAAATGGTCGGCGAATGAAAGCGAAACCAATCCGAGAATGGATGATCGCCCGTTAAACGGCACGATAGAGTGAAACGCCGCTTTTACGATGGCTTCACCCGATGTCGACGAATTCCTGTCGGGTCCCTTGGTGACCTGGGTGAGTCCCTGGCTTCCCCTGGTTTCCAAAATCCAAACCCCAAATTCGTCTCTCATCCCCTTTACTTCGTTCGCCTTATCCTCGAAATACTATTTTTTGTAATTTTTTTTCGCAGTTCATCAGTTGCTTGGATGATCCCAACGTCCTCACGAGCTACGAGGACCTGGTGGACGGTGTTTTGCTGCACAATGTCTTCTTGCAGATGTAAGAAAGTGTTTTTTGATATTGTTCGTTCCTTCGACGGCATTGTTTCTAATATTATTATTGACATATTCCATAAACGATGGGCAAATATTTTCCGGAGACTCAAAAATGAATTTTCGGATGCATTCCAATTGCAAAGCGAATAATGTAGGATTATTTCCTTTGTCGAAACAAAATTCTTTTGTTTTTTTTTTTGTTAAAATTGGTTTTGGATCGTCGTTGGTCGCAAAATACGATATCGTATCGGGGAAATGCATTCGAAACGAAAAATGCAAAATATGGAATTATTTTCTTTGTCGAAATAAAATCCGATTTGTTCTTTTTTTCTCTCGTTGTCATTTCTTACAAAATAAAATACGCGACAAAGAAATTGCATTCGATATAAAAAAATAGCTCGATATGGGAATATTTTTTTCAGATTGGAATAAAAAATATAAAATTGATTTGAAAATTGCTCTAAAAAATTAAAATATCAAATAGGTATTTCAAAAAAATGACTACATTTATTATTATTATTATTATTGCTATTACTGTTACTATTATCATTATAATTATTATTGCTAAAATTACTATAAAAACCTCTTTTTAAATAAACCCATCCTTCGAAATTCGATTCTCCAGCGATCCAGAACCTTTACACGACGGAGTTACCCCATCCGCTGGAAACCCGGTAACTCGCATGAAAAATCTAGAAATCCTTATCGGCAACATGAAACAATTCTACGAGGAGGAATTGGGCCACTTGGTACTGAGACTGCCCGACACGGTGAACCTGGGCAAGGAACCGGAGTTGTTCATCGGCGAGATGAAACTCTTGCTGCTGCTCCTACTGGGTTGCACGATCCACTGTCCCAACAACGAGAAGTTTATAACGAAGATGAAGGGTCTGAACGAGGAGACGCAGCTAGCCATCGTCGAATCCATCAAGCAGGTCGGCGAGATCGTCATCACCAAGGATTTCATGGAGAGCGCGAACATGGGTGGGGTGTTCCAGCAACTCAAGAGCGTACTCCACGAGCGAGACCTGTACCGAGAGAAGTGGAAGAGCTCGATGACGAACATCTCCGACTTGAACGAGTCCAACCCCTCGGTGGAGGGCGAAGAGGCGAACAAGAGTCAGCAGTCGAACCCGGTGGGGAAGTCGGAGCGAGAGGAGAACCACCACTACGCCGTGGAGTTGGCCGACTGGAAGTCGAAGGTGCGGAAACAGCGACAGGAGCTGGAGGAGAAGACCGAAGCTCTCCTGGAGTGCAAGGAGGAGCTGGAGCACAACAAGGGTTTGCTGACCAAGCTGAGGCAGGAGAACCAGGACCTGATGCACGAGGCCAGGATGGCGAAGAACTATCGAGACGAGCTGGACGCGGTTATCGAACGGGCGGATCGTGCGGATCGACTGGAACTGGAAGTGTCTCGATACAGGGAAAAGCTCACGGATATCGAGTTCTACAAGACTCGCATCGAGGAGCTCCGGGAGGACAATCGAGTGCTGATGGAGACTCGGGAGATGCTCGAGGAGCAGCTGACCTCGTCGAGGCGAAGGGCCGACAAGGTGCTGGAGCTGGAGGCGGAGATCATCAAGTACAAGCAGCTGCTGAACGACATGGCCCTGGAAAGGGCGGCCGACAAGGAGAAGTTCCAGGAACTGTGCGACGAGAACATCGAGCTCCAGAGGCTGACGAAGGCCGCGGTGAGCGAAGCGGCCCTGGCCGGAAGCATCAGCGACTCGGAGGAGCCCCTCAGTGCGGATAACAGCCTGTCGGAGCAGCTGACCAACAATGCTCAGGCTCGAGCCCTGAAACTGGAGCTGGAGAACCGGAGGCTGGTGACCCTCATCGACTCGTTGAAGGAGAACTCGTTCCACGAGAGCTCCTCGCGGGTGTTGGAGCTGGAGAAGGAGAAGAAGAAGCTCTCGCTGAAGGTGGACTCGCTGAACGACAACAGCGAGCGACTGTCGCAGCAGAACTCGGACCTGGAGTTGGTGTGCAAGCAGGCGCTGGAGGAGAACAAGAAGCTCCAGAACGGGCTGAAGTCGCAGCGAGCGGCCGCGGAGAAACTGCAGCAGGAGCTGCAGGTGCAGCACGCGAAGGTGCTGGAGCTGGAGAAGAGCCAGGAGGGCGTGCTGAAGGAGAAGCAGCGGCTCCAGTCGCTGCTGGAGAGCGCCCAGAGGCGAGCCGACGACCTGGAGAGGTCTTGCGAGTCTGCGAATCAGAGGATCGAGGAGCTCAAGCTCGTGGAAGGCGAACTCCAGGGCAGCAACGAGAAGTGCCTGGAGCTGGAGGCGAAGGTGAACGCGCTGGAGAAGGAGAAGGAGAACGCCCATCGGGATGTCCTGAAGTTGAGGGAAATCATGGAGGAGAAGGATGTGGCTCTCGACCAGTCGGCGAACACCATCGAGGTCTTCGAGAGGAAGGTGTCGCAGCTGGAGCAGGAGCTGGAGAACTCGGTGGCTCAGATTTCCAGGTGAGGGGGGAGGGGAAATTTTTCTTGGTTGTTTTAATCGATATTTTGGAATTCTTGGCTTCGCTGAATTTACTTTTGTTTTACTTTTATGTTTTTCTTTTTTCTTATTTCTTTCTTTTAGGTTGCAAGAAATCGAGAGATCCAGCAAGGAACTAGATTCTCGAGCTGCGATCGACAGGGAGACCCTCGAGACCCTCCAGTCGAACCTCGTGGCTGCGAAGCTGAGCACTCAGCAGTTGTACGATGTTTTGGAGAAGCTCGGGTTCAGCGACAAGATGCTCTTGTCGCTTTCCTTCGAGGACATTCTCGAAAAGTATGCTGCTTTTTGATTTTTTTTTTCCTTTTTCTGTAATTCAATTATTCTATTTTTGGGATTCCATTTTTTGGAGGAATTTCAGGAATTCTCTAAGGACTTTTTCTTTCAAATTGGAGATTTTTATATTTCCTGTTTTGGAATTTCCTTGAAAAAAAAATTTTATTACTAACTTATTTTACATCATATGAAGAATTTGTTGTTTTTGAATGTGTTGCAGAATAGCACAAATTCCAGAAGTAATAAGTTGCGTGAAGAAATTGCAGCCGATGGAGAAAACTTGCAATTGCAACGAGGCACAGGATTCTTCGGTTGCCACCCCGCATACCAATGCGCTAAATAATGATTTGGAGGAAGTTGTGGAAAGTTTGAAGGTAAAATTCTCTCTTATTTTTATTTATAAACTTATTATTTATAAACTTATTATTTATAATTATCTATTATTTCGTAACTCACATTTAAATTATGTGGGAGAATTTCTGTCAAAAAAATCTTGCATAATTAGTGTTTTTTATATATTACCGTAATTTCTGAAATTGTTATAAATTAAAAAAAACATGTTTTTTTTTCAATTGCAGAGGGAACAGGATCAACTGCAGGCTAAATTAACGGCGACGCAATCGGCGATGGAAAATTTGCTATCGGAAAATGCAAAGCTGCAAGTTTCCATCACCACCTTGCAATCTCAGAGTACATCGCTGGCCACTCAACATACGGCTTTGCAATTGGCCAATTCCCAGCTTGTCGCCGAAAAAGAGGAGGTGGTAATTTTAAATCTGGATACATTTTCAATTTTTATTTTATTTTGCAAAAAAAAATTAGATTTTTTCATTCATTTACAATTTTAATCCAAAAAGATGCAAAATTAATTCAAATTTTGCGATTTTGAAATGTTGTCGCCGAAAAAGAGGGGGTGAATATTTTAAATCTGGTTACATTTTCAATTTTTATTTTATTTTGCAAAAAAAAATTCGATTTTTTCATTTATTTACAATATTAATCCAAAAAGATGCAAAATTAATTCCAGGGCATATTACTTGATAATTAAAAAAAATTCGACTAATTTAATTATTAAAATTTTGTTAATTACAATTTTGTTCGTTTTTTTTCCCCCCAGCTTCTGAAAGATCGAACGACTCAGCAAAGAACTCATTCCCAACTGGTTCACGATCAGGTGACCCTCCAAATTCTACACGAACAACTGAACAACGAGTATGAAAATTTGCTCCAGGAACGAGAGACTCTGAAGAGCAACTTGAGGGACGCGAAGAACGAATTGAGAGTTCTGCGAGAGAGTTCCGAACGATTGGAGACGAGCAACAAATCGTTGCAGAACGAACGCGAGGTTCTCATCAATAACGCCAAGAGTTTGAACAATTTACGGGGAGAACATTCCAAACTTAAAGTGAGCATTTTTAAGTGTTCGATTGAATGCGTCACCTCAAAAAAGTTGTGAGGCACAAATTGGAAATTGTTCAAAAATCACCGAAAATGAAAAAAAAAGGTGATGAATTTTTGTTAACAATTTTTTTAAAGGGATGGATTTTTTAAAGAAAATCTGATTTTTTCAAAAAATACCCGATGGATTTTTTAAAATCAGATTTCCTTAAAAAAAATTTTTTAAATACCTGATGAATTTTTTTAAAATCCATCAGGTATTTTTAAAAAAATCAGATTTTTTTTAAAAAATCCATCCATTAAAAAAAATTATTTAAAAAATCCATCATGTTATTTTTTTTTCATTTTCGAGAGTTTTTGAACAATTTGTAATTTGTAACTTTCAACATTCTTGAGGTGATCCATTCAATTAAAATTCGAAAATTTATTTAATTCCAAATTTACATAATTTTAATCCATTTTCCACCAATAATTATTTTCAATTTTTCGTCAAAGAAATCAAAAATAATAAATTATAACGACAAAATTACAGTAAATAAAATAATTGCTAATGATAAATAATAATGCTGAAAATTAATTATCGATACATGGATAATTGCGATTTTTTTTTTTCCAATCGCAGGATGATTTTCGAAATTTGTATACAGCCACGGAGAAGCTGAAGATGGAATACAGGAATCTTCAGGAGGATTACAGAAAGATCAAAATCGAGGCGAATCGATTGAGCCTCAAGCAAACGGTCATGCAGGGCGAGCTGAGTATCAAAGAAGAGCAATGTTCGAATTTGGAATTGCAAATTAATAAACTCACTCAGAAGAACGAGATGCTGCTGCAAATGAACTCGGGATTGGATAACGATAGGCGTTCGCTGATGGACCACATCAGTTTGCTTTTTAGTCAGTATCACGAATTATTGACGCATTCCCTCGAGGATAAGGAACACTATCACATGGAAGAAAAAATGTACACGTTAGTATTAATATTGTTTTTTTATTTTTATTGAAATTGAAAATTGAAATTACGAAAATGCAAATTTGCAAAATAGCAAAATTATAAAATTGCAAATTTGCAAAATAGCAAAATTACAAAATTGCAAATTTGCAAAATAGCAAAATTGCAATTTTGCAAAAAATCCGATTTTTTTTAGGAAATTAAATTTTTGTTTATTTTATTTACAGAGACAAAGTTAATCACCTCCATCGTCAGAAGGAGAAACTCGAGGAGAAAATTATGGAACATTACAGGAAACTCGAAAGCTGTCATACAAAAAAGTACTTACTTATTTTTTATTTACTTATAATTTATTTATCGCCAGTTTAGAAATTTACCTTCTTAAAAAAAATGTGAAAATTCGAAATTTCGGAAATTTCCGCGTTAATCCTTAATTTCAATTTTCAGGAAAAGTTTCGGAGCGAGTCTGGTTCGGCGAGTTCGAAAAGCTGGATCGGATTTGCTGAATAAGGTACAACTTTCACTTATTTATAAAATTAAAAAAAATATAAGAGAAAATTCGAAATGTATTATTCGTGAACGTGTCGTTCACTTTTAGAACTTCAATCCATTTTTCAAATTTATTTCCAGAATCGCAGATCTTGGGCGGAAGATGTGAAACAAACCGAAGGGAAGACTTACGAATCGGAATCCCCGGGAAACGATTCCGATGCCAGCAATGAGGATCATCGACTGGCAGGTTCGACATTTTTTTTAAACAAAATTTTGAAAGATCGATTTATTTGAATTGAAATTACAAAATTGCGAATTTGCAAAATAGCAAAATTAAAAAATTGCAAATTTGCAAAACTACAAAATTGCAAATTTGCAAAATAGCAAAATTACAAAATTGCAAATTTGCAAAATTACAAAATTGCAAATTTGCAAAATTGCAAATTTAATAATTTCATTAGAAATTCGATAGATCCCATAATAATAATAATAACAGTATAGGAAACGATAATTGATATTTATAAAAATTTCCTCTAAATAGAAATTTTATTCTTTTCATTTTCCGAAATTCCAGCTGCCGCTGAATCGACGAGGGCAGGAATCGCGGCCGATCCTTTGGTTTTGGGCCATCCCGGAACTCGCAGGACCGTCTATTACACGGACGATTCTTCTCCAGCCGCTGCAACTTTAACCGTAGGTCTCCCATTTTGCATCTGAAACTGAAAGTCGATCTGAAATTTTTCTCCAAAAATTCTCAGGAGTTGCATAAATTTTTACTTCCAAATCTCAAAAAATCGGCAAATTTATAAAATTGTAAATTTTCAAAATTACAAAATTGCAAATATGCAAAAATAGCAAAATTACAAAGATTGCAAATTTGAAAAATTACTAAATTGCAAATTTGCAAAATAACCAAATTACAAATTTGCAAAATAGCAAAATCACTAAATTTCCAAAATTCCCTAATTACATACATAATTAACTAACCACTTCGTTATTTCCTGCCCTCAAGACGGACAAACAATTGGGAGAACCTCTACCGGACCCGGAAGAACCGGCAGCACCCGCGGAACCGAATCCACGCACAGAAGCATCGACTGAACCGCGACCTTTCCTAATTTACAACAAAGTGTCGGCAGTGATAAACGAATCGAAAAACGTGAACCCGGTTAAGGAACAGACGGAGCAAAGCGAGCCCCTGCTCGTCGAGCAGCAGCCTACCAGTAAGGATCCAAAAACCGGTAACTCAATATGGTACGAGTATGGTTGTGTTTAATATAACGTTTACTTAATGTACGCGTGACGTAAGTCGCGATTCGCTACTTTTTACGTCTTTCGATTTAGGCGAGTCTTCCGAAATACCGATTTTTCCAGCCGATTTCGCGGTTTCGCTTTTCTCACGGTACTCCGGTGTCGCATCGATGGACGACCAATGAGAGATTTCGATTTTTCGAATTGAAAGTTACCGGGGGAAAGCGAAACGCGTATTTTTTAAGCGCATTTAAGTGATTTTTACTTTGACAAAACCCAATCCGGGAATATTTTTATTCAATATTTTTATAAATTGGCCTTTCTCTTCCCTTACAAATTCAAATTCGAATTTTTTTATGTGATATTGGGGTGTCCCATAAGTTTCTTCCGTTCCGGCTCGAGGTCATACATGGCGCGGCGCGGAAGAAACTTATGGGATACACTAATATTTTGAAATCTGAAAAAATAGTTTTTTTTTTGGTTTCGGTGATTTTCAGTTTCTATAAATTTCACGAAAATTTTCAATAAAATAAAAAAAGAAATTGGAAAAATAATAAAATTCTGTAGCAAAAAAAAAATATCGGAATTGGAAATACATGAAAATTGACTTTATCGATATTTTTTCCATTTTGCAAGATAACATTTGCCTCGTAACGAAGTAAATTTTATTTATTAGCCTTTTTTTGTATTTACTGGTTACAAAGTGAATTTTACTTGACGATAAAGTGACATTTTTTCAATCCATATTTTTTTATTTGCCAAAAGAAAAAATAGAATTTCGATAAAATATGAATAATTGTTAGATATTATTGCCAAAAAAAAATAAAATAAAATACAGAATTTTTTATTTGAAATTTTAATTAAAAATGTAAAAAAATAGGAATTTGGGAATTGTCAAATTAAAAATTAGTTAATTACTATAGGTATATATATATACATTCGACAGACGGGTCATCTTTTTTAATACAAATGTGAATAGAAATTTTGCTTTTTAATCTACGCAAAAAAAACGTATAGTAACAAAGTATTATTTATACTAAAGATTGTATTTTATAGAGAAATAAGCGATATTAGAGCAGGTATTTTTTTAAGTTTTTCAATTGTAACGTTATTTTTGCACGCGCGAAGTGAAAATTAATTATAGTTCAAAGAAATTAAGAATAATGAGATAAGGGAATTAATTGACAAAAAGAAAAAGGGGTAAATTAAATTAAAGACGATCTATCTTTTGGAAAATTATGTCGAAATAATTATGGGTTATATAAAATTAATTGATTCATCGATTATCTTATATATTATTAATTTATTAATGAATTAATTAATTATTTGATATATTATTGATTTATCAATAAATTAATAATTTTATTAATTACTGATTTATTATTGAATCAATTATTTTTTATATTATTGATTTACCAATCGAACGCGAATTCGATCAATATGTAAGACGGATGTACTTAGAGATTTTTCTTTGCTGTGGGAAGAAAACGCATTCCAGGTTGCTTTTTCTTTTTGTTTCTTGAAATGCAAATTTCGAATTTATCGTCTTTCGTTTAATTTTCCGGGAAAGGGTGGAAAGCGATTAAACAAAAAAAAAGTTCCAAGGTTCCTCAAAAATGACGTGATTTTGAAATTTGCGATTTTCTCCAAAATTCCGATTTTTATATTTCATACTTGGAAGAAAAAAAATAGAGATTTCTGTCATTTTTTGTTTTCCACGAATTTCGATAAAATAAAGAACTTAGGATTTTTTTCCATCACTAGAAATAAATTGTAGTAACTAAGAAAAAAAAAGTATAAATTAATTAAAAAAATAAAATGGTTTGGAGAATTTCTCGATTTTCAATTTCACGGAAGAAAATGACGTCGAAAAAATGGGTGCATTGCGAGGTGCATTTGTTAAAGCGTCATTTAAAAGGCTGCAATTTACGTGCTTTGGAAAAATGGAGAAGAAAAAGAGGGAAAAAAAATTGCAAATGAGAAAAGAAAAATCAGCGAAGCGATAAAATGGAAGAAACGCGGTATTCCGATTTTTCCGACATTTTCACTTTTCTCCGTTTTCACAAAATCTGCTGAAATTTCAGTTGGTATTATTTTTATTATTTTTACGACTCGCCAAGGAAAATGTTTATTTACGAATAAGCGAGACTCACGGTCCTGGATGTTTTTGCAAACTCGAAAATTTCCCTGTTGCCGGTTTTTGGTCGTTTTTGAAAAATTTTGATATAAAAAAATAAAAAATTGTTTTTTTTTTCTTTTACATAAAAAGAATTATTTTTTTTTCTTTCACGTGGGAGAAAAAATAGTTAAATTTTTTTGGGCCTGCGAAAATTCCCATGATCGTGAAAAATTCCGTCGTCTTTCTTTCTTTCTGTTTTTTTTTTACAATTTCTTCGTATATTTATTGATTTAACGAGAGTATTTTTTTAAGTGTATTTAAAAGAGATCCTAGATATTAATTTCTCTCTCGTACGTTTTTCACAGAAAAATTCGCTTGCCATTACTGGAAACGACTTTGGCCGTTCTTTCCTCTTTTTTTTTATTTCTTTTTTTGTAATAATTAGAAAATGTTCTCTCTTCTTTTTTTTTATACAACTTTCTGAGGGTGAATAAAAAGAAATCGATTTTTTTAACCGTATCCTGGAATTCAGAAGACTCACGCTTTTCCAAAAACACTTTCCCATCTTTTTTTTTAATTCTCAAATTTTGGATTGTCTCAAAATCCATTTTTTTTAAATTTTACTTTCTTCATCAATAATATTATTAATAAAAATTCTTTATATGTTATACTTTTTCTCAAAAATTAATAATGACGATGACAATGATGATGGTGATAATAATAACAACAACAACAACAACAATAATAACAATAATAATAATAATAACAATTACAATAATAATAATAATCTTCAATTATTGAAAATTTTCTAATAAAGAAAATTTTCTTCTACCCAAAATTAAAAAATTCCTTTCAGGTTGAACCGAATAAAAAAAAAATAAATCCCATTTTGGTCGTTACGAAAGCCAAAAAATGGTCAAAAAATGGGATAAAAAAACTGGCCACTACTCTCTTTGTCACCATCATCCTCATCATCATCAACATCGTCATCAATTCATCCTACGAATCCCCCTTTTCCTTTTTTTTTAAGGCTTCTGAATTATTTGCATACCTGCCATTGATCCAAGGAAATCGAAACTCTTCTCTTCCCTCCACGGAGGAGCGCACACCTTTTGTTTTTTTTCCCGGCTCTCATGTGTTTTTTCTCTCCATAAAACATCTCCCTTCCTTTATTTTTCGTCCTTCGCAGGATTTTTGCGTGAGAATGCATTCGCTAACTCGGATTAGTGTCTTCCAGGTACGCGAAGACGTTTTTTTGTTGCTGTTGTTGTTTCCCGATAGTCCATTTTTTGTATGATCTTCGTTTTTTTTTAGTTTCTATTTACTTTTACAATTATTTATATCTCTATTTTTTGATTTCCTTCTTTTTAAAAATTTTTTTATGTCTGGTGTGTGTCTTGAGTGGGATTCGAACCCGCGACCCTTCGAGCCAAAGGCGAGTACTCTAACCTCCGAGCCACGGTGGCTCCATTATTCCTATTCTTCTTATTGTTGTTATATTATTATTAGTAACTGAAACCTGAAAATTTCCATCCTTGTTCTTATTTTTATCTCGATCTTCGTCCTTATCTTTATCCTGGAAGAGCAGTATTATCATTCTCCTTTTTTCCCAGACTTCCTTCTTCTGTTTTCTCGTTTCTCCCTTTTTCTCCCGATTCGGAAGCTCCAAAAAGGACCATATATTCGCCGTCTTCCGTTTTCTGTTTCCTAAAAACATTGAACTTTTTTGTAATCTCAACACACACACACCCACAGACACACACACACACACATTTCCAGGGCAATCCTTTGCCCTATCAGGAGAAAGAGTGCCACGGAGGAAGATGGAACGTAGAAATGTTTTATTTTTCGGGTAGAATATACAAAAAAAAATTGCAGAGGGTAGGGAAGGAAGGAAGGAAGAAAAAACAGGGAGGAAAGAGAAAGAGAGAGAGAACGGGGGTGGTTTTGCTGGACCGAAAAGTACAGAGACCGCTACTGAACGTGGTTTGTCCGTTTTTTTTCCCTTTTCCTTTCCTTTCCTTTCCTTTCAGGGGCAAAAAGAGGGCAATGGAAAAAATGAGAGAAAGAGAGAGAGAGAGGGACAGTAGAGTTCCAAAAAAAAGAAAACGGTAAAATAGAATAAAGTTGCTTTCTCGCGAATTTAAAATTTGCATGAAGAAATTGCAGACTCTCGCTACCCCCCCCCCCCCCTTCCCTCTTTAATGAATCCGATCTAATTCCACCCCCTGTCTCCATTTATCTGTCTGTCTGTGGGTCTGTCTGTAAGTCTGCGAGGGTATTTATGAGTTTATCAGGTGACTCTTAAAATATTCAATGCAAAGAAAATGTTTAATCGAAAACCAAAGGTAACGAAATTGAAAATTTGAAAAATAAATTGAAAATTTATTATAAATAATAGGGATTCGGTTGCAACTTTTTCGATTAATTAATAATAATAATAATAGTAATAGTAATAGTAATAATAATAATAATAATAATGACAATAATAATAATAATAATAAAAAATTAATTTAGTTTATTTACTTCTCTCTTTATTTTTGAGAAATTTTTATTTTATCAATTTTTTTTTAATTTTCAATTTCTTTACTTTTTCTTCGTAATAAAAACATTTTCCTTAGATTTGATATTTACTTTTTGATACGAAAAAAAAAAAAACAATTTTGATTTTCCGAACAATTGGAAAAATATCAAACTAATTTTGTAAAAAATACAATTCCAGGAGAAATTCCTTTTTAGTGCGCAATTTTTTTTTTTATAAATTATCACGATGGACATTTTTTCATGAATCGCATGAAAATAAAAAGAAACAAAAAAAATTCGCAGAAAAACAGGTTTGAGTGTATTTTTGAGAGAGTTCCGGCGAGTGAGTACCATTCTCTCCCGGCGGAATTGATCAAAAGTCCAGGTCTTTATGTAACAAAGAGCCGAGCAAAAGACCTCAAGGAAAGAAACCAATGGAAAAAATTAACCTTGGCAAAAAAAAAGAGTCGCGTCTAGTAAAAAAAAACGGTTGATAAAAAGCAAGTCGATAGCGGAAAAAGAGCGGCAAGAGAGAACCTCGATTTGCGTGACTTATGCTACAGACACACTTCTACCTGTGCTGGAATCTACATTTCGACAAACCCGTTGACTCTTTTCCAATAGATTTCTTTCCGACAAAGAGAGTTCCGAGATTTTTGCCCAAATTTTTCTTATCATTCTTTTCGAATTTTCCTTCAGAAACAAATTTCTTTTAACGTTCGTGTGAGTTCCTTCAGGAACTCTCGAGGAACTCTTGGGGGGACTCTCGAGGAATTCTCGGGGACCCTCGAGGAACTCTCAAGGAACTCTCGGGGGATTCTCGAGGAACTCTCAAGGAACTCTCGGGGACCCTCGAGGAACTCTCAAGGAACTCTCGAGGAACTCTTGGGGGACTCTTGAGGAACTCTCGAGGAACTCCACAGGAACTCTCGAGGTACTCTCAAGGACCTCTCGAGGAACTCCAAAAAAAAAAGTAAAATTATGAAAAGTACGATTGCCATGGAAAAAATACAAAATTTTGCGAAAATGCATTTTTTTAAAACCTGATTTTCTCCGAGGAACTCTCGAGAAATCTCAAGGAACTCCAAAAGACTAGTGAAATTGAAAAAAGAATGATTGCCGTGGAAAAAAATACAAAATTTTGCGAAAATGCATTTTTTAAAACCTGAATTTTCTCCGAGGAACTCTCGAGGAACTCCAAGAAAGTAGTAAAATTATAAAAAGTACGATTGCCTGGGAAAAAATACAAAATTTTGCAAAAATGCATTATTCAAAAAAGTAAGAAGAATATTTGTTTTAAAAGTAACAAAAAATTGTAGTAAAAAAATCGAGAGTTCTTTGAAACCGAATTCCACGAATTAATTGCAAACTACTAAAATCCTTTTACCAAAAAACATTAATTTCTTAGTAAAAAAAAATGTCTTCTCTAAAAAGAGAATTTCTCACCAAGAAAAATATCCTTCGGAAGAGCATCGAAGGAAAAGGGTACTCCCACCCCGTGGAACTTGGAAAACCACCCTCGGAACCGGAAAAACTCCCTTTCGCGGTCTCCGCAAAAATTACCGACTCCTCTTACGCGCGGTAAGAAACGAGTTCTCTATGCAGGCTCGCAAAAACGTTGCAAAAAGGGCACGGAAGAAGGAAGGGGTGGAAAAAGATTTTATGGTTCAAAGAAACATAAAAGGAAAACTCTTCTGCGAGTGAGCAAAAAAGAAAAAGGAGGGAGGGAAAAGGCAGAAGAAGAAGAAGGAGGAGAAGAATAAAAAAAAAAGAAGAAGAAGCTACCATTTCTTCTTCCTTTTCCTCTTTTTCTCCCCCTTCTTCCGTATTTTTCTCGTCCCGCTTCTTTTTTATTTCCGTCCTTGAAGAGGGGAAGGTTCTCCGAGGGTTGGGTTTTGCGGCTTTTTTTCCCTCGGCCAAGGGTGGAGCGATACGCGACATTAGCGACGGCGTGGGGGAAAAAGCTTCTCTTCTTAAAAGAAAAAACTAGGGGGGGAAGAACACCCCTTCGTCCCCCTCACCCCTCTCTCCCCCTTTCTTCCTCGTTTCGCTTTTTCCCTCGCGTGCGTTTTTCTCCCTTCCCCCTCCCCTTTCGGAGCCTCCCTTACCCTCCAAGGGTAGTTTCCACCCGAAGAGGGGAGGAAGGCGGTGCATTGGCTCTCGCCTGTCGTCGGAAGAGGGGGGAAAAAGAGGGGTCTCGCTCTTTCCTCTTCTCTCTCTCTCTCCGGACTCCGAGGAAAGAGGCAAAGCCACTCCGGCTCGGCTCTCTTCCAAACAATGTGCAGCACGCCAGCGTCCGGATCGTTTCGTCGCTCGACACACGCGGATCGTCGCTGCTGCTGCTGTTTCTCGCCGTTTTCCAACCGAACGAAATCGCGATCGCCTTATCGGTCGCCGACGTCCCCCTGTTTCCCCCCCTCTCGCTCCTCGTTTGCGATTTTTTATTTTTTTTATTTTTCTGACCGGCCGGAAACCCCCGAAAATCCGAATTCCTCGAATTCCCCCTATTAACCCCCTTTTTTTCTTTCCTTCCTCTTCCTCTTTCTCTCTCTCTCTCTTTCCTATTATCATTATTTTTTTTCTGTCTCTCTCTCTTTTCGATTTTAGCCGATTTTTGCGTTTTGCATCGTTTTTGGTTTTGCGATTTTTGTGTTTTCTCAATTTTGCGACTCAAAACTTTTTTTTTCTTTCTTTTTTTCGCTTTCTCTGGATTTTCTTCGGTTTGCCGATTTTTTCCGATTTTTGCCGATTCTTGCCGATTTCTCTTCGATTTCTTCCGATTTTTTTGGATTTTTTTCGGATTTTCTTCGATTTTTGCCCGATTTTCTCCCGATTTTTTCCTCCTTTTCTCTTGCGGTGTCGGTGTGTCGTGAATGTATCTGCCAAGAATTGAATGGAACTTATCGAGTGGCGGCACGTCGCAAACCATAAAGATAAGAAAAAAAAAAGAATCTTAACTCGCCGATTTTCGATCGGTCGAAAAAAAAATAATAATACCGGGAACGATAGAAAAAAATCGTCGCGGTGATCGTCGTCATCATGGAAACGAGGATCGGCGTGAGCGAGGAAGCGTCGAGAGGCGTCGGGACGCCCTCGCCGGTACCGGGATCCGCGGCCTCGTCGTCGTCCTGCTCGACGGCCGCGGGAATCGTGCCCAACGCCAGCACCAGTACCAATGCCATCGCCAGCGCCAACGCCAACGTCAGTGTCAATGCCAATTCCAGTTCCAATTCCGTCCTGGTGGTCGGCACTCCGCCGAGTAGCAACGCCAATCAGACACCCGCGGCTGGACATGCAGTTGTGGCTGCGGCTGCGGCGACTGTCCCGAACGTACCCAGGATACTCAGCAGGAACGTCAACGGCACGCGTAAGTTGTTGTTGTTGTTGTTATTGTTTTTTTTGGGCCTCCACTTTATCATCCTTTGGAAGAATAATAATAATTTTTTTTCACAATATTTTTGTAATTTTTGGTGAATATTTCTGAAAGTGAATGATGTATCTCGAATTTTTCCGAATTTTTCGCAAAAGTTCCGAAGTTTGATTGAAGTTTGAAAAGGAGAAATTTTTGAAGTTTGAAATTTCAACGAGATAAAACTTTGAAGTTTGAAGTTTCAACTGGAGAAAATTTTGAAGTTTCGAAGGGGGAATTTTGAAGTTCGAAAAGAGAAATGTTTGAAGTTTCAAAAAGAAATGTTTGAAATTTGAAGTTTGAAAAAGAGAAATTTTGGAAGTTTGAAGCTTAAAAGGAGAAATCTAAAAAATTTGAAGTTTCATTATTTTCTCTGAAGTTTTTTTGAATATTTCTGATATTTCTCAAAAAATACGAGAATATTTCTCTGAAAAAATTTCTCTGAAGTTTTCAGAACATTTCTGAAATTACTCTGAAGTTTTTCGAAAATTTCTGAAAACTTCTAAATTTCTTGTTCTTTGGAAAACTCTGACAACTCTTCGCACTTTCTTCTAAAAATTTCCTAGGAATTTCAGGGGAACATTTTCTCCAGGGTGGAAAATTCTCCTATTGTTTCTTGCAATTTTTGCCTCGCGATCAATCGACGATCGATCACAAATATTATTAAAACAGAAAACAAAAAAGTTCCTTTTTGCATCAGACATTTTTTCGCCGGTTTTCTCTCTTTCCTTCCGAGACGTCGACCGACTATTCATATTCTCGTCTCTCTTCGTCGTAATTTCGACTTTCGCAGAAAACGAAAGACGAAAGACGAGTTTAAGACTAAGACTAAGACTACGACGACGACTGCGAGATACATATCGGCAAAAAAAAAACTTATCCGTGGCTCGATACCAGTGGAGTTGAACTACAACTACAACTACAACTTCACCGTCTGACTTTTTTGCGCCATTTTGGTATCGGTGTGAGTAGGTGTTTTTGCCGATGTAGGTGTAGATGTGGTACAGCACTGCGTGGTCACCGAGAGAGCAGAGCCCGGTCTCGCTCGCTTCTCTCTCTCTCTCTCGTCGACCCGCAAGAACGCGGCAAAAAGCTATCTCGCAATAGTTGCGACCGAAAGCGGAAGAAAAAGCGGCTTTTTGCACGGCGCGGATACTTTTTGCCGGCCGCCACTGGAGTGAGTCATCTCGTTTCGCCGTACAAAGACGCTATCCTCCTATATTCCCGTCCTTTTAATCCAAATCGCGAATATTCCGCCATTTCTCCGGTTTTCGTCGTCCCCGGAGCGCCGATGGTATATGGGAGAACGGTCTCTCGCAAATCGGTTTTGAGGAAAACGAAGCGAAACCGTTGATTTGCTTTTTTTGGGGGAAATATTTCGTGTGACCGGGGACGGACTGTTGCCATACTTGAAATTTTCAAGGAAAATCTGCCGTTTGGGCGATTCGAGGGGAAAGAAATGGAGATTTGAAGGAAGTCTTGCTAAAGTATGGGATTTTTAGCGATTCGATATTTTTGTCATAGTTTAAAAAAAATAATAAAAAAAAATAATAGCAATGATAATGATAATGACGATGATAATGATAATGATAATGATAATGATGATGGTAATGATAATGATAATGATAATGATAATGATAATGATGGTGATAATGATAATTATAATGATAAAGATGATAATGATAATGGTGATGGTGATAATGATAATTATAATGATAAAGATGATAATGATAATGGTGATGGAGATGATGATAATGATAATGGTGATGGAGATGATGATAATGATAATGATAAATTTCGATTTTATAACGTAAAAATTTCAAAACTACCAAAAAGAGAAATTTTTGAAATTTGAAGTTTGAAAAAGATAAATTTTTGAAGTTTGAAGTTTGAAAAGGAGAAATTTTTTAATTTTGGAAAAGAGAAATGTTGTAAGTTTGAAAAAGAGAAATTTAAAAAATTTTGAAGTTTGAAAAAGAGAAATTTTTGATACTTGAAGTTTAAAAAAAAATTCTCTCTGAAGTTTTTCGAATATATCTGATATTTCTGATAATGATGATAATGATAATAATAATGATGATGATGATAACGATAATAATAATAATATCATTATCACTATAATAATAACGATAATGATAATTATAATTATAATGATGATGATGATAACGATAATGATAATGGTGATGATGATAATGATAATAGTAGTAATAATAATAATAATAATAATAATAATAATAATAATAATAATAATAATAAACCCTTGGGTCATCAATCTCCGGAGACTCTACAAAATCGTTCCCAGACTTCCGCCATACTATACCGAACCTATACTATAATTGCCCACTTCGAGAAAGTTTAAGAGAAAAGAGAAAGACGTTGTTACGTCCTTACCATTATTCTTATCATTTTTTTGGGGGGGGGGGGGGGGGCCCCGAAACATTACCGATAATCCGAAAGGGCGATGCACCGAAGCACCCTCGCGTGTTCTACCTGTCCAGGCTGACTGGAATCACGCACATGGTCCATTTATCCCTTTCCTCCCTTCTTCCTTCGCTTCCTTCACTTCCTTTCACTGCCTCCTGTTTTTTTTAAAATTTTTTTTTGCTTCGGATCCTTCTCGCCCTTAGCCCGTTTTCCTTCGATCCGTCTCTCTCCCTCTTTCTCTCTCTCTCTCTGGCCCCTTTTCGAATCCACGCGTATGCGTATGTGCGTATGCATATGCATATCATCGCCCCACGAGTCTCTTCTGGACCATCTATAAAACAAAAAAAAAAGGAGAGAGAAAGTTTTTTGAGACGTACCTTGTGCCCCCCCCATGAAAAATAAAAATAAAGAAAAAAAAAAGGAAGGTGGAAAGACGGCAACCAACCCCTTTTTCTCATGAAATGCTTTTTATCGATATTTTTTGTTTATTCGTATACGTCTGATGGGAAATCATTTTTTCGTTTCTTCACTCGGATGTGGTGTAGATATGGTATGCATGGGAGGAACAGGAACTGCACACACTGCATATTCTGCATTTCGCACGTTCTGTTTGAGAAGAAATAAAAAAAAAACAAAGTTAAAAATATGATAGTTTAGGATTACGAGGTAATTTTTGTCTGTTTGGAAATTTGTAGCTTTTGGAGAAATTTTTTGGGAATTTTGAAATTTGCAGGATTCAAAGTAGGGATTCTGAGCATTAAAAGAGATTTTTGTAGAGTTTTCTGGGACTTCCGGGTTCTAAGATATGATTTTTGGAAGTCGAATTTGAAAAAAGAATGATTTTTGACTTTCGCAAGAAATAATTTTCGTTTTGGAAATATGTAACTTTTGCAGAACATTTTTGGGAAATTTGAAATTTGCAGGATTCAAAGTAAGGATTCTGAGCTTTAAAATAGATTTTTGTAGAGTTTTCTGGGACTTCCGGGTTCAAAGATATGATTTTTGGAAGCCGAATTTGAAAAAAGAATGATTTTTGACTTTCGCAAGAAATAATTTTCGTTTTGGAAATTTGTAACTTTTGCAGAACATTTTTGGGAAATTTGAAATTTGCAGGATTCAAAGTAGGGATTCTGAGCTTTAAAATAGATTTTTGTAGAGTTTTCTGGGACTTCCGGGTTCAAAGATATGATTTTTAAAAGTCGAGTTTGAAAAAAGAAAGATTTTTCATAATTGCTTGAAACTGAAAAAGACCACTTTCACTTTGAAAATTTCTAACTTTTGGCCAAAATTTTTGAAAAATTCGAAATTTACGGGATTTAAAGTAGAGATCTCCAGCATTAAAATGAGACCTTGTAGGACTTGCTGTTGCTTTTTAATTTCAAGTTACATTTTTTTTAAAACTGAAATTACAAAGGATCATAAAAAAACCACTATTTAATAAAACCACACTACTTTTTGGGGCAATTTCTCTAAAATTCATTAAAGCCTTCTAAATTTCTGCTCCCAGTCAGAATTATTTCTTTTTTTTTTTGTGTACAGGTCTTACTAAGAGGATCGCACCCTTCCCTCTAGATTAGCGCGCAACCCTTTCTTTGGAAACACCCTCAAAAAAACAACAAGAGAATTATCATCTCTCTCTTGTTCTCTTTTTCAGCCTTTCACTCTTTCTCTTTCTCTTACAATTTTTTTGGTCTTTAAAGAACGCTCCGTAAAAAAAAAAAAAAAATTCATTTATGTATTCAGAATAAGTGAGAAACGCAGTACATGTGCGTTTCGTGGGAAAGGTTCGTCTTCACTTTTTTGCTTTTTTATGACACTCTCGATTTCCAGCCTACATTTTTTTTTTTTTATTAACATTTGTCTTAGATTGTTTAATGGGAAACAGAACACGGCAGGTGCGTTTTCAGGGAAGATCTTATAATTCTTTCCCGCGGGAATTTTTCTGCCAATTTTTTTATAGAGAAATTGTTCTTGTGGAAATTTTTCATTTCTGTAAAATAAAAAAAAAGTAATAATAATGATGATAATAATAATAATAATAATAATAATAATAATAATAATAATAATAATAATAATAATAATAATAATAATGATAATGATAATAATAATGACGATAATAATAATAATGATGATAATAATAATAATAATAATAATAATAATAATAATAATAATAATAATAATAATAATAAATTTCCGTAAGAAAATTGCCACTTCAAATTTTTGGAGGAAAAATAGTAAATTTTCTAGGGAATAAAAATTGAAAATTAGAATTTCTGAAGCTCAAAATTTTTTCCATCAAATTCTGTGAGGTTCCAAAAATCGGAAAAATATTTTTAAGAAATTAAAATTTTTTGTCAACTCATAAGGGTCAATTAGAAAATTTTTATTTCCTTTTTATTCCTTGAAATGAAATATTTTTATTTCATAAATGAATTTTCATGAAACTTAAAATTTCATAAATACAAAAATAAGAAATATTTTTATTTCATCATTAGTAAAATTTGTGGCACAATTATTTTCGAATTAATTTTTAAAAAATTGATAACTCCCCAAGAAAACAATTTTTGCGCCTTTTAGAAAATTTCATTTTGTTTTTGAGGGTTTCTACTCTGGAAAGGGATCCTAAAAATGGAAAAAATACATAAAAAAAAAATAAAAACGATATTTTTTGGGCCTTCGTCGTATTTTTTTTTTACCGGGGAAAAAACCAGTTAAATTGCGACGTTAATTTATGCCGCATCAAATATGATTTAAATTGATTCGGAAAGAGGAACTAAAGCGAAAGATGATCTAAGAAAAAGAAAAAAAAAGAATCGAGGAAAAGGTCGAGATACCGATCCTAGATAAACTGATGCCCACAATATGCTCAATTTAATGGTATTGTATGTCATGAAAGCGTGAATCTTTTCATATAAAATTACCAAGTATTCGTGTTCACTCGTTTCCTTCGGGCAAGGGTTGATTTTTTTTTGTCAATTCAAATTCAAAGCGTTTTCAGATAAATTCATGCATGTCTATTTCACGTGTGTACATATTTATATGAGGATGTATGCAAAGAGAGGGTGTCCGCCTCTTTTCTTGATTTCTCAATTTTGTTTTCCCCCCGGATAATTTTTCTATTTTACATTAATTATCATATTGTTGTTTTTTTTTAAATAATTTAATTTTAATAATATATTTTTTGGTGTTCTCGTGACGGATACAAATTTCGTCACTTTTGTGGAAAATTTTTTTTGGGAAAGTTTTCATTTTTTGGGGTAAAAGTAGAGATTCCAAGCTGCAAAATGAGCTCTTCTGGGAATTGGTAACATTTTTTTCTGCAAAGTTAGGAATTTTTCCAGATAAAATTCCAAGAAATTGACATCCCAATTTATTCTGAAACGGAGAAAATATTTCTTGTTTTATTAAAAAAATGATAATTTTGTGGTAAATTAATTTTTTCGGAATTCCAAAAGTTAACGAATATAAATATGTATTTTTTCTTTGATATATATCATGTATGTATTTAATAGAAAATAATATTACAGGCAACCTAGAAATTTTGCGGATAAATTTTCAAATAATTTGAATTCGAATTTACTTTGAAATGAGAGACACAATATTTCTTTAATCCAAAAAATAGTAATTTTACGTAAATTAATTCTCCAGAATTTTGAAAGCAGGGAAACAAAAGCTATATTATTTCTGATATATTTAATAGAAAATATATGAAAGAAAAATAAAATAGACACATCGACTGAGGGGATACGGCGTGAATTAGGTATTTGAAGAATTAGAAATCAAACGAGTAAATATCTACATGTATACATGTATGTATAAAAAAAAATGTGTGCATGTGTGCGGATAAAGAAGCCGCAAGTAGGACATGTAATAGTTGTAAGAGTAGGATCTTGAACATTAATGAATTCTATATATGTTTCTATCGAAGAAAACGTACAGTTCATTAATATCCCGGAGAAAGAGGAATACCTTAAAGGGCAAAAAAATCATCTTTTGCGGGATTAAATGCGCTACTGCGTTTCTTTATGCATTATTTATGGAGGAAAGAGAGTTGACAGTAAATACATATCCACCTCATTCTTTTACTTTTCTTGTCCCTTTCCGCTCGTACAGAGCAATTTGTCTTATTCTACAGCGCCAATATTTTGCCATTTTTGAAAAATTCAAATTCGAGGCGACAACTTGCATCTCAAATGCAATTCAGATGCATTTTGAACGAAAAAAATCTTTCTCTAAAATTAGGAAATTTTGGTATTCCAGTATTTTAAGATACAAAAAAACAATAATTGCATTTAAGCTGAAAGTCAAATTGCATTTAAATAAAAATTTTTGCGATATCATTATTTTTCAATATTTTAAATTGCAATTTTTTGCATAGATGCACTTGCATTGAAAACCAAATTTTCCTACATTTTCCAAATATTCCCAATTTTGAGTACTCCAAATGCATTTTAGGTGCATCAAAAAAACAATTTTCCTACATTTTCCAAATATCCCGAATTTTGAGTTTTCCAAATGCATTTTATGCGCATCAAAAAACAATTTTTCCCACATTTTCCAAATATCCCCAATTTTGAGTTTTCCAAATGCATTTTAGGCGCATCAAAAAACAAATTTTCCAACAATTCCCAAACATCCCCAATTTCGGGTACACGAGATGCATTTCAGGCTCGACTAATTCGCGAAATTTTTTTCCGCCCGTTGGATGCACATTTTGCGAGCTTTTTTTGGCCCGAAATCAGTGGAAAAGCATAAAGCTTAATTGCGCGAGGTAAATTTCGCAGTCGAAGAAACGTATTAGGTACAGAGCGGTGCTCCTAATTATTACTGCCGTTGATTTGCAACAACGAGGAAGAAAAAAGAAAAAAGAAAAAAAAGAAGAAGAAGAAGAAGAGGAAGAGAAAAACCGGTTGGAAAGACGTTAAAGATCAACATTGATCTTTTCTTTCCTCCCGTTTTGTTTTGTTTTTTCTTCCTTTTTTTGGCTCCTTCTTCCCTTTTTTTGGCGTTTGTTAAAAAGTATAGATCGAATTAAGGCCCGTGTACGTGCAATATAATGGGTGTAATGTCCCACGTGCAGGATCGGGGTTTTGCATTCGTTGCATATTTGGCCCGCGCCATTTTTACGAGGATCCCGGCGAAAGGGGGTACCTGGAAAGGGTACCTACCCTTCGCGTCGCGCACGAAGGGCACAATTCCGAGGCTTCCCTCCATGGTGGGGAGTGATTTTTAAGAGGGTGAGTTCGGTGGGACGGACCCCAGGCAAGTAGTGCCCTTCTCCACCCCTAGTTGGGAATAATTACGAAGGAAAGCCATTGAGGCGTATTTTTCCCTTTTGTGCCCTCGTGCGCATTTGGTAAAATAACGAATTTTCGGGGGGGGGAGATCCGTTATGGCGTTGGGGAAACAAGCAGTTCTACGCAATTGAGTGAGTGGCGAATTGGAGAATTTATCGCAATGGTAATAATAATAATAATAATAATAATAATAATGTTAATAATAATAATAATGATAATAATAATACTAACAATGATAATAATAATAATAATAATAATTTCGTACTGCGACATATTATCCTTCCACATCTTATCGGATTTCGAAGAGCCGCGATGGCTCAGAGGCTAGGGTTCTCGCCTTTGACTCGAAGGGTCACGGGTTCGAATCCCAACCGAGACAAAAAAAAAGTTTTATAAGATAATTATAATTTCTATACAAATTATAAGTTACCTTATCTAACCTATAATAATCTGAACCTAAAAAGGTGGTGGTGACATATGTGCATCGCAGATGCAACATAAAAACTGCATCTTTACTAGTCAATAAAAATGACACTGTTGGCTATAATTAAACACATTTACTTCTACACCATATAATTAAAGAAAAAGAAGGAATGCATAACACAACCCTCAAAGAGGAAGACCTCCTCCAGATTTCCGCCATACTCTTCCATACATGGGTGGGGTAAGGGTTCGCCCATTACTCGGATAGAGGAGCAATATAAAAATTGCAAAAAGGGGGCGTTGTGAGAACTACCATCATCCAGTTTGTGTGGAACTTCCACCAGATCGCCGGACTCTCATAGACTTGTGCCATACTTGGGTGGTGGTTCGGTTCACCTCCACTCGCTGATCTTACAATTAGAACGTAGAAGTGGAACAAGCCTGGCAAATGTGAAGCAAAAAGGGGTGGTTGGTATAAAGTAAACTTGGAATTACATGTATAAAATAAAATATACATATATGACGAAAGTGAAAAAAAAAGGGAGAGAGAAGGGGTGTAGAGGGGGATGAAAGGAGGGAGTCAAGGGGGTAGAAAGGAAAAAAGGAGAAGGAGTGAAAGGGATCTCTCCCTTGGCAGTCGTCCTACTACTCGTAGGTGAGTGGAGTCGGCGATAGCAGCCACTGGTTGGTGTGTGTTGGTGTTGGTTTAGTAGCATTGGTATTGGTATTAGTGGAGCGCGCGGCGACTCAGTCCATCTGCCTGGGTGTTTTGTCCGTACGGGAGGGAACGCGCAAAAACTCACCTAACCCTTCCTTGATTACAATGCCAGCAAAAAACGAAATACTAACCGCCGCCGCGCGAACGGGCGCTCCTAAGAAACTAGACCCGTTTTTGTTAAGCAAGGAGAGCGCCCGGCTCCGTGAAGTATCGGACAAAGAACATGCCTTCTCCTTTTACTCCGAGTTTCCCTCTTTTTCTGCCCCCGTCTCTTTCTATATTCTACACATGTACGTGTGCAGCGGTGTGCGTGCTTTTTCCATCCTTTACTTCCCTTGTCTGTCTTTTGTACACTGGACGTAGAAAATGCACGAACCATTCTCGATGGACGTTTCTTTCAAAGGGTCGTTTATCATTCCTAACTACTAGGAAGTCTTACAAAGGACACTCCACCCTCGTCGTTTTACCTTCCACCCCGTCATATCTGATCCACTTATTACGGCAGTATATCACCACCAAAATTATTGACACACCTGTCAACTTGACCTACTCCCTCCTTATGTTTCCCAATTTTTACACGCTTGGCTAGGAATAACGATTTTATTGCGACCGATAACTTATTTGCCGGGGCATAAATATGAACGAGACCCTCTATGTGCGTCTAAATGCTGGCTGAGAGCACCCCCAAATTGGGGAGGCAGTTATACGGGGCCCTGGAAGCACTTGACCGCCTCTGAACTGGCCCAGGATGCATTTGACGGGTCCGAGACTGGATCGGAATGTACTTGGTGGGTCCAAAACTAGTTCAGAATGAACTTGGTGGGTCCAAAACTAGACCAGGAAGGATTTTGTGGGTTCAGGACTGACCCAGAAGGGATTTGGCGGGTCCAAAACTGGTTCAAGATGGATTTAACGGGTCCAAGACTCGTCCAGAATGAATTCCATGGGTCCAGGATGTGTCCGATGGGTCCAAGACAGGTCCAGGATGGATTTAAAGGGTCCGAGAGTGGACCAGAGTAAATTGACGGTTCCCAAATTGGTCCAGGACATGTTTGATGGGTTCAAAATTGGTTCAAAACTGGTCCAAGATGGATTTAATGGGTCCAGAACTGGTCCAGAATTTTTTTTTCGAAGTCATATCATCCTCCACGGAAATAGCACTGGGATGCTTGCAAGTCTGGACCAGACCGTTGCTGTACAATAATTTCTGCACGGTTTCGTCCACCGAGACAAGGTTACCATGGCTGCACGGTAAACGGATAATCTTTGTAGATATATAATAAAAAAAAGAGGTACAACTTTGCATCAAATCTATGACGCAATAAATCCTGTGAGTTTATCCCAGCTCTCTCTCATCGCTCCAGTGGTCTTCCAGCGACACCCATATCGTTTGAAGCGACCAACTGGACCATTTTCTCGTGGACGTTCATGTGTCATTTCATTGATACGTTGTCCAGTAAAAAATTACCTTAGCGCAGCCAGTAGCGACGAATGTACAAAGAATACCAGCGTAGGAATGACGGTACGGCGCATTTCACAGAGCTGGATCCATACTTTTGCCATACTATGATTTCTTTATTAATTGGGGAAGACCCCGAATAGCCTGGGCCTGTATTGGACCGGTTAAATCCATCTGGGGGTAGTCAAGGACCGGTCAAATAAATCTTGGGGTAGTAGGGGACCGAAAAATTCTACCCACACAGATTCTTGCTATATTTGAATTTTTACTGATTTGTAATATTTTTACTAATTAGTAATATGGCATCTAAGGAAAGTATGGCAAACGTCTGGGGTGGATTTTGCAGCATTTCCAAGGATCCAAAATTGAACTGAGAAATTCTACCCCAGATTTTTGCCATATTTCAATATTTAATGATTTGCAATACTTTTTACTAATTTGTAATATGGCATCTAAGGAAAATATGGCAAATGTTTGGGGTGGATTTTGCAGCATTTCCAAGGATCCAAAATTGAAAGATGCAATTGATATTAAATTTGTCTTTAAAAATTTTTGTAAATAGATGTTTAGTGTCTTAGGTAATTAGCGACAGTTACAGTTAATCAGTTTACTAAAAAGTCTGTTTTTCGACTAAATTAGTCGGGTTTTGCACTATTTCTATTTATATTTCTTTATCTAGTTTGCATTCTTTTAAGAATTCGAGGACCCTTTTGCAGTTTGTGGTATCGTTGGAGGTTCATTTCGATTTCTTCCTTCAATTTACCCTGTCTTCTTTGGAGTTCTTGGAGTCTTTGAAAATTCTTTTCATTTTTTCAGAGAAATTTCTTACGTATGGCATATTGCATACATATATATATGTATATACGTATATATGAGAGAAGAGGTGAAGGGCGAGAGGAGTCGATGAGGGTAAAGTAAAGAGAAGTAAAGTAAAGTGAAGTAAAGTAAGGTATAGGTGACGGTCGCGTTCCCAGAGAGTTGAGGGATCAGGTTTTTCTGGGATGTTTCTCTCTTCTACTATATGGTATGCCGGCATGGGTAACATACAAGAGGAGAATCCTCAGACTCGCATCACGTTCCCGCGCAAATGTGCTACAAAAAGTTATACCCTCTCGGCCAAAAAAGTCGTTATGTAAATGACAGGATAGGATACTTCGTCAGGTACACAAGACCGTGTGCACGGCCGACCAGAAACAAGAAAGATAGACCTCTCTCTTTCTCCTCTCCCTCGTTCTCTCGTGAAAAGACTTGGATATGGTATCCGCGTTATGGTAAAAACGCCACTCTCTGGGTGGAAGAAAAAGAGACACGGCGTATCTTTCGACTTGTATTCACACTCCTTTCACATGGGACTTTTATCTGCCCAATGATTCTCTCTCTCTCTCGCTCTTTCCCTCCAACCCTTTCCACCTTCGCCACTCGTCCGCTGGTGTGTTTAGGTTCCATCTCCTTGGTCCAAGTTGCTTATTGAAATCCGAGTATCTGAAATTTATTAATTCGTTTTATGGTTGCGTATGAGGAAAGTATGGCAAATGTCTGGGGCATTTTATTTTACCCCGGATTTTTGCTGTATTTCAATTTTTACAGGGACAATAGCGACGAAGTTGCATGTATCGGTCTGGAAATGGAAGTATGGCGAAAGTCTGATTTTGCTATACTTCCATTTTTATTTTCGAACCGATTATTATCATTTCCGTTTTGATAATTGTTGTTTTTAAATAAATGGAGGCTGTTTAATAAAAAAAAGTATTGATATTAAAATTTCTAACGGAGATGCAAAATTCTAGTAAAAATTGAAACTTCAAATTTCCAACGAATTCAAAGACGAAAATTGGAAGGTCCATTTTTTTTACCCTCCACTTTCCAAAAATTCAAATTCTGGGGGTCAAGTATGGCAGAGGTCTCTCCCAATTTAATTACGAAAATTAGAAATTCCATTTTTTTACCCTCGACTCTCCAAAAATTCCATCGTAATTCCGAGAGTCGAGTATGGCGGAAGTCTATCCTCATTCGAAAATTGCAAAACTCACGTGACTTCGTCTCATCTCGAGGCTTCTATCCAAACCCAACGCACCTTCCGAGATAAAAAAGAAAACCTGGAACCAAAGAAACAAACAAACAAAAAATTAAAAATCCCGAAATAAATGCGGAATCCTAATGACGGATAATGAGGGGGTTAGCCATACATCTCGCGTCTTTTCGGCGGTTTCTCGAGAATCCTTCCCCCTCGACCCCCCCCCCCCCCTCCCTCTAAAAAAAACTGGAGAACCCATAAAGAAGGGATGCATTCGAAAAATGCAAGAAAAGCACACGCGGGATTCCGTCTCATATTTGTACCTTCGACATCCACATAAATTAATACATAAATTCATGTATCCTCACGCACGTCCTCGGTACATACATGCATGCGTGTGCGTGCGTGATGAAGAATCTTCCGCACAGGACAGTAGACGAAGAAAAAGTCGTGGAAGGGCCGGGGGGGAAGGCAGGCGCATATTCTTTTCCGTTATAGGAAGATTCGCGAAGTGGATGGGCTCCTCTCATGTGCCATAGAGGCTTTTCTTGTGCGTTTGCCGCGAAAGCATAAAAATCCCGCGGAACGAGTCACCCCGGTAAAGACTCCGACCGTTTCACCGCGAACCAAGGTGAAACCAAGAACCACCTGAGTGAGAGAGAGAGAAGAATATCAAAAGTGGAAAGGGGGGTATTACCCCCCTCTGTAATAAGACCCGTCGGCCACTTCTTTTTTTTTTTTTTTTCATCCAATTCTTCTTCTTCTTCTGCTTCGTTCCCTCCCTGCCTTGCCTCTTCAACTTCTTTTTCTTCGCCCATCGTCTTCACATGGGTCTTCACTTTTGCCCCACCTTTTTGAACCGAAGAGATGATCCTCATATACACGTTCCCGGTGCAGCATCCGCTTCTTCTTCATCTTCTCCTTCTCCCCCTCCCCTCTCTCTCTCTCTTTGTTTGTCTCTTAAACTTCTTTTTGTCTCACCCCACCGTGTGTATTAATTTATACGCGGTACGTGTGTGCACGCCACACTGGCTCCTTTTTTCCACGCGCAGTTCCACGAAATTTGCAAGAAACTAGTCCGAGAGGATCCGTAATCTCTTCTCTCTCTCTCTCTCTCCATGTGCGATGCGGCGAAGAAAAAAAAAGAGGGGGGGCCTGAAAAAGAAGAAAAATGGTTATAAGGGCACCGTCCAATGGTGAAATGCCGAAGGAGGGGCGACAAACATCACGGGGGTTAAATATCATACAGAGAAAAGGGGGGTAGCGAAATATGTATGTCTCCCCCCCCATCATCCCTTTTTTTGCAGAAGGGGGTATGTATGCAGACTTGAATTATTCTTTCCTCGTACCCCCTTTTGCTTTTCGTTTCCTTTTCGCCTACCCCTCCTCCCCGGACTCACCGATCGTGTCTTTGCCCGAGACCGGTTCAATTTACGCCTCTTTTGTACGGAGAATATTAATGTCTCGTCCTTCCTAATAAAGTCCGTAATTAATTGGACGTCCGTTGCACAGCCTCGAAGCTTTTTGGCCCGCGGCCAGTTCACGGTACGGCAGAAGTCCGAGATTCCGAGGCGAACCTGCTCATAAATGAGGGGGATGGTTAGGCGGGTTTATGAAATATTGTGGCGTTTCTGGGGTGGAATGGGGGGGTTGAAGTATGGCGAAAGTCAGAGAATCCGAATTACCGCATATTTTGAAGGAATAAAAATAGTCGGATTTTGGCTATACTATTTTTTTTGCATTGGAAATCACGCGGAATTAAATTTTGCGCGATATTATGGTGTTTCTGGGGTGGAATGGGGGGTTGAAGTATGGCGAAAGTCAGAGAATCCGAATTACCGCATATTTTGAAGGAAAAAAATATTCGGATTTTTGCCATACTATATTTTTTGCATTAAAAATCACGCGAAAATAAATTATGAGCGACTTCTTTCAAATTTTAATTGTAAAATAATTTAATTATTTCTATTTAAGACCTCATTTGTTTTTTTTTTTTAATTTTTCAGTGGTGCAAACGTCAGTTCCGCAAAATGAAGCGGAATTGCAACTGTACAGGGTGATGCAACGAGCTTCGCTATTGGGGTACTACGACACTCTACTGGAAATGGGTGAGCCCTGGTCCCGGATACGCTTACAGCGTGGTTACAATATAATGGCAAGAGTCTGGTGCCAGACTTTTGCCATACTAATGTGGCAAAAAAAAAAATAAAGTAAAATCTCGAATCGAATTTTTTTGTTAAATATCGATTATACCTCAAAACTTCGCCAAGACTCTCGCCATACTGTGTACCGTCATCAATTACTTACAAAAATTTCATTAAAAAATTCCTATTATAGGCGGAGACGATGTGCAGCAATTGTGCGACGCGGGAGAGGAGGAGTTCCTGGAAATCATGGCACTGGTTGGAATGGCGAGCAAACCCTTGCACGTTCGGAGGCTGCAGAAAGCGTTGCAGGAATGGCTCACGAATCCCTGTAAATATTTAAATAATGAATTAATGAGTAATAAATAAATTAAAAATCAAAACTTTTTTCGAAATAATAATAAAAAAAAATGTTTTCTTTCATGAAAAATTAAGGCGTTAAATAAATATGAAAGGAAATATTTCTTAGATATTGGCACTTAATAAAAATTAAATGAAAATTGATAGAATTTCGAGGGATTTTCTGAAATTTCTAAAATTTCTCGGAATTCCTCAAAAATTACAAAAATTTTTTAAAAAATTTTAGCACTCTTCCAAACTCCAATCGTACCGACGAACACCTCCTGCAAGAACCCGGTGGTCGTGGGATTCACGTGTGCCAGTCCGAGGCCCCAAGGGACCCCGCAAACGTCGTTCACGGGGACAACGTCGACGCCTTACGTCACGGCACACGTTCCTCTTACGCCTCTACCCTGTAGAAGCTCCAGTCCGGTCGTACCTGCTGCGAGCGTCGCGACGCCCGCTTCGACTACCGGCGCGTCCACTTTCAGGCAGAGTCCCAGTCCGAACGCGGTCATGTCCTACTCCACGTCTCACAGTCCCGGTGTTTTACAGGTATTGGGCCTTCTTTTTTCGGATTTCTTCGAATTTCTCCAGATTTACCTACAAATGGAATTTTTGTAGTAGCCGAATTTGACTCTAAAACGATTTTTGGCTGTTTTTAGTCGACTGATAAATAAATTATATTTCGAAATTGAATAAATTGATATGAAAAAAAATGTGTTGAGCATAAAAAAAAATTAGCCTTTGTGAAAATATTCCCCAAAAACTGGTAATTAATAAAATTTACTAAAAAAAGAAATAAAAACTTTTAAAAAATTAAGATTTTAAAAAATTTGATAGGATTTAAAATTATTTTCAAACAATTTTATCTTTTTTTTTTAATTTTAGAGAAATTTGAAAGAGAAATTTTCCAAACATCGTTATAAGATTTGAAAATATTTCGAAAGAAAATGTAAAGAAAATCGTATAAAAAAAATTCTAACTAATTTTTCGAAATAACACAAATTTCGCTACAATTTCCCCAAATTTGGAAATTTCTGAAAATTTGAAATTGAAAGAAATTTCAAAAAAAATTTAGAAAATTTCCGAAATAATTTCGATCAAATTCGGAGAAATTTCCAATAAAAAATTTACATAAATATCAAAACAATTTCAAAAAAATTCAAATAAAATTTCAGAGAAATTCCCAAAAATTTCTCGATAAGAAATTCCAAAAAAATTTCCTGATAATTCTGAAACGATGGAATCACGTCATAAATGGTACTGACGCGATCGCAGGGTAATTGATTAATCATAAATCGACCCGCGACAGGTAGGAACCTGCGAATCGTCGTGTGGAAGTGGAACGACCCCGAGTCCGATCGGCGGAGGCGCTGCACCGTCGAGCCCGACCCAGCCGACTCCGACTTTGCTGCAGTCGCAGGTGCAACGATTAGCGGAAGCCGCCGAGAGACTGGCCGGCACTCTGAGGCCGCTCGATCCCAAGCCGCACAACGTCAAGAAGAAGATCTGCAAGAACCTTGAGGTGAGCAAGCATTGTCATTGCCATTAAAGAAAATCTTTGACTCTCTGCTTTCACGGGGGACGAAGGCGAGAGCGAGAAAAAGAGGAGACGAGGTGGACACATGCGTCGAGTAATGTCATATTGTTTCTTTTTTTTTTTTACCTCCAACGTGTAAGAGCAGATGGTGATGGCAATGCCCGACAGCGATCCACGTAGGATGGAAGAAATCAGAAAATACGCCGCGATTTACGGCAGATTCGATTGCAAGAGGAAACCCGAGAAGCCTCTGACGCTGCACGAGGTGTCCGTTAATGAAGCTGCAGCGCAGATTTGCAGATTCGTGCCGGCTCTATTAACCAGAAGGGATGAACTCTTCCCCCTAGCCAGGCGAGTCGTGAGGGATTCCGGGTACCATTATTCCAAGAGTCAATAGTAAGTCCGAGGTCCAGGTCCTGGAAGGATTTGGGATCCTTCCGAGGAAGCTAAAACAGAGAATGGAGCGGTCAATAATTGTACAAAAGTATGCCAGAAGTCTGGGAACGCCCTGACGGGATGAAAATATTTCTCAGAAATTTGCATTGCGATTAAATATTTTTTTGGAATTTTCTCAGAGACATTTTTGGAATTTTTGAGATGGCTCATAAAATTATTTTGGATTTCTCTGATATTTTATTTGAATTTTTTCGAAATTATTTCGATATTTTTTAAGTTTTTTGGAAATTTCTTTCAATTTCAAATTTTCAGAAATTTCGATTGCAATTGGGAATTTTGTCGGAAATGGTCAGACAATTTTGCAATTTTTTTTACGACTTAAAATTATTGTAGGATTTCTTTGAAATTTTTTTGAATTTGTTTCGAAATTATTTCGAAATTTCTATAATTTCTCTAATTTTTAGAGGAATTTCTTTGAATTCGCCAAAAATTGTTCTGAATCATTCAAAAATTTCTTCAAATGTTTTCGAAATTTCCATAAATCTCCAGATTTTTTTGAAAATTGGAATTTTTCAGTTTCCAAGATAATTTCTTACAAGAAAAACTTTCCCGAAATTCCTGAGAATTGAAACAAAAAAATAGTACATCAGGTACTTCGCAGAAATTTCGAAGAAACTTAAAAAAAAAAATTCCAAAAAATTTCCACGACAGTAAAAAAAATTCCAAAGAATCTTAAAAATTTCTGAAAAATGCCAAAAAGAATATTTTCACCCAAAGAATGAAAAATTCCTACTAGAGCTGAACTTCAAAGGTTGTTCCTGCAGAATTTCATCCGATAGATGAAATTTGCACCTTCTCGAGATTGAAATTCCTCCTTTTTGTGAAAATTGCAGTTTGTCCATGACAAGACCGCGCGAAAACGGCGACGAGACCGAATCCGAGCGAGTGAAGAGAAGACGTTTAGAGCTGGAGGGTGAGGGTGAGGATAGTAGCCAGGTTAGCTCACCACCTGTACAAAAATAACAGTGCAGCAATTCGAATGCATACTTAAGCAATAACGCCCAAACAAGGCCCGCTAATCGCATGGTCGTACGTCCTCGCTATCATACTAACAAAGCGGCTGAATGTGTAGAGAACACGCAAAATCAACCCTCAAATCCATCACAAAGCCTCCAATCACAAAATGCTCACAAACGCGGATAGAAAAGGTCAAGTATAGAACTGCACATCTTGCTTTTCATGCACTCCTGACTTGTATTGCGCTTCGTGCTTGTGTTATGCCCGCATGTTGCTGGATCTGCTGCATCTGAAAAGAAATGGGATTGAAATTAATGAATTCCCCAGAAAAATATTTTTTTTTTTGATAATTAAAAATTTTTTTAATTGAAATAATTGTGGTTTTTAAGTTACAATTGTTTCATTTAAATAATAATAAATAATTATAATTCAAAAATCATAATTATTTCAATTAGCTCCGGGTTTCTCATTTTTTTGAAAATAATTAAATTAAATGAAAATTAATGTTGCGAATGCATTTGTCTTTGTCGGTAGAAATTACGGTACAGCAAAAGTCTGGATTTTATAATTACATTTCTCTTTTTTTGGAAATCTCTAATTTTTCAAATTACACACAAAATTATCACAATTTTTTGGGCAAAAATTTTTTTCATCTTCACTTTATCTCTAAATTTTTTTTTTATTATCAAGAGGAATTTATATAAATAATAATAATAGTATGACAACTTTGGGTACTTTTTTATACATTTGTGTCATTTTAACAATTTTTTTTTCAATTGGTAACGAGCGATTGCAAAATAAATAATCAAAATAAATGAAAATATGCTGAAAATTCTCTAAAAAATGCTTTTGCTGTACCTTCTTTTTTAGGTTCTTTTTTGTTTTTTGAAAATTAGTCTCCTCCTTTTTTTTATTCCTTTTTTCCTATTTCCAAGGTACTTGGAGTAAATTCGACAAGAAATAAATGATAAGGCGACTAAATTAGACTCTATGAATAAATCCTAGAGTCCAATAGTGTCGTAGAAACAATAACATAGAAAACACAGCATGTTTACCTTCTCCTTGTGTATTAAAATTCGTGTAAATACGGTATTCGGATGGGCATGGAATTTATTTTCCTTTTTAATGACATCGTCTCCTTCAGCATACCACTGTCTGTAGCAGTTGACTGTTCTAGGCTGAATTGGACCTACGTTGTTCCACCGTGGAAATTAATAGTGGCGCTATCAGAAGGCACCGGTCGTCCAGGTATTTGTTATTTCATTTGTTTATCCGGCCAAGTCCTGAAAATTAGAAAAGTATTAATTTTTTTTTGAAGATAAATTTTTTTTTCGATTTTACAAGGATCTTTGGAACGTAAAAGAAGGGGAAAAAGGAGAGAAAGTAATTGGATAAATTATTTTTGAATTCTGGCAGAAAATTGGAGATTTGGAATTTTTTGTGATAATATGAAGTTTCTGGATTTCGCTTCGATCGCTTGGAAATAATAAAATTGTTGAATTTAGGCGATTAAAAATATCAATAGACTATAACCACAAAAATTGCATATTTTGAATTTGGCTTTTCTTCTCTAATTCTCAAATTTCATGCGTTTCAGTCCAGTTTGGAGGAAGAAGGGTAACAACGGTATGTTCGGAGCGAGTGTCGAAGAAAACAGTGACACCGATAGCCAATTTTCTTTTTCGAACGAGGAGACTTTGTCTTTACAGGTAATTTATTTTCACTAAGTAATTAATTTTCCTTGAAAAATAAAAAATATACCTTTAACATGTAACACGAACCTAAATATGTCTTAAAAGAATAATAACAATTTACGGTAATATATTTTTCAATTTTTTTTTTTAATTTCAGGATACCAACGAAGTCGAAACCAATAACACCGACAAAGAGGGGGACTTTAATCTTAAGGTATTTTTTATAAGGTCGTCAAATTTTCTTCTATATCTATAGAGATTCTACATTTTTCCAGAAACTAAATATGAATTTTTTATTATAATTTTATCGATAAATAATTTTGTCTTATACTTTTCCCCTTACAATTAATTTAAGGTAATTAATTATTACATAATAATTTATATATTAACTGTATTTATATATTATTAATTGTATTAATATTATTATATATTAATTGTATATTAATTTTAATAATATTAAAGATAATATATTAAATTCTAATAATAATAAAATGAATATAAGGCAATTAATATTAATTATTAAAATTATTAATAAATATATAATAAAATGGTTGCAAATAATTAATATTAATCGATCCTAATATAATAAACCAATTTTTTCTCTAAATATTAGCCGGTCGACCCGGTCGAGGATCGAATCGGAGACATTACTATTACTCGTACAATCATTTAGAGCCGAACATCGAAACTTTACTCTAACATAGACTTTTGCCATACATTGATTTTAATATTTTTTTCTTTGAATTTCGTTTCAGGTGATAGCGTCACGTGGAGACAATATAATAGCTGTAGCGAATCCAGCTTTAATGGAATGCAACCATCCGATAAAGGAAGAACCAACGGATGAAAAATCATCGCTGTGATATTAGAGCTAATTAGGTTTAGCGATTGTTATATTAAAGAATTAACGAAGAAAACGAAAAAGGAAGAGGAGAGAGAGGAGGAGGCGAAGTTATTAAGGTTGTACTGAACACAGGGGCAGAGTACTTGTTAAACATTTACCATGGTGTTTATATATTGTTGTCTTACTTTAATTATCATTTTTAGCCTGGTAGTTATAGTCTTAGTCGTCATGGAACTGATCAAATATTACTACACGTAGAAAAATTCTTATCCTCTTTTTCAAATCTTTTACTCAAAAACCGAAGGGACTCGATGGAATTTGACCGAAAGACTCGAATAATGTACTCGCGAGTTACCGAGTACTCCAGAAAATGCCTTTTTTTAAAGTCGAACCTCTTTTTTCTAATTAACCAGATTTTGGAGTGTTCGGAAAACGAGCTGTTCCTAAAAATTCTTCATTTTATTTATTGACCAGGGCTAATTTTTCGAATTCACAGAATTCTCGAATCGAAAAATTCGAGAATAAAATTTCCAAAGATTTTTTTGGAATATGGAAATCTAATAAAATACTTATCGGAGAGAAACTCGATTGGTTTCTATTGAATTTTAATTGGGAATTGTTTAAAATCATTTTATAAAAAGGACGTTTAATATTTTGAAATTAAAAAAATTTTTTTAAATTCATTTTCTCAGAATTTCGATAGAAATTAATTTAATTTGTCTCCGAAAATGTCCTTTTTCTTTATTTTTCTCAAGACGATATGCAAATGGAACGCTTTCGGTCAAATCCACGTGCAAGTATGTGCAATTTATTAGTTTCCGATATAATAAAAAAAAAGACACAGAGAATTTATCGTTGTTAGAATCATGCCGAATTATGAAAAATGGAAAAATCACGCGAGTCTCTAAGAATCGAGACGTTTTGTGCGAAATGAAATTTCTCGGAGATGGAAAGTTCGAGCAAATTTTTTAGTCTCCAATTTTCAAATTCTATCGAAAGCAAAAATTCATAACGAAATGCATGAAACAAATCGTTTCCAAAAATTGCAAGTTCCAATTAATTACAAGAATTGAAAGTTTATATTTTTTTTTCTTCAAGATTTCCGTCAATTTCTAACAATTTTAATATCAGTTGATTTTTAACAATTCACGATTATGAAAAACAATTTTATCTTTTTTTTTTTAATTCCATGATTTTTTTCTTTAAATAAGACATCATCTTTTTAAATTAAGAATGAGATTTTAAATAGACTCAGATTTTAATATTTTCACTTTGTAATTTAATGTCGAGCAAAAGTTAACACAAAAGAATTTAATTTATTATTAAATCGATCCGAAGATTCTCGGAGAATCCAAGGAAAGAGATTATCTCTATTAAAAATATGTAATTTCTGTGAGAACTGGAATCTATTATTTAAAAATGTATTTCAGAATGAGCTTTTTGCAAAGAATTTATAATAATTGGAAATGGCGACGATTTGGGACGATTTCAATTTTATCATCAGTTTTTTCTTGAAAATTTTAACATTTTTGGGACGAACTTCCCAAGAAGAATATTTGAAGACACTCGATACAGGATAATTTCAATCGGATTGATTGCGAATTTTAGTTTTTCATTAAGAATTCTACAAATTCCGGGCAGAATTTGTTGGAACTAATATTAAGAGACCGAAGGTGCTCGAATTTAGGATAATTTTAATCCGACTTATATTTATTTTCGACTTTTTTCTCAAATTCGTCGAAATTGTATAAAAAAGTAAAATGCGCGAGTTTTGGGAAAAAGAATATTTTGCGAGAACGAAATTTCATCGTTGTAAAAGTTGGAGGTCTCCCGAATATTATTATTGTTTTAAATAATCGAACTAACTTCCAAATTTTCTCAATTGTTGTTGATACTTGGAATGCGTTACGCGCCCTATTCTGCTCTAAGGGAGAGAAAAGTAATCCAATAAAATGCAATAACTAATGCACCTATTGTTGACACGAAAATGACAATCTTCTATTGTAAATAAAAACAATTATACATATGAAGGTCGTTCGCTCTTTTGTTTCCTAACATAAAGTCCTCCTTCGCGTCCATCTTCTTGTTTCTCTTTCCTTTTTTTAAAAAAAAAACTAAATAAATCGATACCTCGAACCTCGATTCTTAGACTTTAAAATTCCGAATCTGCTCCTATCAGTCCCCTCTACCGGAACTTAATTCCCAGTAAGTCAACTTCCGGTTCCTTCAATGGCATGAAATCGATTTCATTCGCTTCGATCGATACAAATAATGAATCGATATAAATAATTTAATATTTATATAAGTTTCCCGCGAAAGTATAAGCAACTTCGAGAGTCTAAATTTGCTCCTATCAACCCCCTCTACCGGAAATTGATTCTCAAGCAAGTCAATTTCCGGTTTTTCGCGCGGTATAAGGATCGATTACGTTCACTTCGATCGATTAGATCGATCGGTGGAAACAATTTTAATGCGAATTATGTAACAATTTCAATATTTACGCGCGTTTCCTGCTTGGACGAGGGTTAGTCAGTGTATTAAGGGCGTATCTGTGCGCTCTTCGGAAATGCGGCTTCTATATTAATTGTCGCTGAAAATAAATTCATGAATAATTACTAATTACTAATTATTAATAAAAAATCATCAGTTACCAATAAATTAATCATTAATTCGGTGCTTCGGGACGGAAAGACAAAAGAAAAAACGCGAAAATTGAAGATCGTTCGTAACGAGGCGCGGCTAAAATCCAAGATGGCGACCGGCAAGAAAGTCCCTAGAAGTCCAAAGGCGGGCGAAAGAGAGAGGCGCAGTGGGAACAGAAATTCAAAAGAACGGACGGTAGCCACTTCTACACACACACACACACATGATACACGCGCGCGCTTCCGATAAGTCCGTTAGCATTTTCAGATTCACGTTAGACCATGTGCTCCGGGTAATGGGATTCACGAGTTTTGGAAACCCTGGAGCTGGAAGTGATTTGTAATTCGCCATCGGGGACCCGAAAATGCCACGAAAGGAGTCGGAGGACGAATCCGAGGGCACGATCGGTAAGGATCTCTTCTTATTTTCCTCCTTTTTTTTCCATTTTCGTTCCTACTTCCATGCGCGCACGAGACGTAGACATATATATATGTATCCTGGATCCTCCGGAACGGCTGCGATGAAGAAGAAGAGAAAAAAAAGGATCAGGACGAAACCCATCGCGTAGTTCATTGGTACGGAAGTGTCCGGTCTCGAAGAATTTTGAAAAAGAAAAAAATTCATCCCGAATGTCGCGCAGTTCGATCCTGCCGGTATTCCGGCAGAATTAACCTCGGAGTCGAGAAGAAACCTTATTATCGGTAGGGAAAAACTGATAAAGATAAATAAAACACACCCTTTCCCAGTCCGGCAGCATCCATTCCTCGCGAAAATCCGCTGGTAGTTGAGGATGTGATCAGTTGGGACCAGTTTTGTGCACATCAGTAGAGCAAAGTTTATGTGTTTGTGTTGATTTTATGTTTTTTTTTAACATCTACCCAGAGATTTTTTGTATATTTGTAGTTGTACACAATATATTATTAATTTTGTTTGTTCTTTTCTTAACGATTTCTTTAATATATGATATATAAACAAAAAAAAAAACATGAAATTACTTATTACAAAGCATTATTTTACAAAATTACATAAAATTGTAGATTAGAATATATCTTCGATTTTGTTACAAAAATTATTTACAGGAAATATTTATTTTCATCGCTTCCAATTTCATCTAATTCTAATTGTTTTTTTTTTAATTGTTTGTTCGATACTGTACTTTGGTAATTTTATTTTTGGATTTTTTCTGCATCCGATACATTTTCGAATATATATTTTCAGTAACACAAAATATAAGTATATAATTTTAGGTATTTTTATTGCCGATTGAATGTTATTTTTTTCTAAACAAACATTATTTGATTTTTATTAATTAATTTTTTTCGTCACTCCCAATTTTGATTTCTGAAATTGTGTTTCTCGAATTTTCGCTCCTTAGCCCGTCGGACCAGAGCAGCTACGAGCGCAGTGACCGACTCGCCCTTGCGTCGAAGCACCAGGAGCAAACTAACGCAAAGTCAAATTCAAGAATCCTCCTCGCCCGAATCCGCGACTGATGCTTTACCGGTAAGGCTAACCAGGAGAAGGGTAGGAACGATGGATTCCAAGAGCGGCGATTCGTCCACGAGAAATTTGCGTACCAGGAAGAATTCCGCGTCTTCGGATAAAAGCGAAATCACCGACTCGGAGTCCGTGATTTTACGACGAACCACTAGACGAAGCATAGCCACCTCTCTGTCTCTCAACGACAGTTTGAACACATCCGCGAGGTTCGAATCTGAAAATTAATATATATTCAAACTTAATATGTACGAATAACGACTCGAACTTGATGCGACGAATAAGATATCGAAATTGATGATGAATTTATGTAGGAGGAATGTAAGGGCAGCCTCGGAAGCGAAATCTTCCCCATCCGTGTCGTCCAGAACTACTCGAGCGAGTTCCGTGGGTCCAGAACCGAAACCGTTATCGAACGCTCGAGCCAGTTTGGGTCCTGGAACTCCTACTCGACGAAAGAAAGCATCCGTGATGCCTACGGAGCCCGTTGTCAATGAATCTCCGGAATTCGTCGGCAGCAATCAGAAGGAGGAGGAACACGAAGAAGAGGAAGTCGAGGAAAAGGAACACAAGGATGAGGAGGAGGTGATAGTGCAGGTGAATTATTTTTTTTTTTAATGTAAAAATTGATAATTATTGCAAGTTATGATCACAACAACAACAACAATAATAATAATAATTTTGAAATTTTACATTCGACGCATTTTGAAATTTTAATTTTTTCCAGGTCGTAGATGAGGTAGCGAAGTCGCCACGAACCGAAACACCACAATCTCCAGGAAGAGCCAAATCACCGGAGGAGTCCCTAGGTAAAATATATATATATTTTTATTTCGATTTTTATATATTAATTTTTTTTACAATAAAACAAAGTTGGACACGTTTGCCTATTTCCCAACAGACTCTTTGGTCAATTCCTTGGAAAAAACGCTACGAGAAACGGATATCAAGACCCCTGCGAAATCATCACCCACACTTACCCCGACAACAACAGAAACAACAGCGACAGCAACAGCAACACCACCAACAACACCAACCACCGTAGAAACACCGACGAGGAAGATGAAAGACATCGAGAATCACGTCCCGAATTCGCCTCGTCGGTCGCTCAATCGCTCCAGCGACGCTTCCCTGGAGTTGGGTTTGCAAATAGAGAACCTGCTGAACAAATCGATGGAGCAGAGTAACAAAGAGAACGAGATCCAGAACACACAGGACTCGAGAACCCCTTCCGATCCGAAGAATAACACCTCTTTGACGTCATCACCCGCAGCTGCGGCGATGAATCGCTCCGACAAACTCGAGACGGTGGAGTCGAATCGATCGGGATCGGAATCGAACGAGATGCAGGTAAATGGAATCGAGGAAACTCAGTCGGAGAATGAAAGCAAGCTGGATCCGAGCGAAATGGAGACTTCGAAGGACGAGAAGGTGTCCTCCGACCAGGATTCATCGGTGGTAATCACGGACGAGGTTTCCAATGCCAAAGTGAAGGAATACACACCACTGAGGAAGCAAATTTACAAACAACTGTTCGTGAAACTGGACAAGAGCCAAGTGGAGCGAATGAAATCCGAGAAGAATTCCACCCCGAGCGTGGAAATAATCGCCGAAATCGAGAAAAACGAGTCCGGTAGCGACGGTGTGTTTCACGAAACGGAGGAAGTAGTCATTCAAGACACCGAACCCGAAGCCGAACTCGAACTCGAACCGATGGTCATCCAGGAGACCGAAGCCGAAGTCGAAGTCGAAACCGAGACCCAAGAGGAAGAGAACGTAGAGTCGACTCCTGAATCGAGAAAACCCATTCCAAGCAAAGAAACGGAACCGGAAACAGAAACTGTGGAAGTAGAAGATAAGGATAAAGATAAAGATGCGAATGAGAATCTGTTGAAAATCGTCTCCGAAGGAGAAGAACCAGCAGCGAAGGATCAGTCGATCGAGGAACAAGAGACAAAGTCTGCGGAGAAAATGGAATCGAAGGAAACTTCTGCCAGCACCGAAGAGACACTCGAGAAGGAGAAGCCCCAACCTCTCGAAGAGAAAATGGAGGAAGTCATGGAAGTGGAGGAAGCAAGTTTCGAGAAAGAATCGAAGTCGAAGGAGTTGTCGCAGGACGACATTTCCACGGAGGCCGAGGAGGAGCGAGAAGTTTACATCAGCGAATTGTTCCAGAACATATCCGCCGACGAGTGGGTGAATCAGAATCAGAATCAGAAGCAGAAGTCGCACAAGACCCTCGAGGATGAGGAAATGGAGGTGGACGATGCCGATAACGAGGAGGATTCGGAGTTCAATCCCGAGAATTCGATGAAGGGAAAGCACAAGAAGATGTGCCATCGGAAGTCGGATAAGCCTTCGCCGGAGAGCTCCGACGAAGACACCGAGGAGCCCGACAGTACCATGAACTTCTCCTCGAAGCACAGGAAGTCCGACCCCAAGAGCAAGTCCTCGATGGAGATTAAGAACAAGATCCTGGATCTGAAGGATCGGGATACCGAGAGTCTCAACGAGTTCTCCATCGACGACAGCTACGTTCCTCTGGAGGAGAGGGTTCAGCGAAAAGAAAGCATCGGTCAGAAACGAAGATCCTCGGCGAAGCTGGAGATAGAGGTCGAAGTCGAAGTCAACTTCGAAAATTCCGAGAAAGTTTCGAGAAAATCCACGAGCGAAGGGAAATCTCCAGTTTCCGAGGGAATTTCGAAGAAGGCGATCGACGAGTCCGAGAGAGAAATTGAGAAAAGGAAGAGCTCGTTACGTCGAAGCTTCGAGGACACTTCCGAAGACATCGACTTGAGACTGAATAGCGAAGAGGAGAGCGGCAAGGAGCAGAAAGTCGAAGAGAAAGCGAAAGAAGCTGGAGTCGCAGGTGCTGGGATCGACAGTTCGGAGGATACCAACTCCACGAAGAGCCAGAAAGGGTCCGTGACCGATAACGAGAATCAGTTGGATGAGGAAGGAGAAGAGGAAGAAAAAGAGGAGGTACGTTCCGAGAAAAGCTCCGACGAGATGGATTCCGACATAGCGAAGGAGTACAACCTCGATGGGAAGAGCGACGCTGGGAACTCGGACGATGACGGTCCTGGTGACGAGTGTCGAGCTTCCGAGTCCGAGGTCTCCGATCCTGAGGATGATGGATCCGATTTGGAAGGATTCATCGTAGGGGATGACGAAATCGATGAGGAAGAGGGGGAGGTTGAAGAGGAAGAGGAGGATGAAGAACAGGAACAAGAAGAAGAAACAGAAATACAGAAACCCAAGAAGAGGTTCGTGAATCTCGTGACTCCCTCGGATACCTCAGAAGAAGAAGAAGAAGAAGAAGAAAAGGAAGAAATCCAAGAAGAGGAACAGGAACTGGAAGAACCAGAACCAGAATCAGAACTTGAAGAGAAACAGTCGATTTCGGAACAAACCCTGGACCCTGAAAAAACCTTAAACACTACGATAAACCTGTCGACGAGTAAAAAGGATCGAAAGTCTTTGGAAAGTATGCAGAACATCTCGCTGAGGGGTTTGAAGCGAGGACTGAACTTGTCGATAGAGTGTAGCACTCCGAAGACCGGAGGGACCCTGAAAGATCGAAGCATGGTCGAGGAAATCATGGCTCCGAGGATAATCGAGGAGAAGAAGAACCGGAACAGGAAGTCCTTGAATCTGTCGACCCTCCAGGATTTGGAGACACCGAAGAATGCGAGTGTTTTGGAAAATACGAAGGCGAAGACTCGACGTCGATCTTCGATATTGCAGAGGAGCTTGCCGATAGACTTGACGGAGACTGTCGATACCAGTTTGCTACTGACTCGCGGTAGAGTCAAACCGAACAGGTTGAACCAAACCTCGGTGGCTCCGGGAGACGATTCTCCCGGTACGAAGTTCCTACGGAAGGAGAAGCTGAGCCATAGTTTACCTCCGTTGAAGACTTCGATGAAAAGAGACGTAGAAGATTTGGAGGAAGTCGAGGAGGCCATGGAGCTCGAGAATGTGTCGATTAATATCAGGAGGATTCTGAAGAATAAAGGGTCGGGGATGATCGAGGAAGTGAAGGAAGAAGTGGAGGATCTGGAGGATGTCGAGATGGAAATGGAAGAGGAAAGGGAAGAAGAGGAGGAGGAGGAAGATGAGGTAGAGAAAGAGGAGGAAGAAGAAGAAGAGAAGAAGGTTAAAAGTGGGAAGGTTGAGAAAAAAAGGAGGAAGAAGGAGAAGAAAAGGGTCGTAGAAAAAGAGGAAGACGAAGAAGAAATGGAAAAACAAGAATTTATAGAAACCAGGAAAGTTACGAAACCTAAGAAGAAGGCGAAGAACAAAGCGAAGAAAGTAGTCGAAGAGATTTTATATGAAGAAGAAGAGGAGGAGGATATTCTTGTTCCTTTCGTAGTCGAGGAACAGGAAACAACAGCGAAGAGTTTAAAGAAGGAGAAGAAGAAAAAGAAAAGTAAGGAGAAATTACAGGAAGAAATAATGCAAGAATTAGAGAAGGAAGAGAAATCCTTGAGGAAGAATCTGAAGAAAAAGTCATCGGTCGAGTCAAAGAAGCTGAAGCTCAAAGTCGAAGAAGACAGTATTGAAGATCGACTCGAAAAGAAATCTAAAAAGATCAAATCTGGAATCGAAGAAATACCTCCGTCGAAGTTGAAAAAGAAAAAGATATCGAAGAGTATCGAAGAAATCCCGAAAAAGCCCAAAACAAAATTCTCCCTAGAAGAGGAAGTCGAGAACAAGTTCGAGTCGAAGAAGAAGAAGAAAAAGGAGAAGAAACTATTCGAGGAGCAGGAGTTCGAACTGGAAGAGGAGGAGGAGAACCGAAAACCATCGAAGAAGAGTACGAAGAAGAAGCTACCGGAAGTGGCACTGCGAGAGCTGGAAGTTGCAGATTTTATCGCAGCGAGGCAGAAAATCTTGGGCAAGGAGCCGAAGATGAGGAAGAAGCTGCAACAGTCGGAGGAAAAGGAGCTCGCCAGACCCAAATCCGGTCGGAACTTGAAGAGACTCTCGACCGAGGTCTTGGAGGGTCTCGCCGAGGTCCCGGAGAGACCCAACAAGAGGCGAAGGATCTGCAAGAAGGAGGTCGGGTCTCCGCAGATCCGACCTTCGGTGTCGATGTTCAGCCCCACGAGGGAGTCGAAGACCTTCAGCGTGGAGCCTTCCGGAGCGTACCTGCCTCTCAGCGGAGGCGGAAGCACCACGGACTTCCAGGTGGTGGACCTGCAGAAGGTCCTGAGGAAGCCGAAGAAGGCCTCGGCTCTGCTCAGCTTCCGCCAGAGGATCCTGGCGCGGAATCCTCGCCAGCCCATGTCCTCGTACCTCATGTACCACCAGAAACAGAGCGCCTCGGCCAGGAAGTAGAGGACCTGCGGTTCCATGAAGGTCATCGGGTCGTTTCAAGGGCATTCGTGGAGTTGAAGGATAAATATATTATTTTTTTTTTCTTCGTTAGCTGGCTGGCAATTGTTAATACGTTTTCGCGCCCAAAGTGTCGGGTCCAGATGTCGCTGGAGCTTTGGGGCGAAAATTAGGAGCTCCAGTTTCCAGAAACTGGAACCTGGAGGCACTTGGATTTTACGTCGATGACTTTAGCCCCCGTCACTGTGTTTTTTTTTTCTTCCTGTTTTTGTAGTTTTTATAAACAATAATTGTAATAACGATAAGTAGCGGTTAAGTAGCAATTAAGGCATTTCTTTTTGCATATTTTGCAAGGGACTGTATAAATTGCAGCGAATTCGTTTTTAAGGATTAGGCTTTAGGCATGAGGCAAGGCAGAAAATAAAGATACGAGAGGAAGTTCATTGAAGGAAGGAGGGAAGGAATTAATTCTGCGTGATTAAGTCTTTCTGGGTCGATTAATTGTTATTGATTGATTCCATCTGTTTGGTTACAATTTCCAAGTGAATAGGTGTTCCCTTTTTTATCTGTCCCCCCCCCCCTTTTTTGGTACCCTGGTGAATATAATTTTCAAAAACTTCTCAGAGATTTCCTTAAAAATTTAAAGATTTTTCAGAAATTAAAAAAATTTAATTTCAGAAAATTACTGAAGGTCCTCTGAAATTTTCCGAAAATTTCTCAGTTTCTAAATTTCTTGAAAATTTCCTGAATTCAGAAAAAGTGCGAAACAGTTTTTCAAAAAAAGTTGTGATATTTTGGGGAAAATTTGGAAAACATTTTTCAAAGAAATGTCAGACGAGGTGTTGCGAAATTTTGTTAGAAGATTTCTTAGTTTTTCTTAAAAGTTCAGTTTCTGAAAAAAAAAAATTTACTGAAAGATTCAATTTTTTTTATTCTAAAAAACTGAGAACCCATTTCAGATTTTTTCAGAGAAATATTTTCACCAAATTATATATGTTAATTTTCAAGCCATCCCCCGTTTTTGTAATGTTTCTATATTCGATAATTATAAATTTCTCAGTCCAGTGGATTTGAGAAATTTAATACATACTGATTTCGGCAATTGTTTAAATATTGATTGAAACATTGACTTTTCTTAACTCTTATCAATGACAAAATTTCGAACATTTGAATGTTCTAAATTTTGCCTCTTATTATATTCACTTCAGGATTTATTATTATAATATAATTGGAGGTCCTCATTAAACATTATTACAGGTGCTGAATATGAATAACAGACGTTGTTCATATTTATATAAAATATATCATCGATAAGAATCTGATAAAGAAATAGTCGAATTGGAATAAAATAAATAAGAATAGAGTAAATTCTTTTTTACTATATCAATAAAAAGCTAAATTTAACTTTATTTGTTATACCAGTTCCCAAAAAAAAGAAAACCTGTTCCAAAATTAGAAGTGAAGAAAGAAGATAGCAATTAATATTGAAATTCCATAATGATCCATACGAATTTTTAATTACCCTAGTAGCCATCCATGAAGATACACGTCTTGCAATTTTCTTGCAAAAGTATCTTTCTAAAGAATTGCAAAAGACTTGCAAAGAACTTTGCAAAGATCTTGCAAGAGTGCTCCCTAGTAGCCATCTGTTGAAAGAATTATGCAATTCTTTTGCAAGTGTCTTGCAAGTCTCTTTCTAAAGACTTTTCTAAAGACAACTAGTAGTCTGCTCCCTCACGCATGTGTAGTCTTTGAGTAAGACGCTTACACAAGATGACTTCCGCAGATCTTGCAGAGAACTTGCATGCAAGGAACATTAATTTTTCAAACAGTAAAATATTCAAAACCACATTAGTATTTTATAACACATTTTTTACATCAATTACATTTTTTAAACAAATCGATAAAACTAATGAAATAACATTTATTTATTCTTATTTATATTTATGTGTCACAATATAGAATTAAACTAATCTTACAAGGAAACCACCTGAACCCGAACTCACTGATTTTAATAATTTTTGTATATGTAGTAGAACATGAAAAAAAAGGACACTTATATTTTTTTATCTGCTAAAAAATATACTCTTAAGGGGTTAAAACCACCCTCCAAGTTCACCCTAAAATACGTTTTTCTGATATATCTCAACTCCTAATGAATATTTTACGATGGAACAAAATGGAAAATGTTTCTTATGAAAAGGGGTGGGTGATGAATGTTTTCAGACTATAGGATGCAACCCCTATTTTTTATTTTGAAAAAACGTTATTTTTTATTGATATTATAAAAGGTAATTCACTTACTAATGAGATTACTTTACAGTGAAATAGCAGAATAACGAAAGTTATTATAACAACTATAAAAATGATCATTATTGTGTCCTTTATACCTGTTCTTTATTTTTTCATGCTCTACATCATATATAAAAACTATTAATATCGGTGAGTTTGGGTTTGGGTGGTTTCCTTATTAGTGAATGTGAATTTTTCTAATTGTGTATTTTCATAATTGTATAATAAAAATAGAAAAGTGATGTCCGTTTTAAAAAAAAGAAAGAGATCCTATAGTTCCTTCTGGTCCTATCTATTCAGTAGGCCTGGATGAACTCTGAAAAAATATGAAGTGTTTTTCGTTAGTCTTCAAATGATTTATTATAATAAAAGATACAGTGAAATAGGAATGTTTACAGATATTTATCAATAACAGTATTTTAGATGTTAATATCTTATTTCAATGAAATTGTTATTCTTTATACTAAAACTAAAAATTGAAAAGTACGAGCACCTATCATTTCCACACCACCATGAGGTAGATAGAGCGGAATGTTTTTTTAAGTGGCATCCCCAGTGAACCTAATCCCCTCTTACCAATAATAATTTTAAATTTGTGTAATTATTAAATTTAACAAAAAAGATTAATAGGTAAGATTAATTTCAGCAAAACTCTGTTAAATTTTAACAATAATATTTAACAATGGTGAATCTTATAGTTTCTAATTTTAATTCACAAGTCTGAATTAAAATATAAAATATTTTTATTTTCTACAATGAATACAAATATTTTATATTTTGCATTATACAGTAGAAAAGAGCATTAGCATACACAGTATTAAAAAATTAGAAATTAGTGTGCTACAGTTGTAAGTAGAAAAATTTTAAGGGACAAAATGAAACAGTGATTAATCGAACAAGAATTAGTCGTACTACGGGAGAGAAGAAAAGTTAAGTAACAGAAAATATTAGTAATTCGTTTCTTACTGAAAAGTTGTTTACTTAATGATTTGTTTCTTACTTAAAAATTTCAAGTAAAAGACAACTTTTAAAGGACAACTTTTAAATAAGAAGCATGTTTCTTATTTAAATTTGTAAGTAACAACTTTTTAGCAAAGAACGTACTACTAATCTTTTCTGTTACTTATCTTTTTTTTCTCTATGGTAGTACGATTAATTATTGTTCGATCAATCACTGTTTCATTTCGCCCCTTACTGTATAATGCAAAAAATATTTTGATTCATTCTAGTGAATGAAAATATTTTATATTATAATTCAGTCTAGCGAATAAAAATTAGAAACTAAGATTCACTATTGTTAAATATTTTTGTTAAAGTTTAACTGAGTTTTGATGAAATTAATCTTTACTATTAATCTTCTTTGTTAAATTTACTAATTACATAAATATTAAATTATTTTCGATAAAAGTGAATTAGGCCCACTGAGGATGCAACTTAAAAAAACGCACCGCTCTATCTACCTCATGGTGATGTGGAAATGAGAAGTGTTCGTACTTTTCAATTTTTAGTTTTTGTATTAAGAATAACAATTTCATTGAAATAAGATATTGATATCTAAAATACTGTTAAAGATAAATATCTGTAAACATTCCTGTTTCATTATATCTTTCATTACAATAAATCATTTGAAAACTAATGAAAAACACTTTTTACATTTTTTCACAGTTCATCTAGGCTTACTGAAAAGATAGGACCAGAAGGAACTATAAAATCTCTCTTTTTTTTCTTAAACGGACATCACTTTCGTATTTTTATTATATAATTATTAAAATACACAATTAGAAAAATACACGTTCACTAAGATTGGTTTAATTGTATATATTTTTTGACTCACAAATATAAATAGGAGTAACTAAATGCTATTTCACTAATTTTATCGATTTATTTAAAAAAGTACGAATTTCATAAATATTACTTTTTAAACTTCAACTCATATTATCCTTTTTCATAATTTTGCATGCAACAGAGTATTAGGAACGTTAAGTCATTTGTTAAAGGATCGTGAAAAGACAAAAAACATATCGGGATTGGTCTCGTGGATAGAGCGTTGATTTCACACTCCGTAGGTCCTGGGACGGAATCTCCGCTAGCTATACTGCAATCATTATTGCGCGAAAAGACGAAAAAATTCTCGAATATCTATAGAATTGGTGGAAGGAGGATTATAATAAAAAAGGGTGCGAACTGGATCAGAAATTTTAATAAAACTTAAAAAATGTTAAAGATTTAAATATCTAATAGGTTAATATTAAAAGAAACTACCAAGCATAGTAAAGTTATGAAATAGTTATATATTTATGCATCGTTCTCTTCTAATTTTTTGATATATTCCCTTTTCTGTTACACTACCCGCAAAAATTAAGGGATATTAAAAAAATTCCAAATTTTTTGGTGATTTTTAACAAGGGATAACTCAGAGAATAATGGCCTGATAATAAATTTTAAAAAAGGCAATTGTAGCCTTAAGTCTCTAGTTTTTCAATCCGAGCAGTACATTTTTTAGTATTGAGCGGTTCACGAGTGATCGTAAGAAAACCAACGGAAAAAAAATTTTCCAAATTTTTTGTCATCTTCAAAACGGTCTACGGTCTTCAAAAAATGTTTTTTGATTACGCCACCATCAAGCTTTTTTAGAGAATTTAATTCTCTTTAATTTAACACCTTATTGAGCTTCATACGATAATTTGCCGTGGAGCTATCGTTGATCAAAGCAAAAAATTTTCAATTTTGATGATCGATAACTCCGAAAATAATGATCGTACAAAGAATCGACAAAAAGTTTTGGAAACTGCAAAACATCCTTTCTAAGACGTCATTAATTTTGTTTGATGAAAAAATTGTTTTCGATGTGATAATGTTATCTGAAAAAAAGATAAAAAATTTAAAATATAAAGGATATTTGGATATTTTAGTCTAACTTCGGATATAATGAATAAACGAAGGATATTGTCGGTAATTTTTTAACCTCAAAGTACCAAAAGAAAACCCTCAGAGTTTCAAAGCGCTACGATTTTTCTTTCTTAGTGCCCCCAAAGCTTTAATTTATCGTTTTTGCCGAAAATCACCATAACGAAAAAAATTTCCAATTTTCATTCATTTTTTCAACTTTAAAATGATGTTTTCGGCAATAATGCGTATTTTATTTATTCAAAGACTTCAATTATCGAGAAAAAATTTCGAAAACAAAATTTTTTTTCAAAATTAAAAAAAATTTCTTTTTATTTAAAAAAAAATTTTTTTTTTCATTTTTTTTCAATAATTGATGTCTTTGAATAAAGAAAATGCGCATTATTGCCGAAAAGATCATTTTAAAGTTGAAAAAATGAATAAAAATTGAAAATTTGTTCGTTATGATGATTTTCGGCAAAAACGATAAATTAAAACTTTGGGGGCACTAAGAAAGAAAAATCGTAGCGCTTTGAAACTCTGAGGATTTTCTTTTGGTACTTTGAGGTTAAAAAATTATCGACAATATCCTTCGTTTATCCATTATATCCAAAATTATACTAAAATATCCAAATATCCTTTAATTTTAAATTTTTTACCTTTCTTTCAGATAAGATTATCACAACGAAAACAATTTTTTCATGAAACAAAATTAATGATGTCTTAGAAAGGATGTTTTGCAGTTTTCAAAACTTTTTGTCGATTCTTTGTACGATCATTATTTTCAGAGTTATCGATCATTAAAGTTGAAAATGACTTTTTTGCTTTGATCAACGATAGCTCCGCGGCAAATTATCGTATGAAGCTCAACGAGATGTCAAATTAAAGAGAATTAAATTCTCTAAAAAAACTTGGGGGTGGCGTAATCAAAACAAATTTTTTGAAGACCGTAGACCGTTTTGAAGATGACAAAAAATTTGGAAAATTTGTTTCCGTTGGTTTTCTTACGATCACTCGTGAACCGCTCATTCTAAAAAAATTTACTGCTCGGATTCAAAAACTAGAGACTTAAGGCTACAATTTCCTTTTTTTTTAAATTTATTATACGGCCATTATTCTCTCTTGTTGAAAATCACCAAAAAATTTGGAATTTTTTTAATATCCCTTAATTTTTGTGAGTAGTGTATATCTTATGTTAAATTATATAATTATACTTTACAAATAATTTGTAATAGTATTATATTTCAATTCAATAGTTAAATATTTTATTTCACTACAATACACGCGTGTAGCCCCAAAAGTACGTATATAATCTCAAAATCTTGCACAGTCGTTTGCAAGTCTTCACAAAAGATGCTTGCAAGATCTGCAGAAGTCATCTTTCGTAAGTGTCTTACTCAAAGACTACACATGCGTGAGGAAGCAGACTACTAGTTGTCTTTCAACAGATGGCTACTAGGGTATCAAATAATAATTATGTTTAATTAGGGTCGAAAATAAATAAAATCCAAAGTCCCTTGATTATTTCCATTAATTAACGATCAATTGGGACTGTTTATAATCCGATGTGAGGTTTCACGCTATCATAATTAGATTTTATGGTGCAAAATTCAATTTTACGATTTAACGAAGGAATTATTTATGCTTATTGATATTAATAAGGAGCGTTAAAAAAAGAAAGCAAGCGGAGGTCCAGAATTTGAACAATTTATTTTTTTTTTCTTTTTTTGATAATTCGAAATCAATGAACCGGTAATAACATTGGGGGGAGGGGGGGGGGGGGGGGGGGTGAAACAATATGGAAGCAGATAAGCATTTTGTGTGTGTGTTTGTTATATATACCCACACAAAAATGTGATTCAAGATTTGTTTTTCAAGTGATTATTATCATCGATATTCTTATTATCGGATTCCTAATAATTTTAATCATTGTTTTGCAGTATTAGGCATCCTTGTTGTTGTTGTTATTATTATTATTATTATTATTCATGCTGTCATTGTTGCTATTCTTATCATCAGTGTCATTGTTTCCTAAAAAACACGTGGAGCGAAGAATAACTATTATTATTATTAAATGCGGTTTAACAATAATTGTAGGGAATCGTTTTTAAAAATTATATATAATTATATCCTATTGTTTTTTTTTTATATTGTGTCAGAAAATTGGTTTACTAGAATTCTTTGGGGGGGGGGGGGGGGGGATATTTGGAAAAATGGTATTTCAGATTTTTTGAAAATTTTGTTGCTGTGGAATTTCATTCGAAATCAACAATTATTTTCTCTAATAATATTTATTTACACATACTGGTGCTTGCTGTATATAAGTTCTACGGCTTGCGCACACGCACACACATACATCCATATATGAAGCATCGGAAAACAGGATAAGTATTGTCATTAAATAAAAAATTGCATTCTATTGAATCACTTATAGAAAATTACATCATTCCTTATCACTATCAGTCACTCCTTATCAGCCGCGAGATGTCAACGATGGATGTTTCCAGTGTATTAGAGCGGCCTTACAGGAAAAAAAGAAGGAAAGCGGAAGTAGTTTTGACTCCATGTTCAAAAAATACTCATAAGTGAATTTCCTCATCTATGAATTATATATATTCTTATCTTCGATGAAATATATAATTTAAAACCGAAAATGCACCGAACTGGGCCTAAAACCAAAAATCTACATATACTCGGCTCCTAAACCCTTTGTCATCAGACCTTTCGCCGGCTCGAGCCTTTTTACATTGGCAACGCTCACTTTAGGCTAATTATTTTCCTTGCGCGCGAAATTCAAATGCGACATAACCTCCAAAAAATATTCAAAAGCATGATGGCGGGTCTCCATCGCACCCGAACTTGAGGCGAACCTTCACAGCCAATCACAGCGACCGTTATATTTATCCCGGACGTTATATTTATTTTTTTGAATATCGTTCGGGTGTTTCCGGTCCCGGACACGACCCGTCAACGGGTTTCGGAGTCAAGTGTATTTAAATTACCGCCAAAAAAGAGCTTGAATTATAATAATATGTAATTATAATTTTTAAAAAATTGAATAAATAAAAAATGGACAATATTTATAGTACACAAACACACATACATATTTACTTATAAATGTGTGCAAAGGCTGCACTCACAATGGGGAACCCAAACGATTACTTTCCCACCAAAATTCAATCAAATATTGACGAATGGGTCCTTTGCATGGGTGACACTTGTATCAATAATCAATAATCAATATCGATCATCGTATTAGCGTGAATCGTTGCGGTTCTGCAAAAAAAAAGGAAAAGAGAAGGAAAAGAAACGTTTCAATGCCTTATCAATCGGCTTTCCTTGTAACGTAGTTCCGACAAAGAGCCTCCGTAGGGTCTTATCGGGTTCTGGATTTTCTATATAAGCTCACTGCCCACCTATGTTCCTGTATCACTGCCTCCTCGCTTTCGCGATCGGTTTCATCCCCGCAAAACTTTTTTTCATTTTTGCTCTTTTTCAATAATTATTTTCGAGAGTCGTAATTTCGACGAAAAAATGACCACGAAAGTCAGCCTGCTGCTGCTGGCCTGCGTTTTGGCCGCACTCAACGCGCAAATATCCGGGCACGGGATGCTCATGGACCCCGTGAACAGATCCAGCGCCTGGCGCAAGGGCTTCGACACTCCGCGGAATTACGACGACAATGAGAATTTTTGTGGCGGTTTTGGGGTAATTATTATATTTTATGTTTTTTTTATATTTTAATAATTTTTCATTCATTTATTTTTCTTTATCGGGGGTAAAAAAGTTTTACGTTACATGTGTTTTGGAAATAAAAATTATTTTCGAAGTTTTTCGAGTTTGGACAAATTTTTTTGGAAAAATATTATTAAAAAATGTAAAAGACACGAAGAATAAATTTACGAAAATAATTTCGTAAATTTTGGCAATCTTCCGATTATCCCGAAAATTGTGCGCTTTGGTTTTTTTTTCTAGACCCAGTTTTGGGAAAACGACGGTAAATGCGGAGTGTGCGGTGATAACTACGCCGATCCTCAACCACGGGATAACGAAAACACTGGGAGATACGGTAGAGGAGTTATCGTTAAAACGTGAGTGCTTTTTTCAACTTTTTCCCTTTTTTTTCTGTCCCGACGATAATAAAAACAATGACGACGATGACGGCGATGTTAACGATAATGATAATGGCGATGATAATAATAATAATAATAATAATAATAATAATAATAATAATAATAATAATAATAATAATAACAATAATAATAATGACGATAATAAAATAAAAAATTAACAATAAAAAAATAGATAAAATGTTGTTAATAAAAAATATAAGATAATGTAAAAACGAATAACTCACACTCAGTAGGTTTGATAGCTCAGGGGTAGAGTCGTTAGACTTCCACTCGGGGGCCACGGGTTCGATTCCTCTCGGTTACCACCGACAGAGTTTTTTCTTACTATAATAATCAATACAATATACCATAATAATAACTATTAATAAAAAAAGTAATAATGACGATTGTAAAAAAAAAAATATTGAAAACAGAATATTGATAAAATAAAAAATATTGGCATGCATATAATAACAATATAATGGTACCAACAAAATAAAAATAAAGGAACACCCACCCCCATCACATTGACGATATCCGCGATGCCAATTGTGTGTGCTTGCAGGTACACGTCCGGGCAGCGGATAACCACGATCGCGAATCTGACGGCGAACCACAAGGGGCACTTCTACTACTCCATCTGCCCGTTGAGCGACCCCGAGGAAATCGAGACGGACGAGTGCTTCGATCGTTACCCGTTGAAGCTGACCAGCGGAGCCGATTCCTACGTGGTTCCGGACGGCGTCATCGGCGAGCACAAAGTCGATCTCGTTTTGCCGCAAGGTCTCACCTGCCGGCAGTGCGTCCTCAGGTGGCATTACCTCGTCGGCAATAACTGGGGCGTTTGCCCGGACGGCACTTCGGCCGTGGGCTGTGGACCGCAGGAGACTTTCAGGTCGTGCTCCGACATTACCATCGTCGATTGATTGATTGATTATTAATTTTCCGACTTTACAAATTTATTTATTTATTTATTGCGTCATATTTATACGAATAAAATTTACGTGTGTTTTGAAAATTATTTGTTTTTTTTTCATTGGACGTCCTCTTTTCCATGAAACCATGAAATGTGTAATTTTTGGGGAGAAACTTATAATTTCAATACTAGCAATAATAATAATAATAATGATAATAATAGTAATAATAATAATAATAATAATAATAAGAGTAATAATAATAATGATAATTATTGGAATTATAGTATAGTAACGATATTAGGGGTAATATAAAAACCAATAAATCAGTAGAACGCGATAGCTCAGGGGTTCAGTCGTTAGGCTTCCACTCGGGGGTCACGGGTTCGATTCTCGGTGGCGGCAACATTTCCATGATTGATGATTTTTCGTATTAGAAGGATGAAAAGCAGCAATAATAAATTGTTAGTAGAAAATAACAATAATATAGTAACAATATTAGTAGTTCACAAAAGTAGAACACAGAGTAGAAGAGAGCAATATACAATAGCAATAAAAATTACAACAATGACATAGTTAGTGGATTATAATAAATGTAATAATATTGGAGTGTACTATAATTAACAATAATAATAATAGTAGAAGTAGCACAGTATATCGGAATAATAGAAAAAATAGTGTCCACTGATAAAATAATTCGCTTTTACGTCAAATAGAGTGAAATGTTGTTAGTTTATAATAACAATTAAGAGTTGCAATTTTGTGTTGCAAAAAGAAATGGTGGTCTGAAAAGGTCAAAGCTATTGTTTATTATCTGGTTTCTTTTGTTCGAGATTTTTAAAAAATTATTATTATAGCTATCGCTAGATATTATTGTCATTATTATTATTATTATTATCATTACCACCATGGTTTCCCAAGAACACATGTACAAGTTTGAAGGAGTTCTTTCCTCTTTTTCCATCCCGAAGATTTCTCTCCATCCAAAGTTAGAGGTAAGATGAGGATAGTATTCGTTTCTATATACCGGGTGATCCAAATTTTCTACAATCTTGATATTATTATTATTATTATTATTATTATTATTATTATTATTATTCTGTAATTCTTATTGTTAGTGTTAGCGTAGAAATTACCGCATAATTTTGCATTTTTGCAATAGCTTCTGTGTACATGCATCGGTTTTACATAATAAAGAAAAGGAAAAAGTAACATTGTCTAGTTCGAAGTGGTCGACGGGTAAGAAAGATTAAAAAATTATCACGATCCTAAGATGCTACGTGTGTCGAATGCCATATCAAAGAGAAGGAACAATACGCGTAGAAACGTAGTACAAGTCGTGAATATTAATTGGGGAACGATGTATTAGGAAAAACCGTTCCTGCAATTTCTTTCGGTCGATTATATTGCGTTTCAGCCATGTGCGTATGTGTACGAGGAAAGAATTCGCCTGTTTTTTTTATCATTCTTTTTAAGATTGTTCGCGAAAGTTTCGAATCGGCTGCTAGTTTTTTCGGAATTCTAAAAATTCCATTTTCTATCCCATTCCTATTCCATTTCAATTCCATTTCAGTTCCATTCCAATTCCATTTCTTTCCAATTCCTTTCCATTCAATTCCATTCCAATTCCAATTCTGATTCCAATCCCACTCTATTCCAGTTCTATTCCAATTCCTATTCCATCTCATTCCAGTTCTAGTCTAATCCCATCCCGTTCCGTTCCATTCCATTCTGTTCTATTTATATTCCTATTCCATTCCATTTCCCTTCCTTTCCATTCCTCTTCCATTCAATTAGATTCCAATTCCACTCTATTCCAGATCTATTTCGATTCCATTCCAATTCCATCAGATCCCATTCCATTCCAATTCCAATTCCAGTCCTATTCCATTTCCATCCCTTTCCATTCCATTCCATTCCTTTCCAATTCCATTCCATTCCAATTCCAGCTTCAATTCTTATTCCATTCCGTTCCATTCCATTCCATTCTATCCCTTTCCATTCCATTCCATCCCTTTCCATTCCATTCCATTCCATTCCATTCCACTCCATTCCACTCCATTCCATCCCACGACTCCGTTTCCGTATCCCCAGGGATCCTTTGGTCGCGGAGTCACCCAGTAGAGGCGAGAACCTGTAGTGTAGAGGTATAGGTACAGGTATCGGTGAGTGTGGAGAATTCTCCCGGTCCGTTCGTTCGCTCGTTCGCTCCTTCGCCCATTCTCCTTTGCTTTTGCCTTTGCCTTTGCCTTTACTTCGCTTCGCTTTGCTTTCCTTGCCTTTGCCTTTACTTTGCTTTGCTTTGCTTTGCTTTGCCTCGCTTTGCTTTCCTTCGCTTTGCTTCGCAAGAGAGGAGGAATGAAAGGTAGTTAGACCTCGGAAGAGGTGAGATCCCGCTCACTGGCTCGCTGCATTTCGACTTCAGCCGTGAGCAGCCGAGGTACCATTTTTCGAGGCACGCGGTGGATCCCGTAAATTTTTTTTGTCTCCTCTTTTTCCTTTTCCTGGTTCGTCTTCTTCTTCCTCTTCCTCCTCCTTCTCCTCCTTCTCCTCCTCCTCCTTCTCCTCCTCTTCTTCTTCTTCTTCTTCTTCTTGTTCGATTTCGCGATTTCTCGAGGGCCCCCCGGAGCCGAGAGGAGCTCTCGGATAAATCGGCCAACCGCGTTCAATGTGTGGGTGAGGATAGGATCGGATCGCGTTTTAGCGGCTTCCAAGTGGATGTGTGTGTGAGTGCGCGCGAGTGTCGTGTGTGCGCTCATATGTGTGACCTCGCGGGTACCATCGCTGGGTAGATCCGTGCGTTTCCTCGGGACCGAACGAGAATGCGGTAGGATGTTGATCCACGGAAGAAGATGCTTTGTTTACATGCTGCCGGGACTCGTCTGTGCCATTTTTTTGGCACTGCCCGGTGCCATTTGCGCCGTGGACGTGGAGTTAACGGGTACTCCCGCTGCTCCCGTCGTTCCTCTTGCTCCTGCGGCTGCTCTTCCGACCAACGGTGAGTATGCGACGTCCCTGGATGGCCCCCGTAATGCAGAATTTCTTGTTTTTATTTTTTTATTTTTTTTTTTCGTTACCATTATTTTTGTCAAGAAACACGGGAGTCTTATGGGACTTTGGTGGTGTCGCGGAATGGAAAATAAATTATACCATATCGGGGAATTTTTTGAGCCGGACAAAAGGGGGTTTTTATGGGATTTTGGGACTTTCCTAAAGTGGATAGTGGATTTTGGTATGTTAGGGAATTTTTGTGGTGGAGAAGAGGGGGTTCTACGGGGTTTTGGTACTTTTGTAAAGTGGATAGTGGAGTTTAGTATGTTAGGGAATTTTTTCTGGCGTGGAAAAGGGATTTTTATGGGGGTTTGGTAGCTTCCTAAAGTGGATAATGGATTTTAGTATGTTAGGGAATTTTTTGTAGACTTGAAAAGGGATTTTTATGGGACTTTGGTATTTTTCCAAAGTGAAGAGTGGATTTTCCCGTGTTAGTGAATTTTTTGTGATCCAAAAAAGTAGTTTTATGGGGTTGTAACAGGTTTTAAAAGTGGATATTAAATTTTCCCATGTTAGGGAATTTTTTGGTGTTCCAAAAAAGTAATTTTTATGGGACTTTGATAGGTTTCCAAAATGGATAGCAAATTTTCCCATGTTAACGAATTTTTCGTGATCCCAAAAAGTAATTTTTATGGCACTTTCATAGGCTTCCAAAGTGGATAGTAAATTTTCCCATATCAGGGAATTTTTCGTGATCCAAAAACATAATTTTTATGGGATTTCAATAGGCTTCCAAAGTCGATAATAAATTTTCCCATATCAGGGAATTTTACGTGCTCCAAAAACATAATTTTTATGGGGTTTCGATATGTTTCCAAAGTGGATGGTAAATTTTTCCCATGCGAGGAAACATTTTGTAGCGTTAATCCATGACTTTTGTGAGACTCCGGTACCATTCCAGAGCGAGTAGGAATTTTTCCCATGTCAGGGGTACTTTTCGTGGCCTGTCATGCGGACGTGGACGTGGACGAGGATGTGGACGTGTATGTGTTGGTTAACGAATTCAAATGTTTCCGTTCTTGTGAATATATACCTGTTAGGTGGCTTTTCTATAATGGTACTGACCATAGCCGCTCGTATGGTACCGGGAGAAAGATTTGTCCTGAAATGGAGTAGAGGGGAAAGAAAGAGAGTTCAGCTCCAGCAGCAGCAGCCGCAGCCGCAGCGGCAGCGGTATTAGCAGGAGCAGTAAACTACCTACATATGCTGTAGCAATGGAATACCTTCTCTAGTTTTTCTCTCCGGCATTTTTTTTTTCCCTTTAAACGCACACCGTGCTCCAGTCGTAAATGTTGATTATGTTTATTGCCTTGGAAAGCTCGTATTATGGTACAGTCGAGCCATTATACGTAGTACGTATACATATGTATGTATGTATGTGTGCACATGTGTGCGTGTAAGGATCCTCGATCCATAGAATTCCAAAGGATTCGATCCCAGAGTACAGGACACCTTACTGACTATCGCCATACTATTATTGATCAGGTTTCTGTGGAAACTAAAAAATGTTCCCGATCAATTCCATACTTCAGCGAGACTTTGTTTGGCAAAAGTCTGTCGTAGATTTGGTAAAATTAAAAAAAAAATTTTGTTGTAGAATAATTTAATTATAGTTATAATTCAGTTTAATTGTGATAATTTAATTTGGCAAAAAAACGCAATTTTTAGAAATAAGTGAAATCTGTCCCAGACATTGGCCATACATTGTTCGGTTTTTTATTCATACTAAAAATAACGAATGTTGAATGAGCCGATACGGACAAAAGGCCTGATTTGAAATTCCCCAGGTGGAAGAGCAAGTAACGGAGGTACGGTACGGTGTAATTAAGTCCGAAAACAATGGAAGGACTATCCGCGCACGTGGAATATAGGTCGTTTTCGAGTAATTATTACCAGGTATGGCAGAAACGTCGTATTTACACAGGTAGTGAATTCGTGAGAATCTCTTAGCACCCCGTGTCGTGTCGTGCAGAATTGTATAATTAAACTCCTTCCTCCATTATTCTTCGTTTCCTTGTATTTGTTTGTTTATTTTTCATTAATCCTCAGTGTCTTTGTTTTTCCACTAGGATATTAATTAATTGCTTTGCCGCAACCAGAAAAACGAGTCTCCACGTCCAAGAAATCCAATAGGCGGAAAATTGGATTGCAAATTTTCGATATTTATTTTTTGCACCTACAATTAAATTGCAACATTTCAAAAATATTTACTTTAAGTCCAACATTTAAAAAATACAGACTTTTGCCATACGTCGATTTTCAAGTAGATTCAAGATTGTTCCTATTTTTCCATATTTTTAATTTCAGCCAAAAAATGAAATTATAAAATTTCTCAAATATCGCGGGGGAGTAAAATTTAAAAATAAAAAAAACAAGATTTATCTTGGACTTGGTGCGATTTGAATTCGGTGAAGATTTGGGACTACCCCGTTCCGCCCCGCTTCCGTGGGATGTTTGGATACCTGCGAGGTTTATCGATACCGAAGGTTTCATAATGAAGTTTTACGCCTACCTGTCCGGCAATAATACTGTTAGCAAAGAGTCCTCAAGGATTTCCACGTGTCAGAGGATTATTTACGAGACCACGGGATTATAATATTAGAGTCGGAGAAAGGATATATATGTATCATGTATGCGTTCTATACGTGCATGCATGCTTGCATGCATACATGCATCGGAGGTTCAGTTTCAAGAAGCTTGTAACAGTTTTTCCGTATGTGTATGGATTTTTTATATTATCGTTATTATTTATTTATTTATTTATTTATTTATCCAGTTACAAAATGCACTTACAATCTAAATATACATATAAATGTATATGTCTGACATAATATGCACCCTACAGAGGTAAACGAATACCTGTTCGTAGAACTGGAAGATTAAATACTAAAATTAACTGAAAACTAAGATAACATTTAATAAAAATATTTGCTTTACATTGTTGTCAACGTTTGTACGACATTATTACAACATTATTGTAATTAATCTTGTATCATGTTTGTCTTGACCCATTCTTTTAATTTGGTTTTAATTACTTTTACATTTAAGTTCAAGTCTTTTAAGTAATTTGGTAAACAATTGAAATGTTTTGTATATATATATGTGTGTGTATACTCTTTATTTGTAACGGTGCAGCATTTGTTTGTTTTAGTACAATAATTAAAGAAGCGTAAATTTTTTTATTCTTCTTCCACGTACAATGCCTGACATTTCCCATACTTTGATATTTACCTGAAAATTGAAACCCAAATTTTCAGGGATTATTCATATTTTCCATGCCCACATTCCAAAATTCTAAGAACTCCCAGATTTTGCCATACTTCGATTATTAAAGGAAGATTGAATTCGAAACTATAATATCCATGAGAAACCCAGACTTTTGCTGTACTTCCACTTCTACCAGTAAATTCGATTCCCAATTTTCAAAAAAAAACGTTTCTATATTTTTATTTCTACCCAGAATCAAATTCCACAATTTGTAAAATCAATTTACGGTATGTCCATCAATCCGGACATAAATATGTCAGTACACTAGACAACAAAGTACATAAAAATTTCTCTTTAGAAATTCTTTCTCTCTGGAAATATGTTTGAAAGGAGAGGAATGCTCGGAATAATGATAACAACAACAACAATAACAATAATAATAATAATAGAAAAAGAAAAAAAAAAGAAAAGCGCGATGATTGATTGTTACGGGAATTCCATAGAAATATTGCCTATGCGTGTATATATCTATATATGTACAATCAAACATTTTCTCTTGATACACTAATGGCGGAGACGGAATTGTATCGTTGCGCCCGGGGGAAACGAACGTTCGACTTGTCTCTGGCGAAATCGAAATTCGAAAGACTTTCGCTTGAGTCACGACAATGCACGTAAAGTGGAACAAACTTTAGGCATCTCGTCGATATATGTATGCCCCAAGTCATGACGTCGATGAAGTCATGGCGTTTTATAACCGCGTAATTCAGAGAAAAATTTCCGTCTGCCGTCCAAGTCAAGGTATGGCGAAAGTCCGTCGTAAATTTTACAATCCTCACAAGGACGCGTCATTCTATCGCGAACTATTGTCCTACCGTTATTTTTCCACCATGGGTTTTGCCATTTTCTTTACTTGTATATGGACAAATTTCCATGGTAACATTTATATATATAATTCCATCGAAGAGGAATCCCCATAAAATCCAAAATATCGGAAAATTATTATTACTCCCATAACTGTATAATAATAATAATAACAACAATAATAACAATAAAAATAATAATAATAATATCGCCGAAGATCAAATTCCAGACTTTAGCAAGACTTTCTCCATATATTCTTTTTATGACAATGGAATTTCCCATAAAATTTCCAATTACATTAAAACGGAGATTCCCAAGAACATTCAAAGTATGGTAAAAATCTATCCCAGATTCTTGGAGGTACGTACCTCCAAGAATCCGCTCTCATGACGCAAGATCTGCTTCTGACTCCTGAGATACCGCCATTTTCACCTTTACTTCCAATTAGATTTAATTCTTTCCGTGTCACCGCAAGTATAAATATATATATACGTATATGTATATGTATAATGTATATAATATACTGGACGCAGTAACAACACGCCACTCTTTTCCTAAATGACGTAGGAAAAAAAAAAATCCCATATAATGAGTGAAACGAACGGCTACAGCCAACGTACGACGCCTGGATGGAGTCGCGATGCGGTTACTTTCCCTTCGCTTGCGACAATAGTCTAATTTAGAACAATGGAATTATGAATGTTCACTTTTACTGACGATAAATGCATTTCCAGGATGCGACCGACGCGATAACGACCCTGACTCGAACCACCGAAATTTGTTTTTTTTTTTCATCCGAACTCTAATATTTTGGGAACTATTTTTTTTTTTTTTGAATAGGCAGCGCCCTCGTCCGGTCGACCTTCGCGCGAAATTCAAATATGACATTGGTCCAAATGATCGTAGATTATTATTATTATTATTATTATTATATTGATAAGAAGCTTTCCCAGACTTGCGCCATACTTTCGCGTGTATAAAATATAATAATAAAATTAGAGGAGAAAGAGAAAAAGTAAGAGGAGGAAGAAGAAGATCATGGTGCTCACGATGATGAAACGGAATTTATCCAAGTGGAAAACTAAACCGGCCGTGGCTTCTCATAAATGAGCACTTAAATAACAGTCGTCATGTGGAATAATATAATATTGTAGAAAATGGTAACACGCATGAAGAAGAAGGTCTTTCACGGTACCATTTTACCCCGTTTGACAATGTATCATTTTTTTTTCCTCATGCGTTTCACTGCCCAACTATCAAGCATTTATTGTATATTTAATGTATCTAATTACCTACTTTGAAAAATATTCTAGAAATCTATAGTTCAATTGAAATGTTTAATTGTGAGTGTGTGTATGTGTGTAACATTTCTTTTTTTATGTATTCTTATAACATTAAAATTTAGATTTTCTTTTCCGGAAATTATAAAATTTTAAGTAGCTTTCAAATTTTAAGTGACAATTGAAAAATTTAAAATAAAGAAATTAATTAATTAAAATTTAATTTAAATATTATAAATATATTTATAAATATATAAAAATATATATAGAAAATTAATAATTATCCCCAATTTTACATTTTGCTTTTTTAAATTTCATAATTACAAGTTAAAAATTACCATATTTTAAAAAATTTTCTTTTTTCCCTTGGAATTATTTTTTTCAACCCATCTCACAAATTGACCTTTTCTCCAGTTTGTACGGAGACAGTATGGCAACAGTCTGGGACAAATTGCAAATGAGTTAGATGCCCAGCGGTACCGTAAAATCGACCCTAGACCATCGCTATGCTTTCGTTTCCATATTTACGAGATCAGGGCTTTCCGCCACTTTCTCTTTCTCCGCAGGTAGATACTTAGGTTGCATTGTTTCCGAGGATCCTCCCGATACGGATCCGATTCCGCCGGTACCTGAGAAGAAGGATCTTTAACGGCCTTCCGATGAATCGGTGACGCATAATCGGCGCCTACACGATCGTTAGACGCGAATCATCGGTAATTTCGCGTGTCGTCCCGACGTATATGGCCCATACTTTGGCTGGACAAACACCTCCGTATCCCTTCCACATTTCCCACCATGGTCACGACACCATAACGTAACAGGCCGGTTATTAGGATCGAATCGCGTAACCGGAAATCCCTCCAGCGTTCCATTGTGATCGGCTTCGGACGATGTTACGTAACCGAGGGTGTTTGCGAAATTTCGCCGAACAAAGAACGAGTATGGCGGAAGTATGGATTTCGGTCCAGACTTTCGACACACTTTCGGATCCATTCGAGGCTCTTCTTCGTAGGAAGAAATACTTAGTATGGCCAAAGTCTGGCAGAGACTCGACCGAACCTTCACCGGGTTTAATCTTCTCCGTCCCAGACTGTCGCCATACTTCGCAGCCTCAAGAAGACTTCCCACCTGAAAATTATTTGTTGTATTATATTTTTATTATTAACAAAGGCGCGAGAGAAGGAAAGTATATCCGAGATCCGAACCATATTCGAAAATATCGGATTGATTTCTTAGCGATTCCATAGATCAGAGCGATTCTCGTATACTTTCGCCATACTTTCAAATTTCTATATTTTAGTTTCGCCTGCTTTCTCCGAAAAACACTTGGTCCTCAAAACCCAAGCAATTTTGTAAAATCTTTTGAATACTTACATTACACAATTTTCCTTTTTATACGAATTTATCGATCTTGTAGCGAACGATCGTAAAATTCAAATCCAAGAAATTGCTCCTCAGTGGAATGTTGGTCTGGCATTGGTCTAGAGCAAACTCCAAGCTTTCGCTAAATAAGGATTCTTCCTGCAAAAAGTGTCCCAGATTATCACTTTGGCATGTATACGTCCATACATACATATATATATACATATACTTACATAGGTATATGGTTTTTACATGGAATCCAGAGCCGATCGAACGGTACTTTGCTACCATTATTGCCACGCAGCTACCAATTCTCCAAGTACCTTGGTATGAGTGTGTAAATTCGATTCTGTAATATATACAGTAAGACCTTCCGATAACAATCTTTCTAGCTTCCTCATAAATATCGTAACATAACCTCCAACTTCCAAACTTAATTTTCTTTTTAAGTCGAAAATGCGCACTTGTTAATATCAAATCTATACATTTGATACATATTGTAGCGAAATCAATAACGATTACAAAAATTTATTGCGTATATAGAATAATATTTGAATATCATATTTGAGGTTATGTATCACATTTGAAGTTACGCGATAAACATAAAAGTAGAGGGAAAATCGTTCGTCTGCGCATACTCCCGCGCAGCGTAGATTCACGCATAGTCGCGCAGGCTGGGAGTTGAAAGAGAGATTGTTATACGGAGGTTGTACTATATAGGAGCCATTTGACGGGTATTTTCGACAATTTTGGGACATTTTGGGAGATTTTGCTGATTCTGACAATGAGTTTCACAAAATCTATGATGGAGAAGAATAATTTCCAAAATTTGCAATTAATCATGATAATAATAATAATAATAATAATAATAATAATAATAATAATAATAATAATAATAATAATAATAATAATAATAATAGTTCCTTTCATTATTTTACACCACAAGGGCCCGAGTAGTTTATTATTCGGGTGTCCCATAAGTTGTTTCCGCGCCACGCTACGTATGACCTCGAGCCGGTAAGGAAGAAACTTACGGTACACCCTAATATTTTTTTCTTTTCTTAACGATCTTCATTATTTCGACTCTGGATTCCCTCTTTCTTACAATCAGTGTAGCAAAAGTATTGCAACAAAGCAAAGGATGGATCTCCTGGATCTCTAAAATTACCCATACGTGTGTATGCGTATATACACACATACCTAGTAATAGAAGTAGTATACGCGTGCGTGCGCGCACACACACACAACTTCTTGGAAGTCAAGGTTGAATCAAAATAGTTAACATTCCGCGAAAGTGTTGGGCGTGATGGCTAGAAAAAGTCGGAATTCTAGCATCGGCAGCGGCTCGGCGAGGATTCTTTCGTTCCTTCCTTTTACATTTTTGCGTCCCTCTTCATTTTTTTTTTCTTCCATTTTCTATTTCTCCCTTTATTCTTTCTTAGGCGTTAGCATTTTTTTTCAATTTTATTTTTCGTTTCATGGCCGGGTAAGCGTGCAACCGACGTGGGAACAATTGCAGTCGTCCATGCACTTACGTTGTACGTACATACGTCTTGCATCTGTATATACATACATACGTAGCCGATTCCACGCGTCCCATCCCGTCCCATTGGATCGCTCACGAACGTAAATACTTATACTTGTGTAGGTACCTCACCCTATTCCGAAAGATTCCTCTTCCGATGCGATGACGAGGTAGAAAGTATATACAACATACACACACATAAATAAATACTCGCGTGTCCATTCTTGCTCTTGCTTACGTAGGTACGTAAGTGTACGTACATCTTCAGTCAGAAATGGTGTCTTTAAGCCGGCGGGAAAGGTTCCCCACTACGCGGCAATATGTTACAATATTAGTAATAGATATAATTATTAAAAAAATCATTTCAAGCCAAGGAGAACAGTAAATCTTTTATTGATTTTAAAATTGATTAATTATCAATTTGTTACTACAATTACAATATATAATATAATATTACAATATCAATACATGCATAATGTTATTATCATTATTATTTTTACTTTTATCCCAGCGTTACAATTAATATTGTTTGTTATTCTATCAATTTTGCAATATTATGAATCTGAAATGTTTAACGGCAAAAAAAAACAACAATATTTCATCACAGTGGGTATGAACTCGCAGCTCCTCGGACACCATCAACGTACCCAGGAGGTTATGGACCAATGGGAGACGCAATACCGCGACCGATGACTCGGAGTCCTATTAGAATCGTTCTCGTTCTCGGGTTCCTTCGTGTGCGTCTTCTTCTTTTTATTTCGTTGCCTTCCCTTAATGACGATTTAATCTCGCCATTCCGCAATTAGTCGACCGGTTTTTCCGATCACCGGATCGTTCTCGATCGCGGTTCAATTTAGATCCCCGATCGATAACCCCCCGGAATTGAGAGTCGCCGTTTATTTTGCCCCAGTTTGGAAAAATGGCGGTCGTTGCCTGGCAAAAATCGCGGAGAGCGATTTCCGAGCGGCCATTGCTAGGAATTTCCATTCCGATATTCCAGTTCCAATCCAAACGTACATCGGAAGTATGGCAAAAGTCATACAAGATTTCTAACGTATACTAGGTTCTTAGTTATAATAATAATAATAATAATAATAATAATAATAATAATAATAATAATAATAATAATAATAATAATAACAATAATAATAACAATATTAATAATAATAACAATATTAATAATAATAACAATAATAACAGTATTAATAATAATAACAATAATAACAGTATTAATAATTTTCGAGTCGATCTTCATCACTAGCGATCGACATACACGGGACTCAAATATGGTAGCGGGCAATGGAAGTACCTTAATCTATGTAGAAACTGCTTTTTCTGCATTCCCGCGATTTCTTTTCTTTTCCTTTCCACCGGTGGAATCTTAATGAAAAGAAATGTGTCAAGAACTGCGAGGCTTCTTATCGCCTTATCACTCTCACCCAGTTTCGTGGGGCCATTTGTTACTACTCATTTGATGGCTCGGAAATCCCCCGGACGGTCTATCCGAAGGACGAAGATAGTACCGGTCGAAAGAAAACGTTAAGTACCGATAAGGAAACGCTATCCTGCGGAAACTAGCTTGGAATCCTAACATTAGAATTTCAAATAAGGCCCAGACTTTCCCCATACTTCCACGATATTTCCAAAAGGGACCCTGAAATCAGCGTAGGATGGAAAGTATGGCGGAAGTCTGGGCCAGATTCGAGAGGGACCATTATTTCCCGAGGATCCAAAGCCGTGCAAGTATATCCCAGACGTTTGCCATACTATTATTGCTTTTTTTCTTCACGAGGGACCCCGATTCCACAGAAATCGGCGACTTTAGACTTTCGATGAAGACACTTTGCAGCATTTTTCCGACATTCGCCATACTTAGCATAAGGAAAAAAGAAAGAATAAAAAGAAATTAATGGTCAGCTGCTGCTGCTGCTGCTTGGCATCGGCATGAAAGTGTTATTTGACCGTAAGAAGTTCACGGTCTCCTCCTCGTGTTGGACTGCAAGGTTGGTACCGTTACTCGGACGATTTCCGGTGACACTGGCTTCGTGCCTTCATTCTTTCCTTCGTAATCGGTTTCTTCAAAATGACAGCACCGTCTATTTTTAAACACCTGTTCGAGCTTTTCGACGGGGGTCCAGGTATGGTCGGACAATTCCGCTGGAATCTGGGAAAGACGTGGGTGAAGTGGAATAGGCAGGAGTTTATCGTAGGTTTCCATCGGAAGGTGCCATTTTTTTTACCACTAAGATATCCCCCCCCCCCCCCCCCAAAAAAAGAATCTAGATTCGATGTTAGGTTATTTAAAAAAATACGTCCCAGGATCTAAAATCTGGTTCAGGTTTCTCCTCCCCAAAAAATTGACTCCAACATCCAAAATCTATCTTAGACTTCCCAAAAAATTCGCTCCAGCATCCACAGGTTTACAAAAAGAAAAAAAAATTTGCTCCAGCATCCAAGATCTGTCTTAGACTCCCCAAAAAAATTCGCTCCAGCATTCACAGGCCTATAAGAAAACAAAAATTCGCTCCAGTATCCAAAATCTGTCTTAGACTCCCCAAAAAAATTCGCTCCAGCATCCACAGGCCAATAAAAAAAATAAATTCGTTCCAGCGTCCAAAATTTGTCTTAGATCTCCCGAAAAAATTCGCTCCAGCATCCACAGGCCTATAAAAAAAAACAAAAATTCGCTCCAGCATCCAAAATCTGTCTTAGACTTCCCGAAAAAATTCGCTCCAGCATCCAAAGGCCTATAAAAAAAAACAAAATTCGCTCCAGCATCCAAAACTTGTCTTGGAATTCCCAAAAAAAAAATTCGTTTCAGCATCCACGAGGCTATTAAAAAAAAATGTTCACTCCAGCATCCTCAGGAGCATCGAAAAAAAAAAAAAAAAAAAATGCTCCACGTCCTTCTTCTCGCTCGAAACCTCGCATGAAAAATTACCATACATGCATACACGTACAAGCGACACACACGTACCAGGCTGACACACATGGAAGAATTTTGCTCAAAGGAGGACAGGCACCTCTTCTCTCCGAGATAAACTCATTCCACTTATCGAGACGGAAGAAAGAAGAATGACATTGCTTTCACCAATAAAACCTCGCCGAGAAGCGTCGAGCGCTGAAATCCGTCGAAAGCAATTCGTTCCTCTTCTTCCTCCAGTCCCTCCAGTCCGAGAGACCCATTGTATGCAACCCCTTTGGTTCCAGATGACGTCAAGGCCGCGGGAGCCGAGGAGAAGGACCCGGAGGCCAAGCAGGTGCTGGAGCCCAAGAAGAAGCTCGACTTCAAGACCAAGAGCGAGAAGTACCAGAAACTGGGGTCCAAGGACCCCGGAGACGTCAAGGGCCACGAGGAGGTCGAATTCACGACGACCCCGACCTCGACCGTGACCTTGACCTCGACCTCGTCCGCGACATCCGGGAAACTGGCGAAATTCGAGAAGGACAAAAGGCTCATCGGCCACGCCGGGAACCTGACGGAGGATAATCTGCCCTTCGTCTTCCACGGGAAACCCATAGAAGCGTCCGTCATCAAGATCGGATACGACAAACCGTCGTCGACGGTGGCCCCGAAGTCGTCGACCCAAGAAACACCGGTTTCGGAAGCGACCACCACGGCCCAGTCGTCGGCTGCCGCTGGAGATGCTTTTCCAGTGACGGAGGAGACCGCGTTGGCCAGAGGAAGGGCCTTGAATGTGTCCGCCCCCGAGCCAACGAACTCCTTGCACGCCAATTTAACGGATCTGAGCGACGTCAGCATGGATGACGATGACGATGACGAAGAAGGTGATTTTTTTGGGGTTTTTTGTTTTTTTGGAGGAAATTTTGATGGAGTGGGATTTTGGGAGTCCGGCGAATTTTAGTTACTGGCGCATTTTAGTAATTGGGAAATTTTAACAACCGACGAATTTATTTTTAGTAACTGGGGAATTTTAGTAATCGACGATTTTTTCTAGTAAGTGGCCGATTTTAGTAACTGGGGAATTTTAGTTACTGACTAATTTAGTAACTGGCAGACTTCAGTGATTGGGGGATTTTAGTAACGGGCGGATTTTAGTAACTGGAAAATTTTAGTAACTGACGAATTTTTTTTTTCGTACCTGGGGAATTTTAATCACTGACTAATTTTAGTAACTGGCATATTTTAGTAATTGGGGGATTTTAGTAACGGGCGAATTTTAGTAACTGGAAAATTTTAGTAACTAGGGAATTTTAGTAACTGGCGAATTGTAGTAACTGGCTAATTTTAGTAACTGGCTAATTTTAGTAACTGGTAGATTTTAGTAATTGAGGGATTATAGTAACGGGCGAGTTTTAGTAACTGAGGAATTTTAGTAACTGGAAATTTTTAGTAACTGGCGAATTTTAGTAACTGGCTGATTTTAGTAACTGGCATATTTTAGTAATTGGGGAATTTTAGTAACGGGCGGATTTTAGTAACCGAAGAATTTTAGTAACTGACGAATTTTAGTAACCGGCGCATTTTAGTAACTGGGGAATTTTAGTAATTGACGCATTTTAGTAACTGGGTAATTTTAATAACTGACGAATTTTTTTAGTAACTGGCGAATTTTAGTAACTTTAGCAATTTCACTGACTGGGGGCCCCGAGGAGTTAATTATTTGTAATTTCCTCTTCCCAGGAGGAGAATACGTGGCCCCGTATAACGAGACCTCCACCATGAACATATCGTCCACCTCCTTGGTACCGACCTCGGGAGCGGCGAATGCTTGCGTTTATGCTAATCGGACGTATAAACTGGGCGAAAAAGTCGTGAAAGAATGCGAGGAAAAATGCGTATGCGGCGAAGGTGGGAAACTGCTGGACTGCCAGCCAGTTTGCAGCGGGGCATTTTTCAGATCCGGCAGGAATAAAGACCCATATTGCTTCGAGAACAAGATTCCAGAACAGCCTTGCTGCGTGGCTCTGGTCTGCGCTGACTCCGGTGGGCATTGATAAATTAATTGCAGAAATTCAATTCAGAATCAATTGCAGAAAGTGACACGGCCTCTTTCGATTTCCAGCCCCGGAACCGGATGAAACCTGTGTCTTTGGCAACAAAACTTACGCGAGAGGCGAAAGAATCGAGGATGGGTGCTCGAAAGTCTGCGTCTGCGAGGCCGGCGGGACTTTGAAGTGCCAACCCAGGTGTCCCCCGAACGAAACGGCACCGATCAACCACCACGACCGTTGCGTGGTCTTGACGGACCCCAGGTACCCAAGGAGTTCTCCAGTTTCGCTCCAGAGCCGATGGAAGCCTCATTTTTTTTTATTTGTTTGCTTGTATTTAAGAGATTTCCGCCATACTTCCATTTTGAAGCCCAGACTTTTGCCATACCCCAGCTACTGCCGCTGGAAGTTTCCAAAAATACTAAATTTCGCTTTTACTGGAAATTCCAGGGATCCCTGCTGCGCCGTGACGTACTGCGACGTGTCCTTGGGCGACCACGAGATCAAATCCGAGAACCCCACGGACCTTTCCGTCAATATGTCGGACGTGAAGGTCCTCAATTCCACCGCCATCAAGCTCAGACTGTCGACGAAGAACTCGGAGGACGTCGTCATCGAGATTTCCGGGGACAACCATCTCTGGAGGCAACAAAAACCCGACAAAGGTGAGCTGGCGGCCAAAAATGCCGAAAACGGCCCGGACTTGGCCGATTCCTCGTCGGATTCCAGCTCGATTGCGACCTATCACCGTAGATAGACCGTTGCCATACTTGGATTGGACACAAATTGGATCCAAAAAAACTGAGAATTTCTTTCCGTTCCAGAGGGAATCATCTCGAACCTGGAACCGGCCCACACGTATTTCGTGAGGATCAGCGAGAACGGCAGGACCAGTCCGGCCTTGCAGGTGTCCTTGCCGGCGGAGGTCGTCAAGACCAACATCACCGAGAAGCTCGACAGCAAGAACAGCTGCAGCCACAGGGGGAAGGTGTACAAGATCGGGGCCGAGTGGTACGACGAGTGCATCTCCTTCTGCGTTTGCTCGGAGGGTGGCAAGACCGATTGCAGCACCATCGAGTGTCCCACTGACTTTGGCCTGGACGTTTTGGATCCCCACTGTCTCGATTGGGAGACGGTGCCGGCCAATTTCGTGCCAAAAGCTCCCCAATGTTGCCCCCAGGTGAGCCCCAGAATGTCCCGGATTCGGATGATTCCAAAGAACCGGCAATTGGCGAGTTTTCGTAGCTGGGGAATTTTAGTAACTGGGGAATTTTAGTTAGGGGCGAATTTTAATAACCGAAGAATTTTAGTACCGGAGAATTTTAGTAACTGGGTAATTTTAGTAACTGGCGCATTTTGGCAATTGAGGAATTTTAGTAACTGACGAATTTTTTTAGTAACTGGGGAATTTTGGTTACTAGCTAATTTTAGTAACTGGCGCATTTTAGTAATTGGGTAATTTTAGTAACTGGCGCATTTTAGTAATTGAGGAATTTCAGTAACTGACGAATTTTTTTAGTAACCGGGGAATTTTAGCTACTAGCTAATTTTAATAACTGGGGAATTTTGGTAACTGACGAATTTTAGTAACTGGCAGATTTTAGTAATTGGGGAATTTCAGTAACTGACGAATTTTTTTAGCAACTTGCGAATTTTGGTAATTGATGCATTTTAGTAACTGGAGAATTTTAGTAACTAGGGAACTTTGGTAACCGGCGAATTTTAGTAACTGGTGAATCTCTATTTATCATTTTTAAGGAGGTGCGCTGCAGGAACAACGGCTCGTGTCACTACGAGGGCAGGACCTACGACAACTGGAGCGAGATCCCGTCGAATGTGACCGGATGCGAGAAACGCTGCTACTGCGAAATGGGCAACGTCTCCTGCCAAGCGGCTTGTCCACCGGTACCGGCACTGCCACCGGCCAATTTGCAGTGTCCCACTTACCAGGCCGCGCTCATGCATTTGCCTGGAGACGAATGTTGCCTCCAGTGGGTCTGCGGGTCCGGAGTGAAGGACCTTCCAGGTACGTCCGAGTCACTGGAGAGAAGGGGAGAGATTCTTTAAACCAGAAATTTGTGGATTTGTGTATTGGGCACTTCCACAGTTTCTGTTTTCCAGAATCTTTGCAACAAAAAAAAAGAAAAACAGAAAAATGGATTTGGTGGAGGGATGGTGCTGTTGTTCTTGTTGTTGCTCCTTTACAAACCCATTGCTTCCTTTAACCACCCGGATTGGAAATGGACCTGACTGGAAATCTGACCCTGACACCCGTTTTTTTTCGACAGGACCTCGCGAAATTGTAAATATCCAAAAATGCCCCCCCCCCCCCCCCGATTTTGATGTAAATATCATAAGGGGCCCATTTTGGGGCCACGAGGACTGCATGCAATCCCTGGAACTCGTAGAAACACCCGCAGCTTTCGAAGTATTCCCGCAAAAAGTGCCCCCTGCCGGGCAATACCTGTACAAATTCCCAGAAGCTGTACATTTGTGAATATATTTGCATGGACTTGTGGACCGGTGATTTTCTATTTCTTTTTTTTTTATAATTTTTTTTTTTTGGAAAACCGACAAGACGAAATGACTTTCATGTGATTGCAGGAAACGAGACGACCGCGTTCCCCGGCCCCTTATCTTTTGACGAGAAAACACGAAACTCAACGGAACAGATCCTACCGGTCGAGAGGGATCCGGAGAGGGCCACCTCCTGGGACCGAACCAAAGACACGACCACAACCACCACCACCACCACCCCAGTCAGCGACCCCCATCACCTCTTCCACTATCCCATGGACCCCGGCCATCCCACGGTCCCCTATAACGGGCCCTACAACCCCGACTTCAAGCCCACCGAGCCCACGATCGCCCAGGTCTTCCATTTAGCGCCGGCGCCCGACAAGAACGTCGTCGCCAAGGACAAGGACAAGACCAAGAGCAAGACCGACGCCAAGAAACCCCTCGACGTCGTCAAGCACTTCCCCGGGCCCCTGGCCCCCGAGAAGTTCGACCCGGCCCCGGTCAAAGGCGTCGTCAACCGGGTCCAGGAGCAGCCCCAATTCGTGCCCCTGGCGCCCGCGCTCCAGGAGTTCACCCCCAGCAACGGCGAGAGTATCCCCCCGTCGAGGTTCGACCCCCACTTCGAGGTCCAAGCGGGCCCGCCCTACGCCGGGGACCCGAACCTCGTGGTGCCGGTGAACCCCAAGAAGAAGGTCGTCGAGGAGAAGGTCAAGGGCGCGGTCAAACCCGGCACCAGGCAAGAGCTTCTGCCGGACGAGCTGTACCACCTCATCAATCTCCAGCATCCGGGGCTGTTCCAGCTGAACCACGCGCCCCCCACGGGCCACCAGGGCCTGTACGAGCTGCACTCGGAGTTGGCCGGCAACCCCGGTCCGAAGAATCCCGCGGGACAGGGTTACTTCGGGGCCCAAAAGGGCGTCAAGCCGCCCCAGGTGTTCACGCAGAAGAACGAGAACGGGGAGACCACGTACCACATCCACACGCCGGAGATCCCCAGCTCCCCGCAGCAGATCGAGCAGCTGCTGGCCCACATCGGCCAGCACGACCCCAATCCCGGCCCCTTCCAGCACTATCCCGGCGAGCCTGCCCTGAGCCACAGCGTACAGACCCTGCCGCCCACGGCCGTGCCGTACCATCCCCTAGAGTCGCAAAATCCGCACGCGGGGGTCACGCACTTGAACCACCCGTTCGTCGCACAAACGCCAAACCAGTCAGGTTCGTTCCGTACCCCAGTGTGCGACCAGAGAGGGAGAAAAATACGGCCGGAGTATGGCGAAAGTCTGTAGGAGGGGTTCTCGAGGGTGTCCAAGTGCAGACTTTTGCTGTACTCGGGGACCCGAATCGAAGGAGTTCGGAAATTTGATAGGAAATTCTGGGGGAATCTAGGGAGAAAGCAAAGTATGGGGAAAGTCTGGATCTGGGCCGTACTGGACTAGTTGGAATTGGATCCTCAGCAATTTTGGAATTTTTTGAATAATTTTTGAAAAATTGCTCGATGGTGACAGAGTTTTTAAGTTGGACGAAAATACAATTTTGTGATATAGAATTTTTTCCAGCAGGATTTTGGCGATTTTTGAAAATTATAAAAATAACTGGATCCAAAATGATTCCAAATGTAGATGGGACTGATTTTGGATTTCTGAAATTCTTCACCATTCGCTGGAAAAAAAATCAAGAAGTGTGATCTCGAAATTCCCATTAAATTTTATTTTGAAGATTCTTGTAATTTTCGAAATTCTGGAATTTTTCTTGGAACTAATTGACCATTTTTTGAAATTCAAAAAATAACTAGATCCGAACTAGCTCCAAATCTAGACGATACTAATTTTAGATTTCCAAAATTCTCCACCATTTCCTGGAAAAAAAAATCAAAAACCGTCATCTCTAAATTCGTATAAATTCAATTTCGAAGATTCAACATTTTTTGAAAATCCAGAGCTTCGGATCTATCACAAAACCACCAAAAAAAAAAAAAAAAATCCAGACTTTTCCAAGCGTCTCTGCCCGAAATTCTCCTAATTCTCTGTTTCACAAATTTTTCCAGGCCTGGACCACAACGTGCCAATGGGCTTCCCAGCGCATGGGTTCCCGAACCAGAACACCCAGAGCTCCTCCGACGAGGTCACGGTGCAGATCCTGGAGGCTCTGGACGAACACACGGTGCGACTCGTCTTCACGGTGCCCCACGTCCTGGTGGGCCTCCACGGGCGCGTGGAATTGCGTTACACCGGCGACAAAGCGTGAGTCCATCGATTTCCGAGACCCACGAGTATGGGAAGAGTCTCTCTGGACGGACTTCGGGTTAATTAAAATTCGTTGTATTCATTTTTTTCTTCCAGAAATATGGACCCATCCATGTGGAAGACCCAGGTGTTCGCGCCCCCCAACGACCTGATAGCGACCCCGCAGCTGGAGTTCGAGCTGGGCGACCTGAAACCGTCGACGGAGTACAAGGTGAAGATCACCGTGAAGCTCCAGGACATCGCCAACACGCCCACGAGCAAGATCTACAGCGTCCGGACGCTGGACAAGCTGCTGGAAGTCAGCACCCTGCCGCCCCAGATCCCCATCAACCCCGAGCTCACCGTCATGGAGAAAAACTCCACGTGGGTGAACGTCATGTGGAAGAAATTCAGCGACTACGAGCTGCAGTTCATCGACGGGGTCCAGCTCAGGTACAAGGAGCAGGACGGCAAGGTCTACGCCGCCACGCCGCTCATCCACCGCGCGGTCACCAATTACTTCATCGAGAACCTGCGTCCCGATACCACCTACGAAGTGGGAATCTACTTCATCCCCTTCCCGGGACAAACCACGGAGTTGATCAGCGAGAAGACGGTACGGGTTTCGGACTTTTCCCATACTTTCGACCTACAGAGGAAATTCGAGATATTTATTTGACCTCCAAAGGGACTTTTGGAATTAATTTTTTTGTCACCAGGAAATGGCGAAGGATTTGGGGAATTTAAATTTAGGTCCCTCTAGATCTGCAGCTTTTCTGAGTCGGGCCATTTTTCGAGTTTTCCAAAATCCTCAATATTTCCTTTAAAAAATTCTCAAAATTCGTCAATTTAGGAATTAATATTCCAGAAAAATCTTTTAGAATTTTTTTCCACGAAGTGTTGAAGAATTTTGAGAATTAAAAATCCAGCTTTTCCAGAATCGAGGATCCCCTGAATCAGACGATTTTTGGAATTCTTCAAAATCCTCAACATTCTCCCAAAAAAATTCTCAAAATTCGACAATTTCAGAATCAATATCTTGAAAAACTTTTAGAATTTTTTTTCCACGAAATGGCGAAGAATTTTGAGAATTAAAAATCCAGCTTTTTCAGATTCGAGGCTCCCCTGGATCAGACGATTTTTAGAGTTCTCCAAAATCCTCAATATTCCCTCAAAAAAATTCTCAAAATTCGTCAATTTCAGAATCAATATCCAAGAAAAATCTTTTAGAATTTTTTTTTCCTCGAAATTTTGAAAAATTTCGAAAATGAAAAATATAGCTTCTCTAGACTGGAATCTGCTTCGAGTCAAGCTATTTTTTAGATCTCCAAAATTTGTCGAAATCCGTGAGAAAAAAAAAATTCCAATTTATTCAAATTTTCTGACTTATTAAAATCGAAACTAATTATAAAATTATTATTAAAATCATTCTACAAAAAATTTGTCAAAATCTGGGAGAAGAAAAAAATCCGAATTTATTCAAATTTTCTAAATTATTAAAATCGAACCTAATTATTAAATTATCATTAAAAGTAACTTTTCTTTGTCGTTAGATCCAAGTGAGGACCTCCACGGAACCGGATCCCTATTCCTTCGACGTGAAAGTGGAGATAAAGGCCATCAAGTCCTCGGAAGTCGAGGTGTCCTGGAGCGGGGTTCCTTACCCGGAGGACAAATACGTGAACATTTATCGGGCGATTTATCAGAGCGATAGCGGCAAGGAGGACACCAGCACCTTCAAAATTGCCAAAAGGGACTCACCGGCCAAGACGATCATCAGCGACTTGAAACCCGGTACCAGGTACCGGCTCTGGATCGAGGTCTACCTGACGAACGGCAGGACCAAGAAGAGCAACGTCCAGGACTTCGTCACCAAACCCGGGGTCCTTTTGCCCTCGGGCGTCTCGCAACAGGGTGAGTGGAGAAAATCTGGACGGAAAAAAAAAATTATTATTTAAACAAGAAATTATTGATTTTATTTATTGCAGAATAATTTCCAGGTGCAAGAAAAAAATTTGGATTGCTTGTATTTGAGAGAAGAAATTTTAGAAATTTTTATTGAAGCAATTAGAAATTTTCAAAAATTAAAAATTGTATTTTTGAAAATTAATAATCACCAAAAATTAAATTGGGCAATTTTGGGCAAAATTTTAATTTCAATTTTTGGTTGCCCAAAATTGTCCAATTTAATTTTTGGTGATTTTTAATTTTTGGTTGCCCAAAATTGCCAAATTTAATTTTTGGCAATTATTAATTACTAATTAGCTAAAAATTGGTTAATTTAATTTTTGGTAATTTTGCAATTTTTCACCTGTTTCCAGGAAAATTGGCCTCTTCGATTCCTCTGCACGAAGGGGATTACTATGGACCACTGGTAATCGTGGCAATTGTTGCGTCCTTGGCGATATTATCCACTTTAATACTATTAATGATGCTAATGAAAAGAAGGACAAGCAGCAAAGCCGATATTTCGCCACGCAAATCGACGTCAGCCTATGATAATCCATCCTACAAGGTAGAATTACAACAAGAGACTATGGGTAATTCATTGTTTATAACATTTCTGGCTTCCTCGTTTTTCCTTTTCGATTCCGGAAGGATTTTCATATGTTTTGGTTTTTGGAGCCTGAGGAAATATCATTTTTACCCATTTCCAGGGTTTAATTCTATTTTTTTTCCTTTTTAGTAGCGTCTACATTTTTTTTAAAGGGTAAAACAAATTTGGGGAGATACAAAAATAAATATATTTTGAATCCGATATTTTGAATTTTTATGCGCCATCAAATTTTGGGAAAAATCGAATTTTGGGAAATGAAAAAATAATTATCTCGAAACCCGGAATTATTCTGACCCGAAAGATTTTTGGAATTTTTATGTACCACCAAATCACCCCAGAAAAAATTGTCAAAGTAGCCCCAGATGGAAAAAAAATTATTTATTTCCAGGGAGTCATATTTTTCTCCTTTTTGATACCATTTACATTTTTTTTTAAGGGTATCACTCGAATTTTGGGAAATGAAAAAATAATTATCTCGAAACCCGGAATTATTCTGACCCAAAAGATTTTTGGAATGTTTATGTACCATCAAATCACCCCAGAAAAAAAATTTCTAGGTACAAAAAATATTATGAATGCTTATATTTGAAAGAAGAATATTTAGAATTTTCAAAAAATTAAAAAAAAAAATTCTAATTGCTTCCATAAAATAAAAATCCATAATTTCGCCGGTACCAAAGATGAAAAACACAAAAATCTGATTTTCAATTTCTCTTTTCAGACCTGTGAGGACGCCGTGACTGTAACAAATGGTGTTAACAAAGCCACGGAACACGAAATGACAACAATTAACACCAATAACGATGCGAAGGAAACTGCCTGAAAAAAGGGGGAAGATGAAATCACCATTTTTTAGAGACTGAAAATCGAAGATCGAAGGTTTCGATTTTCAGTTTCGACCTTTTTTTTTTTACTAACTTATTGAACGATATATATTTATTTATGTACTTTATATTCACAGTAAAAGACAAAAAAAGCGAAAAAAAAAATACGTTGAATTAATTTCAACCGGGTCTCTCTCAGTAAATCCGTCCATTAGTTGATAAAAGATTGATTATAAATAATTATAATGATTTTGAATTGAGTATTTTCTAAGATTAATTATAAATAATTTTTTTCCTGGTGTATCATAAGCTCGTACATGGAATTAGTTTTTTTAGGTATTAATTTACTTAAGATTTTAATCGGTTTTAAAGGAAAGAAAAAAAAAAGAATCAAAGTATGTCAGAAGTCTAGCTGAAGTTTCAGAGTATGGGCTTAACACCATTAACAAAGAAATTTATTTTAAAAAAAAAATTAAAATCGAAAATAATTTTAAAAAAGCAACTGGAAATTCGTTATTAAATTTTATTGAAAATTTATTTTTAAAAAATATGCAGCCATACTTCGAGACTTCTCCTGGACCCCCGCTAGACTAATGAACAATTTCTTATTAACGTGGAAAAATGTAGGAAGAATAACGCGGTGTGCAAGAAACATACCAAAAAGTAATTTAAAAAAATGTCTCCCAAAATTATTTAAAACAAACAAAAAAAATTAGAAAAATAGAAATTTTCAGATTGATTGTGTGAAAATAAAAATATGAAAGAAATTCATTTTTGGGAGACATTTTTTTCTTGGAACAAAAAAAAATATATGGTGTACATAGAAATACGGATACATGCCCAGAAATTTCTTATGGGAATGACAATATGGTAATAGGAAGTGTATTAAAAATATATTCAATTGTAAAATATTTTCAAAAGTTGGAGCATTTCTGATAGAATTTTCGGAAAAAATATTCGAAATCTTCAGTTTCTGAAAATTCAATATTTTTATAAAATCGAACTAACTTTTGTTGCTCTCAAGTTCTATTTATTAATAATTTGAATAAGATTTTTTGGGCCCCTTGCTTGTAAAAAATTGAAAAAATAATTTTTTTTAGGTATAAAGAAAATTTGAAAATTTACAAAATTGTAATTTTTAGAATTATCAGTAAGCTTAGAATTTTTTAAAAATAGAATTTTGCTTTAAGACGATTTCTTTTAAAATAAGGCCTTTCTTAGTATAAAAAAAAATCGTAATCGGTATTAAAAAATGGACTTAAAAAAAAGAAATATATTTTTTTAAGAATCCCTTAAACCGCAATATTTGCAATTAAAAAAAAGAAGCAATTAATTCCTAGAAGGGTATAAACAAATATTTGAAAATTGGATTTTTCTTTAATTTGACGTTAAAAATGAACAATTTGTTTAATTCCATGTTGATCAATGTTTACAATTTTATGTTAAGAGATTTCCCCTTCCCCTGAAAATAATGTGCAATAAAAAATAACGTTTTTCTTTTTTATAACAATCTCCCTCCATCTCCAATTAAATAATTCCATCACGTCATAGTTTTGTATTTCCCCCCTTCTTTGTTAAATATTCACATTATAGTTTTAAAAAAAAGAAGAATAAAGTACTTACGTGTTTGTAATTAATTATAATTTTAGGTTCGTAATTTAATCTTATTTCATTTAAGTGTTTTTCATAAATAAATATATATATATTAAATTTTTTTTTTAATATTGTACAGCTAATTTTTGTAAATTATAAGCAATAAAAAAAATGTATCGATTTTATTAAGGAACTTTACGAATTTTTTCCTTCTTTGTATCTTAAAAATATAAATATTTGTATTTTTAGGATAAAATTTCATTCGAGGGAAAAAAAGGACTCGAATTTGGGAACAAATTTGTTCTGAAAAAAATTCTGAAAAAGAAAATTGATAAAATGTATTTTTTAAAAATCATTTAATAATAGAATCGTATTTTGAAAAATTGTTGAAATTTGAAGAGTCGAAAGAGAAAAATAATTACAATTCTTAAAATGAAATTTTAATAAATTCCAAAATAATCCTTACTTGTGGGAGAAATTGTTAAAATAAATCAATAAAAAGATAATAACAAATCGAATAGGCATTGGTCACCTTGGTAATAAAGAACAAAAGGAAATTGTTTATAAAAAAACATATAAGAAGAATGTCAAAAAAGAGAGTTAGTTAGTTGGTTGTCATCCGTCAAAGAATAAAAATTTTTATAAAAAAAAAAAAGAGAGAGAGTGACATCATTTTGTTTCTTACAATTGCGACATACTATTTTATGAAAACTTGTTTATTAGGCAGAGTGTTTATTACAAAAGCAATAACATAAACATTCCAAACCATCTCTAGTCGCTAATCGACAAACCATAGAATCCCATTAAATTTGGCTCCAGTAAGTACTGATGGCAAAGCCAACAAATTTCTGTAGAATTCTATTTCTGAGATAAATAACATTTTCTCGAAATGTTAAAAAAATGTTATTTATTTAATAATTTTCATAACCACCTGGAAATGATCAGTAAACTATAAAAAACCATTACATTTGTCTTCCTCATTGTCAATGGAATTAAAACATTTTTTTAATAAATTCCCTTTTTTTTTTCTCCTCCTCCTTTTTTTAATAGTTTCAATAATTCTTACTAAAGATGGTGGAAATATGAAAATAGTAACTACTCGCATCGACTGGTAGAGAGTCGATATGGTCGATATGATTAATAGCTTCGATAACATAAATGGAAACTCGGAACCGAACTAACTCTAGAATTGTTTCTTCAGATCCTCTTCCATGTCCAAGGGATCGGTCGAAGGCGCATATCTGGCGACAACTTTGCCATCCTTGTTGATGAGGAATTTGGTGAAGTTCCACTTGATGCTGTCGGTGATGAACCCATTGGCTTGTGTCTTCAACCACTTCCAAAGAGGATGCGCAGTGTCACCATTGACATCGACCTTCTCGAAGATGTCGAAAGTCACGTTGTACTGCTTCACGAACTCCAGAATCTGCTCCGAAGTTCCAGGTTCCTGACCCACGAACTGGTTCGAGGGGAAAGCCAGGATCCTCAGGCCCTTCGTGTCCTTGTACTTGTCGTACAGCTCGACCAGTTGCTTGTAATTCTTCTCGGTGAGTCCGCAGTTGCTGGCTACGTTGACAATTATAGCGACATGGCCTCGATACTTCGACAGCTGAGTGTCGACTCCGTGGATGTCGAGGGCATGGAAGTCGTAGATGCTCTTCGCCCTGTTCCAATCCTTATCCTGGTCGAAGGGTTGCGACTTCGCTCCGTTCAGCGAAGTGCAGTCGTCCTCGTTGCTCTGGCACTCCTGGCACGACACCAGAAATGCACTCAGCACCAGACTCGTAGCGAGGAATTTACCTGCATAGGTGAAAGAATTTATCCTTGACCTTAGGTGTGGATTTTCTAGTGATATTTTGTATAATTGATAAAATTTTTCTTGAGAATTTTGCTTCCATGAAATAATCGAGTCGAAGAACGGAGTCGAAGGAGGATTCGGGTGAATTTTTTCAAGCTATCGATCAAAATTTCGATTATTTTCATATCGCCAGGGTTTCCAAATTTCAAATTTGAAGTGATCGATCCAAATTCTGTATTTTCAAAGCTGTCGATCGAAACTCAAAAATTTTGAATCGATACGAATTCAGATTGTCAATTTCTCCAGTTATTACTTGGAATTCGAAATTATAAAAAATCAAAATTCGAGATTTGCTAAGATTTTACCATTAAATCTGTTTTAAATTCGAATTTCATACCAAAAGGATCTTTTAAAATTATATTACAAAATTGCTTCGAACCAAAATTCGAAATTCGAGATCTTTGGCTGCTCGATTTGAAAATCCGAGCTACAATCTGGGATTTTGGTACGAAAGCTCGACTAAAATCATGACCTTAATTCCATCGTCACTTCTAAATTCAATTGGGTACGATCCGGAATGGAAAATTGGCAATCAGTGGACGAATCAAAATTGGTCGGAAGATTAGTCGTTTAAAATGATTCAGGCCGTGTCGTACAAAGGTGATTAGGTATATATACCTTCAATGAGGATGAGGATAAAGCTGTGAAATATAATTTGTGTCTTTATTTACAAGATTATATGCGACTCGGTTTGATCCGAGTCATTCCAGATCCAGCTACGCTTAAAAATTATGCAAATAACCGGCTACTACGAAGTGACTCGCTAATCTCGACCGATGCACAATCGCAGTCATTCGTAGTAATGATGATTTGCATCGTGCGGTATAGAAAAATTAATCTTGGAAAATTTCCACTCGGTCTCGGTCCGATATGTTTTCGATTCCATGTGGAAGGAGACACGTGATTTTTTTACAGATGATTTTGCTATTTTTGTCTTATAATTTCCTTTGTATTCCAATATCGTATCTTTTTTTCCTCATTATTCGTCCTTGCCTTTGAAATTTCTGGCCCAAGTCAGCGAGAATTCGAAAGACGAATGTTCGTCGAAGCTGAATTTAAAATCTTGGTTTCGGACTCCAAGAAATTTTTGGAGAATATATTATCGAGGCAGTAGTTACAATTTCAGAGGATGTTTTTGGACTCAACATTGGAATTTTGGAAATTGGGAAATTTGGAAAAGAAATTACGAGTGTCTTTCGTAAAAAAAATTCCAAAATTAAACCCTGGTTTTAAAAAAGTGTGGGATCGAAGTTCTATCCGAGTGAAATTTTGAATATTGGATCTAAGAAATTCAAATAACACAAATTTTAATAATAAAAACTTTTGGAACGAGAAATTAAATTTCATTCATGTAATGAAATAAAAATTGGAAGTGTCAAATAGTAATAAAATATGTTTTTATTCAAATTTTCAATGCAAATGAATGGGATCCAATTATTTTATATTAGAAAAGTGTTTTTTGACCTTGTAATATTTAGGTACAATATAAATCTGCCAGGCGGAATCAAATATAATTACACAATTGCGCTTATTTATTAAAATTGATAATAAAATAACATTTGGTGCAGAAACAGCTGAGAACTAATGAAATTATCTTATCAAAGTACCATTTATACTTGTAATATTGCGATAGAATATGAAACTACTCTATTCCATCCTATATAATTTTATACATATATTTATATAAATTACTACACAATATTATCAATGAAATATTGCGACATTATAATTCAATAATTCATTTCAAGCAAAAATTATTACATATGAGATCCATTCTTCGATATTCAACCGAAACATCGAGTATATTATTGAGACGTAATAGCGAAGCCTAGGGAAATAATATTCGAGCTCGAAATCGAAATCTGCAGAACTCGTTTCCGTTATCGAAATGTGAATCTATATTCTTATCGCTCACTCGAACCTCGAGTGTCGAATCGCCGGGCCAAAAAAATCAAAACCAAACGATAATTTGTTCCACGGGTAAAAATTTCGATACTTACAAATTTTTTAAAGTTCTCGATTTCTTTGGGATCGCAGTTACCGATTGCGAGTTAAATTCAGGAAAGTTCGAAAATTAATTCATAGAATTTTCAAGAAGATAATAATTTATTAGAATTCATGGATTCGAATTCTTCAATTTTCAGGTCGAAATGGATTTTCAAACTTCGAAATGCCTTTATTTTTGTATTCTTTAATAAAATTAACACAAAATTGAAGATTTTATTTATAAAAGAATTTCAAAAAATGAAGAAAAGCCAGTATTAGTATTATTATTATTATTATTATTGTTATTATTATTATTATTACCATCACTATTAATATGAATACTATTATTATTATTATTATTATAATTATGATTCTTTTTATTGTTATTATTGTTATTATTATGATTATTATTATTATTATTATAAATTGCTGATAACAAAAAAAAAACAAAATGCGTACTTACGTATCATTTCTGGACGGAGATCGGCTCGGCAAGGGTAATAAGAGGAAAGAAAAATCTTCCGAGAAATCGGCAGGAGCTCGAATCGCGCTTCTCTGAATCCAAGGGGGAAAGGTTCGAGATGAATCTGCAAAACGAACAAGAGGCGAATGTAAGCGAGTCCCTTTTTTTAAACCCGGCGCAAACGAGATCGAACAAAGAAGAACCGGCTTTTGATGCATACCTCGCGCTAGAAGTTGTTTTCCAAAGCACTCGCGACTGATTTACCCTCCGTCCTTCGTTGCCGTTTGTTTTTTTCCCCTCGCACACGCGCTCGAAACTCTCCCACACAAAGGCGCGTATCGTGTACGCACACGCGACGCGTGTTTTCTCGCGAATAATAGCGCGACGCGCGGTAGCGGAATGGAAAGGGAGAGAGAAAAGCGCGAAGACGTCGCGCGCATGCGCCGAAGCGGCGTTCGAGGGTCCGCGCATGCGCGCGAGAGTCCGCCTTTTTGAAATCCGCCGTCCGGGTCCGAGTTGAAGGGGTTATGTTGGAAAAACACGCGGATCGGGGTTTCACGAGCGCGATCGCGATTTTTAACGATTATGGTTTCGAGAATAATAGTCGGTTAATCGAAATTACCAGAATTCGGGAGACGGGGGTCGAAAATGGCCGAGATTCCCTTGAGTTTGGCCGAGAAGACTTTCGTCTTGCACGGAGTTGACGTAAGTGAATTCACAGGAATTGAAAAAAAAAAAAATAAAGAATTGTTTGTTTATTTGAATTTTGCGATTTGAAGTTTGATTTCACGGAAATTGAACAAACAAATTGTTTATTTATTATGGTTTATGTTTATTTACCAAAAACAAAAGGGTTTTTTTGGAATTATTGTGTTTGAGTGTGTTTATTTTTTTGGGACCTCAAATTTCCAGTTTCAAGGCTAAACAAATTCCAAAGTATTAATTATTATTATTATTACTATTATTATTACTATTCCTGTTATTATTATTATTATTATTGTTATTATTATTATTGGTGGTTTGTTTCGGGTCTAATTTTGGGTATTTTTAGTTTTTGAACCTCGAATTTTGGAGCCTGTGAGAGAAAATAAATTTTCAAACTCGATAACCTAAGATTTTTCCCAAAATGGAAGATTTTTTATTCCAAAAAAGTTGTTTAATGTCGATCATTAAAATTTCGATATTAACATTAACAATATTATTATTATGTATCGATTATTAACACTTTGCGCTCGAGACGTGAGAGATTAATGTTTACAACCGACGACTGAGAGGTGCCTATCGAGTGCAAAGGGTCAATAATCGACATTGATTTTCACGATTTTACCGTGACGCGTTTTGAAAGATTTCAATTTTATGATTTCCCTAAAGGCAGATTTCAGGACCGATGGAAGAAGAAGATGCGAATATCGTTCCTTCGAAATTGAAACCGGATTGATGCCGCAAAGCCATGGGTCCGCGAGACTGCGTTTAGGAAATACCGACGTTCTCGTCGGAGTGAAGGTAGAAGTGGATTCCACTTTGCCCGAGAGACCTTACGAAGGGAAACTCGAATTTTTCGTCGACTGGTAAGACCTTGCGTTACTTTACTTGCGATCTTGCGTTGTTCCTAAAATAATTTTTGAAATTTACTCGCTCTCGTCGACGATTGGGATTTCTAGTTCGGCGAATGCGACTCCGGAGTTCGAAGGAAAAGGTGGCGACGATTTGGGCACTGAAATCAGTAACTTTCTCGTACTGGCTTATCAGACGCCACACGTGATTGATATGAAACAATTGTGTATCCTGCCCCATAAGAAATGCTGGAAAATATACGTGGACATTTTGGTAAATATTAATTATTAATTTTACAATTTAGAATTATTTCAACATATTTGCTGCTACCTGTAAATAGGAAATAATGAAAATTTGGAATTCCGATTTGTTTGTAGATTTTACAATGCGGTGGTAATTTGTTCGATGCCATCGGAGCAGCGGTGAAAGCCGCTTTGTACAATACGGAAATACCGAAAGTGACCGGGGCCGTCCTGGACGGCGGCGAAGCGGATATACAAATTTCGGACGATCCTTGCGATTGTATGAAATTGGACGTTTCCACTTTTCCCGCGGTTGTCACCTTATGCAAAGTAAGTATCGATTGTTCGATTTGTGAAAAATATGCTTTACAAAAATTTTTTTAACAAAATTAATTATTGATAATAAAATTGGAATGAACTTACAAATTTAATAATTTTGATTAATAAATACTAAAAAAAATTCGAAAATTGGTATTTTTCAGATCGGAGACCATTGCGTCGTGGATCCGACATCCGAAGAAGAAATGTGTAACTCAGCGAGCATGGTAATTTCCGTTATGCCGAATGGCAGAATAACATCGACTGTTAAAACAGGCTATGGAAGTTTACAGGCTTCGACTTTGATGAAAGCCTTGGAGGTACGAAAAATTTGACGATTTTTTTCCCTTTTCTTTGATGAAAGTATGGTTTTTTTTTAAGAAACTGGAAATTTGCAAAATATTGTCTCACCATCCAAACCTTCCGTTTCAGATGGGCACTGCGATAGGTGTAAATTTAAATAGGAGCCTCATGGACGCCCTGAAACAGGAGGACGATCTCGGACCTCGTAAGAGAATCGTTGGTTTTCTGGAATAACGGAAGTACAAAAATTTATAGCGGAATTTCGGTATGTCAAATTACATATTTTTCTACAGAAAAACTACAACGGAGAAAATGATGAAAGAGAGAAAAAAATCGAGAGGTTTATAATTGTAAAAAGTAACGAATAATAAGATGTTTGTTTTTTAAAAAAAAAAAATTCGTAACAAAATTAAAATTTCTTTTTTGGTATCATTTTGCTCTTTGGTAATTTTAACTTAAATCCTGTTCCTTCAAATTTACGAAAAAAATTTTTAAACAAAATTAATAATTGATTTTCAAATCAATTACATTCCATTAAAAAAATAAATGGAAATTAGAAATTTCCGGATGGAATTGGGAATAATTGAAACCGATCACATACTTTTGGCATATTTATAAACAGTCATTTACCCTAAAATGGTTTTTATTCACTAGTTTTCACCTTAACTTTACACATTCTTGTTTCGAATATACTTGTCAGACCTATTTATATATTTTTATTTGTTTCATTGTTTCAGTAATTCATTTGTTATTTTTTATTTGCACATTGCGTTTACGAATTTTAATGAATACGATTACAAAATGGAATGAACATACAGTGAATATTAATTTTGAAGAATTGAATAATAAAATAGAGAAAAAAACAAAATTTTTTTTTCTATTTTAAAATTTATTTGTATTATTTTAATTTATTTTTATTATCTTTAAATTTATTTTTCATTATTTTATCGATGAAATAATTTTTTTCGATAAAATAATAAGACGAACCCCAAAATATTTTCTTCTTCTTTTAATTACGAATTACTAAATTTCCATCTATTATTATCAAAAATCGGTATTTTTCCTTCATCCAGAAATTTGATAATTCTCGTTTAATCAAAATCGAAAAATCTCCAATTCGAAAATTCCCCAATTTCCCTTACCTCTATTTTCAAATTTTTTCCCACGTTTCATGAGACTCCAATTTTTCCAAATCGCAATTGGATCGGCAATTTTCGAAATTGCAATTTTTTCTACGATTCACTCCCTTTTGTAATCCCACGCAAAAAAATTGATACCAAAAATTAGTACCTGGATTAGAATTAATTGAAAAGTCGAGAACTTTCATCATTATTTATTTCATTTGTTTCCTCGTTCCTCCCTTAATCTTTATTTCCTTTTTTTTGTTTAATTACTCCCTCCTCTTTTTTTACCTTCAAGCGTTTAGTTATTATCATGTGTGTGAGTGTTTATAAGATATATCGACAGACAAAAATAATAAATCTGAAAAATCCCAGGCGATCGTTATTATCATTAAAGTCATTATTATTATCGTCGCGTTATATATATTTATATATATATATATAACTATTTATAATATTTTTATAGCACATGATACCATTTTTTTCCTTCACATCATTTTCTTCCTCCCCCACTTTTTTTTTCTTTATGGAACTTTATAACGCGAGTTTTACGCTCATTTTTATTAGTTTTTTTTTTCTTTTATTAACTTTTGCCTTTGGAAAATCGTCGAGCCTTTCGAAATTTTCCCCTTTGCTTTCTTTTTTTTTTATTATATAATACAGAATTATTTCTCATTTCCTCGGTGACCAAACGCATTTTGGACATTTTTTTTTTCTCTTTTTACAATCGACTTTCACGAACAATCAATTTCCAAAAGTTTTATTCCTTTACTTCTTTGATATTTTCTTAATTAAGACGGCAAAGCAACAAAAAAAATCACAAAAATTTCCAAAAAACCACTTCGAGGCATCGAGTCGATGAAAATTTCCTCGAATCGACTCGGAATTTTTGTGAATTTTTTTTTAAATATCGTTCTTTCATATCAGTTTCCCTTCTGATAAGTTTCTCCCATTTTATTGATACGCTTTCTTGAATTTTACATAATAATTTCTTTTGTCGATTCCATTTTTTGCTTTTTTTTTTTTCTTTTTTTCCCCCCTTAATTCTTCCTCATGATACAATCATATTTTTTCTTTTGACGGATATACGCGGTGATATGAGAAAAGCACGATATGAAAACTCATCGTTTATCGCAGATCACAGATAGAGTAAAACCTTCTTCGATCGCTTTCTAAAAAAAAAATGCTTCGAAAATTTGGTCGGTCTTCGAGTCGAAGTCGAAAGAAAATTTTTGTTCTTTTTTTTCTTCGTTCGGGGAAAGATTTGAAGATTTTTCAAGCATTTTTATTTATTTATTTACGTATTTATCTATTTTTACAATTTTGGAATGTCGAATTGAATATTAAAAATGTGAAAAAACAAAAAATTTCCTGTGATTTAGGGAAACGAAATTTACGTATTTTTCGAAATTTTGAAAACAAGCTTTTTTTCGAGACATTCTTCAGGTCACAGATATTATAATTTTTCCTATTTTATTTTTCTTTAATTTTCAAAATCGATGAGAAATTGATTGCGACAAATTTTTCGAATTTTCAGTTTCTTAAGAAAAAATTATGAAAGAATTAAAATCAATTCTTAATTCGAATTTGTTTAATTTAATTTTAATCCATTATTAGGAATTAAAAAATTTTTGAAATTACAGTTAACGCAAATTTGACAATAAATCTTTTTTTTTTGACTTTCGGTTCCAAATTTTTGAAAACCAAGGTCGGCTAAAAAAAATAAAAATAAAATAGTAACATTGAAATTATGAATAATAACAAAAACTTCAGGTTTCCTTATTTCCGCGATAAACGTGAGGCAGAACGGATTCGTTTTTTTTTTTTTTTTAGTGATAATGCAAATCCTTAATATCTAACGTTACAAAGACGTGAATCAATTAATAATACATTGTATGTATATAATTTATATATATATATATATGTACCATAGGTAAATAAAAAGTCGTATCTCATTCTTATGAATATACCAAACATACATCAGTTACTTTTTTTTTCCATTTTGTTTCTTTGTTTAACATACAAAAACGAATTATTATTATTATCATTATCACCAGTCATTATAATCATCGTTATCATTCACACGAGTCTTAGAATTCGAAAAATCTTTCTTGAACCCCTTTAGTCAAATTTCGAGATAAAAAGAAAAGACAAAATGCAAAAAATCAAAATTTGATTTTCTACAAAAAGAAAGAAAATCAATTTTCTTTATAGTCCTTCGACATAGACTTAAAATAGACTTCTCGCCTCTTATCATGTTCCCAGTCAATTTAATTCGAGTTTTGAAAAAGTTGATTCGAGTAATTTTTTTTTTCCTCGACAAAAAGGAAAATGTTGTAAGAGAAAATTCATTCCTTCCCTTTGAAAAATTCTTTGTTCCCAAAAAATATCATTCTCGAAAAAAGGAGACTCTTTGCTTTATTTTCATTAAAAAAAAAAATTTTGCCCTATTCTTTGGGTCTGAGTGAAGAAAAAAAAAGTTTTTTTTTCTTTTTCGACCTTTCCCGTAATTTTCTTTCTTTTTTTTTTTGTCAATATTTCTCTCATTCGGTCTGGTAACTCTATTTCGATTTCGAAGTTGATGGAAGATTTACAAAAAGACTTTCCTCGTTTGTGCGTTAGAGAAATTGCAATTTTTTTTTTTTCAGTGGTCATTTTTTCCCTGAATTTTTCTCGTTCCTTCAGTCGCGATTTTTCTGTGATTTTATTTTTAAAAAACGAAATTTTCAGAACAAAAATTCGGTTTTTAGAAAAAATCCTTTCAATTTTTAAAAAAAATTTTCGAAACGGAAGATACACGAATAATTATAATTAATAATAATTAGAAAAGAGATCACAATTTTTTTTATCGAATAAACCAAAATCCGAAATTGACATTGTTTCTTTTTTTTTTTATAAAATTGGCAGTCTTTTGAAAAATTGACAAATAGTGATTGATATTTGGTTTCCAAAAAACGGATGATTTTTCCATGAAATTGACACTTTTTATGTAATTCTCAATTTTTTTTTTCTGATGGAGAGAATTGACAATTTCGATTACGTAAAATTGAAATTATATAAAAGTAAAATTAATAATTGCCAATTTTTTTTTTTTAACAGAGATTTTGTAATTTCGATAACACAGATTATTTTTTTATTTTAAGTCAAAATTCGTATTCGGAATAAATTCTTTTTTTTTCTTAATTATCAATTTTGAGGAAAAGAAAATTCGAAGTTAAAAAAGAAAATTTCTTTTCGAAAAGTACTTCTGGTGCTTTAAGTACTGTAATATCATTTTTCGCCGTGCTTTCGGAAAAGAAAAATACTTTAAGTACTTTAACGAAGGTACTCAAGCAATAAGTACTAATTATTTACAATAATTTATTTAATACGAAAATCTTCGATTTTTATCCATTTCAAAAATCACCAGAAAGGATTTTTAAACAAAATCGATTTACTCAAATTCTATTAACACCGTGCCGTCCGGTGGCACCACGTTGGTGCCATGCGAAAACTGTCGAGCAAGCGCCGGTGGCACCACGTTGGTGCCATGCGAAAACTGTCGAGCAAGCGCCGGTGGCACCACGTTGGTGCCATGCGAAAACTGTCGAGCAAGCGCCGGTGGCACCACGTTGGTGCCATGCGAAAACTGTCGATCAAGCGCCGGTGGCACCACGTTGGTGCCATGCGAAAACCGTCGAGCAAGCGCCGGTGGCACCACGTTGGTGTCGTACATCAAGATTTATACCGGCGCCAAACGAAAGAATCTCGATCAAGTGTTAACCAGTTTTTGAATTAGTCGCGACTAATTTGTTAGTCATTTCTCTCTCAATTAATTCTAATTAAAACGAAATTTTGTTTCAATGAAATAAAAGAATTCCGCCCCAAATTTGTCGGAATCTCGCGAAACCCAGAGGAAAGAGAAAAATTTCTGGAAAAACGCTTATCCACTGACACGGATGATAATTAATAAAAAAAAAATTTGTTTAAACAATTCGATACACATTTTTGTTTCGTCACGAACTTTTTTGGTGTAAAAAAAAAATGCTAAAATAGAAGGAGTCGAAGGAGAAAGAAAGAGTTTCTTTTTTCTCTCTCCTTTGAAGATTTTAAAGATTAATTAATAATTCTCTAAACGTGTGAAAAATTTATCGAACGCTCATGATTGATATATTGGAAAATTGCAGTGTAGACGAAAATCTATATTCCATTTTCGTGGTATTGGCCATTTCAGTGACAGTGCCGTAATGGAAGCATTTTTTTCTTCTTTTTTTTATACTACACAAAAAAAAATACATTTTCGAAAATATTCAAATGAATTGAATTTTTTTTCTATCTTCTATTCGAGACAATACGGACCGACGAAGAAAATTTACATGATACATGAATTTTAGAAAAAGCGTCACTACCTAAGTCTCTTCATTTTTTTTCTCTTTACGAATCTAACGAAATATAATAATAATAATAATTAAAAAAAATATTAAAAATTTCCTCGAGACTGCATCGATCTCTTAAGTCGCTCTAAGAACACGTGAAAATTAAGTTCCTCGCGTTTATACAAAAAGTCCAAAGAAACCGAGGAAAAAATGACAAAATCAGAATTCTCCCTAAGATTTTCGTCAAATGAAAAAAAAAAAAGAAGAAAATCGAATTGCCGATTTTCCCTGGTTTCTCGGAGCTCGAAATGAATTTTTTTGCTCGCCATTAACGCTGCGCCGTCCGCTGGCACCGCGTTGGTGCCACGGGGAAAATAAAACTATCGGACAATCGCCGGTGGCACCACGTTGGTGCCATGCAAAAAAAAAAAAAATCTATCCAGCGTCCGCCGGTGGCACCACGTTGGTGCCATGCGGAAACTACCGGGCAAACGCCGGTGGCACCACGTTGGTGTCGCACAGAAAGACTTATACCGGCGCCAAACGAAAAAAATCGGACGGCGAAGCCTTAATTAGACGCCGATCGAATATTTTTCTAACAACAAAATTCGAATTCGATGGTCGCTCAATCCTGCAGTTCTTTGTTTCTCTGAGTTTGAAAGTTCTGGCAGTGGTATTTTTCACGATTTGTTTGTTTTTTTCTTTCTTTCTTTCCTCCTTAGTCCTTAAAAATTACCCGGTTTCGCTTTTGCTTGGAGACTTGGATTAGGAAATTCGTTATTTCTCTTCGCTTCGCAGTACTTATTGCTTAAAAACACATGGCACTGATTATGTCGTCTCGTCTCGCGATAAAAAAATGTAAACGCCTTCCCCCCGGAACCGTTCCTTGGTTTCACTCCTTTCGACTGAAATCAAGGAAAAGTTTTTTTCTTTCTTTCTTTTTTTTTTCGTTCCCTTCCGGTGACGTGTCGTTCCCTCGGTACGATAAAAATCGTTTCCTCTATATTCTAAAAATAGTGAAATTCACAAATTACAAAAGGCAACGGCGTGATTTTGTGTATCTGCATCCGTTTCTCTTTTTTTCTTTCTTTCTTTCTTTTTTTTGTTTAAATATTCTGTCTTTGGAAGAAAATCATACCCTAACTAAGGATGCTTTCCCTTTTATTTTTTTTAGTTTTTCACCTTTTTCCATCGTGACCCAGCCTCCGGCTGATTTCTCGGTAGAAAAAATTTGCGATAAGAGAAAAGAAAATTGATTATACGACAAACTTTCTTCTTTTTTTTTTTGTATCTTACGTATACCGACTGTAAATATCGTTCAGGGCCCCGTAATTATCCTCATTTTTTTGGCTAAGTTGTAATTGTTTCTGTAAATTATTGATATTCGTGTCTAATTGTAATTGTTGTTGTTGTTGTTGCTGTTGTTGTTGATGATAATGATTTTGGTTTTGCGCGTGTATGGGTGAGTCTCCGAGCATAGCTAACATGTATTTACGTGTGGGCGAATGTACCGTGGTGGTGGTGTTGTTGCCTTTGTTTTGTTGTTAGGGTGGCACGTATGGGGGTGGTTTCCTATATGTCGGTGTAGGCTTCGGTCGATTTTGACGATTGTTGTCGCGACTCGTCGCGAACGGGGGTGGCGGCTGATAAGGCTCCTCCGAATTTTCCTTCGGCAGCATCGGCACGTCCGCCCCGTCTTCCGTTTTTTGGTACTCCGGTGGCGGCAAGGGTGGTTTCTCCTCCTTCAGAATCACCGGTGACTTGTTACCTGTTGAATATTGATTTTTTGTTTCAATCAGTTCGTTGTTACACTTAACATAAATTTTTCATCGTACGCTATTATAATTATTATGAATTTTGTACGTAATTATTTTAATTAGTCGATGATTGTAATTTAGTTTTCAAAGGTAGGAAATTCGATAAACGATTATTTTTATTAATTGGCAATTTTAAATTGGTGATCAAAATAATTAGTAATTACACTATAATAATAATAATAATTGAGAATTACATTAGGAATTTCATTTCGAAATTTCCGATTATTTTAATTCGAAATTCATTTAAAAAAAAAATTAAGAGTTCCACCTTTCATTCGTAATTTACCCCAAATCCAATTAATAATTAAATTACAATTTCCAATAAATTAATTTCCAAATTACGAATCGTCAATTCCCAATCGATTCCAAATATAAATAAAAACTATAGACATATAAAAAAAAAGTATAAAAATGTAAATGATATAAAAAACACTCCAAATTTGTAATTACGAAGAAACGCCAATTCCCAATTAAAGGGAGAAAAAAGATTCTTTGAAATTTCCAATCGGGGCAAAGGTTACACCGGCGGCTCCTTACCGGGATCCGGTTTCTCGTCCAACTCGTCCTGGAAGATAACGGGAATTTTCGGGCCCTTGCTCCTGAAGCTCTGTCTCTCGTCGTCCTGTTCGCTGACGCTCATTTTCCCGCTGCGTCTTCGCTTGTACAGGACGCAGGCGATGATACCGGCCAGGATCAGCATGGCGGCGATGATTATGGCCGGTAAGACGAAGGTGATCAGGTAATCGTCGTGGGACGCTCCCACGGCCGTCGAGTCGTCGACGGGCGTGAAATTGCTGTCCGGCGAATGGATCCCGGTCAGCTCGCCGAGACACATCCCCATGGGGGTGAGGGTGATTTGCATCACCGGGAATTCCTGACCCATGACTTCCTCGACACGGTCGGTCAGGGTCTTGTCGTCCTTCACCAGGACCTCCCTGAGCTTCGTGATTTCCTCGTTGGGGCAGTAGGAAGTCGGCAGGGTCCTGTTCCTCCACGTGACGGAGGTGCTCCCCTTGGAGATGCTGTCCAGGGAAATCGCGCTCGTGTCCCGGTCTTGGAAGAGCAGTCGCAATTTTTGGACGAAATTGCGCTTCTGCATCGCCGAGTAGGCGAAAGACTCGAACGGCACGTCCAGGACCATTGAGAACTCAACGGTGGGACGTAGCACTGCGGCTGGGTGCACCACCACCACCAATACGTCCGCTCCCGTGGCACCTGGATGAGAGAAATGCGAGTTTGGGATTAATAAAAAAAAATTAAGGTGCGAGGAAATTGAAGGATTATGATAAAAGATGCGAATTTGGTATTTAAAAGAAATTTAAGTATGAGGAAATTGAAGGATTATGATAAAAGATGCGAATTTGGTATTTAAAAAAAAAATTAAAGTATGCGAAAATTAAAGAATTATGATAAAAAAATGCGAATTTGGTATTTAAAAAAATTAAAGTATGCGAAAATTGAAGAATTATGATAAAAAATGGGAATTTGGTATTTAAAAAAAATTAAAGTATGAGAAAATTAAAGAATTAAAAAATTGCAAATTTGGTATTAAACATTTTTTTTTTTTCATCATAAAAACAACTCACCTTCTTTGTCTACAGCAATTAATTGGTATTCTTTACGACCAATATCTTTATGCAGAGGGACCCCATAGAATTCTTGATTTTTGGTATCGAACTGCAGCCATTCGTGCGAAGGCAGAGGATTTCTGTCGATCGTAAGGAGAGACATCCTTAGGTTTCGAGTCGGACCATCCTCCGGATCGTAGAAAGTATCCTGGAGTAAAATTGCAAAAATTCAATAAATATAATTTTTGCCAATTATTAGAATTTGTGTCGATTTGCATCTTTCAGGAATAAATTGCCCAGAAAAATTTTTTTTTCTCGAATCCATTTCATTTCTTTTTCTTTTTTTGAGTATCATTTTTTCGAAAAGCGAAATTTCCTGAAATTGTTGATTTCGTCTCCGTACCTCTGGCACTTTGAAAACGAGCAACTGGCCCACAGTGGCGTTGATATGATCCACCGGGTTCCTGGGGATCGGATAATTGTTCGGTTTAGGCTCCTGAGTCGGTGCTTTATGCGTCACCGGTTTCAACACTTCCTCGCATTGTCCGATTCCTTGATAAACGACACGTTTCACTCTGATCGAAGGGTAGAGCACCTCTCGCAAGAGATTGCTGGGGTCTCCGTCCTTGTCTGCCATCAGAACCTGGATATTTGTAATAATTTGTATTAATATTAATTTGTTTATAATTTATCAGTCAAAAATTAATAATTTCGATGCGATTTTAATTTCTTTTTTTAGAAAACTTTAATTTTTAGTTATTTAAATTCTCAGTCTCGTTAAAAAAAATATCGAAATTGAAGAAAAAAAAGGATTTTCACATAAATTAATTCTAAGCGGTATAAAAAAAATTGTTTAAAAATATGAAATATCAAACGAATTCCAAAATCTTCTTTTTCTCCAAAAAAATATTTTAATAAAATTGAAATTTTGCTACTCACGTGCAACAACTTGTTGATTTCCTTTTTCGGACATTCGCTACCACGTGGAAGACTGTCGTTGGTCCATGTGAAGATCGCTTGGTCGTTTTCGATGTCGATCGAACGTACCGTGATGTGACTGGGATCGCTGTCACCGTATAATTCCGCCAAACTGCGAAGAACCTATGGAAAGTCGGGATTTTAGGAAATTCAATATAGGAAATTTCCAAAAATTTATTATTTTAAAATTATTATTTAAATTTATATGAAGGAAAATTTATTATTTATATGAAAGAAAATTACCTTGAGTTCCCAATCGACATTCGTAGGGAATTCGTTGCGTTTCTCGATACGCAAATAAATGCTGAATTCGTGATTGACGGTACGACTGTGTTTGTGTTGCTGTACATGAATATCCAAGCGATCAGAAACGTTCAATCCCTCGCTATCGGAAGCCACGAGTTTGTAGTCCCAAGTTGAAATGTCGTTTTCCAATGGTCTGGAAGAAAAAAAAAATTATTAATTAATAATAATAATAATTTCAATGTTTGAGGAATTTTTTTTTACTTATTTTTTATGAATATAGAAATTACGGAAAATAGAATTCAAGAGAAATCAAGATTGTCTTATTTAAAAAATAAAAAATTAAATTCACGAGATTCCACTTCAACGGAAACACCAAAAAATCAAAATTCTATCGTATAAAAAATAAAAAATGCAATTCCCAGAATTCCAATTCAACAAAAATACCAATAAAATAGGATTGCACTGTATAAAAATATAAAAAATGAAATTCGCATTGTGAAAATATATAGAAAATATAGAAAATAGAATTCGTAGGATTCCGATACAACGGAAACCCCCAAAAAATCCAAATTCCATCGTATAAAAAATTGAAAATGGAATTCGCAGGATTCCAATTCAACAGAATCACCAAAAAATCCAAATTCTATCTTATAAAAAATAGAAAATGAAATTCGCAGGATTCAAATTCAACAGAAACCCGGAGAAATCCAAATTCCAGCATACAAAAAATCGAAAATACAATCCGCAAAATTCCAATTCGGCAAAAGTACCAAAACCCACGATTTCCAAAATAAAAAAATTAAAAAAAAAGAAACCCAACGCTTACAATCCATAAACTTCCTGAGTATGGGGGTTGAACTGCAACCAATGCGTGCTCTTGAGCGGAGCATCTTGCAGGTACAGACTCAGCTTCAGCTTCCTGGTGTTTCCATCCTCCAGGTCGCTGAAAGTGTTCTCGGGAATGAAGAAGCTCAGGAGCTTTCCGGCGGTAATCGGGATCTTCTTCAATCGTTTGTCCTGCCTCGGTGGGAAATTGTGGACCCCGTATTCTATTTTCTCCGTAGTCGTGCTCGTCGTTGTGCTTCTCGTCGTCGTGGGCGTGGTACCCAGAGTCGTCGTGCTCGGGGTTGTCGTAGGGGTAGTTCCCGGGGTGGCAGTAGTCGTAGGGGCGGGAGTTGTACCAGTAGTGGTCCTAGCGGTGCTGGTAATTGACACGTCAGGGACGACAATTCTTTCCGTAGTCGTAGTGGAAGTCGAAGTACTGGTAGATTCCGGTGCTGCGGTGGTGGTTGTTGTTGTTGTTGTTGTTGTTGTGGAGGTTCCTGGGGTTGTTGGAGTAACAGTGGACGTCGAAGGGGTAGTAAAAGCTCCAGGAATCGTAGTTTCTTCGCCGACCTGGGTGAAAATTGGAAAATAAAAAGAAATATTAGAATTAATTCAAATGTTAATCAATTTATTATTTTTTTGGGGGAGAGGGGATTTTTTAAAAAACAATTTTTTTTTCTTTCAACCCCCTTCATGCTGCATTAGAAGACACAAGGGATATTTTTATAAACAATTTAAGGCCGATTGTCAACCTTTATTTATTATTATTATTATTATTGTTACTACTATTATTATTATTATTATTATTATTGTTGTTATTATTATTATTAATTAATTGCCAATTATTAATTAAATTAGGAATTCATTATAATTTATTAATTAAAGATTGTCGATTAATATTTAAAAAATTGAAAAATATAATAATTTATTTTCAAATATCTCTGAAATTCCGGAATTCGAATGAATCGAAATTAAAATTTGGAAAATTACACTTTGCGTGATTAGAAAACAAAAAATCAAAAGTTAATCAAATTAAAACTAATCAATAAAAAAAAATCCTAGTAAAATATTTCATTGATACGTAGAAAAATTTTTGTTGAGACACCAGAAATTGGAAATTGATAAAAATTCTCCCAAAAATTCGTCGTTCCTCGAGATTAGGGACTAAAAACAAAAAATAAATAAATAAAAAATAAATTCAACCGATACAATTTCCCACAAAAATAATAAATATTAAAATAAAAATCCATCACAAAGCCGGACGTTCACTTGGAAAAAATAGACAAGGACGAGACGATATACGTGATACAGAGAAAAAAAAATAATAAAAAAAATAAATAAATAAATAAGCGATGAACGAGAAACGGAAGACGAGAATCTGGTAAAGTAGAAGCGTGTTTTTGGAGAGAAAAGAGAGAGAGAGAAAAAAAAAGGAAGCATGAATTTGTTCTTAAGCGAAAAGCAATTTTTCTCGGTTACCTCTTCTTCAGTAGTGTTCGGTACAAGCGCAACGGTGGACGTTAGTTCTGGACTTCCAGCGGATGTTCCAGCAATGGACTGAGTAGTGACGTTTATGGGAATAATTGTGGTATGTTCTGAAGGAACCGCGGGGACTAGAGTACTTTCGAGTTCGGGGTCGAGTTTCGACCTGGCGTTGCTCTCCAGGGTGGTACTGGTACCGGCAATGGTACTTTCCGATTTGGACGAGTCCGTCGTCGTCGTCGTCCTCGTCGTCGTCGTCGTCGTCGTTGTTCCAGAGGGTGACGACGACGTTACCGGTACGATCGTCGAAGCGACACTCGGCAAATTCGTCGTATCGTTACCGATATTCACGTTATTCGTATTTATTGTAGATGTTGGGATCGGTTTGGCTGTTTCTGCTTGGATCGTTGATGATGATGATGATGGACTTGGTGTGGTTGTACTTGTTGTTGTACTTGTTCTGCTTGTAAGTTGCGTAGTACTTGTCTGCGAAATTGTTAGTAAGATGCCGGATGTATGACAGCGCGAGAAATTATTGTTAGTTACATCAATGTATTTTTTGTATATATATATATATATTTTTTTTTTCACCCTCTAAAAATTAAAAAAAAATATATATATAATTTTTTTTAATAATTTTTTTTAAATAGAAATTATTGAAAAAATATTTTTTTAAAAATAATTTTCTTAAAAATTAAAAAAAAAAATACATTATATATTTTTTTTTAATTTCTAAATTAAATCTAAAAATTGAAAAAAATATATATGTATATATATACAATATTTTTTTTTTTAAATTTTGAATTTTGAATTATTAAAAAATATATATATATATTTTTTTTAATTTTTAAGAAAATTATTAAGAAACATATTTTTTTTATAATTTATATTTTTTTTAAGATTATTTTAAAAATATATATATACAAAAATATATATATATTTTTTCTAATGTATATATTTTTGTATATATACATATAAAAAAATATATACAGAATTTCGTGTTGGAGACTATAATCCTACTTTTTTTCACTTTTCTTCAAAGTATTTAGCCGCAGAGTGAATCTGTGCAGCGGATTTTGTTTGAAAGCCAAAAAAAAAAAGAACGTTTAGTTTGATATCCGGTTTTTGAGAATAGACTATTCACAACAGAGAGTAAGATATAAACGCTTGGGAAGCATGATATTTTTTTTTTTAAATGAAGCGTCAATGTACAGACAATGGAACGAAACGTAAAAGCTGGATAAAGATTTCCGTTGAAATCGAAAATGTTAGAGACGGAAAATAAAAAAATGAAATGTGCGCATAAAATTAGAGTATTTACCGGAGACGGTGTCGTTCCATTTGGTTCAGGTAAAAGTACAGGCCTTCTGGGCGCGATTTCATCCTCGTCGATTTCATCCTGAAGGAAAATCAAAGTTACCGTTATTTCGTGTTTTTGTAACGTTAAATTTTTGACAGAATTCTCGGATTATTGTAATTAAAGTAATTGTATCGCTTTTTCGTGATAATTATTTCTTGTGATTTTTTTTTTTTAAATCACAAAATTATTTTTTGTGAATGTCATTTTGGCAATTATTTACTTCAAAGTAAGCATTTATTGAATAATTTAGTCTCGCTTTGTAAGAATATTAGTGAAATTTTTGTAATTTATTTTGTAATTTATTTCGAGTTATTGATTTATTAAGAATTTTGTGGATTTTCAAAAAAATATTCGAAATGGAGGAAAATTGATATTTTGAAAATGGAAATTCCGTATTTTCTTAAATTTACGTATTATTCGATTTAAAAATGGAGGAAAAAAAATAGAAATATAATTATTAATATAAAAAATACTATTTTTTTCTTGTCAGTTCCATTATTTTTGGAGATTCCTTCTTTTTTTTGGTAATAGAATATTTAAAAAATAATTTCGAAATCGAGCAAACTTAAATTTTTACCATAAAAATTTCTTCCCTTTTTTCAAATCCCCCATTTCTAAATTTAAAAAACCCCAAAGAAATCCATTAAAATATATTTTTTAAAAATACAAAGCCACAATTTGTACCTTAATAATGGATTCCTCGCCGTGATGATGCCTATGGGGGTGATCCGGTATAGGAACATTATTCTCTCGGGCGGCGACTCCGTCGACAAATGGATTTTCGGTAATCCCTTCGTTATTTTTATCAAAATCTTCGTCCTCCTCCTCGTAATCTCCCTCGTAATCGTCATCGTAAGTCTCGAAGTCGTCGGGGTTCTCATAATCGCCCGAACCGGTTTCTCGGCGATTTCTTAACAACGACGTGGTGTCCGTTTTGACTCTCCACAGCAGCACCGGAAGCTGCAACACCTCAGCCAAAGTCCCATCTTTCGCCTGATCCTTGATCTGCTTCAACAAGTCCGCCTGGTGCCTCCATAAATGACCGTCGCATCCAACCTGATAAAAAAAAAATCGACAATTCAATTATTATTTCCCTTTTTTTTTCAAAATTAAATATTAGGTTTTCGAAAAAATTCCATTTTTTAAAATCCAAATTATGGGAATATCGTGTTTTATTTTTTTCTATGGTTTTTTATCTCCCCCTCGTGGAAGAATGGGGTTTCGAAGAATAATGATTTACCTGCCACTGAAATTAAATTATAATTTTTCTTTTCTTCTTTTCAAAATTCAATTTTTTTAAATCCAAATTATGGGAATTTCGTGTTTTATTTTTTTCTATGGCTTTAATTTTCCCTTCGTGGAAGAATGGGGTTTCGAAGAACAATGATTTACCTGACACTGAAATTAAATTATTATTTTTCTTTTTTTCCCAAGATTCTATTTTTTAAAATAGAAAAAATAGAAAAACAAATTCTATTTTTTTAAATTCAAATTATGGGAATTTCGAATTTTCCTCTTTCTATGGCTTTTATTTCCCCTTCATGGAAAAATTGGATTTAAAAAAAAAATGATTTACTTGCCACTGAAATTAAATTATTATTTTTCTTTCCTTTTTTCAAGATTCTATTTTTTAAAATAGAAAAAAATTCCATTTTTTAAAATACAAATTATAGGAATTTCGAATTTTCCTCTATTTTATGGCTTTTATTTCCCCTTCGTAGAAAAATGGGATTTCGAAGAAAAATGACTTACCTGCCACTGAATGGCAGTTACATGTTTTTCCTTGCGATGCTTAACATTTCCAGGTCCAGTTAGAATTACAGATGAGTCATGAGAAAAGTCTTCTTTGTTGCTTAATGAATGGATGGAGAAGCCACTCTGCGAAAAAGTCAAAAGAATCAGTCGTCTCTCATTTTATTTTTTATTTTTTATTTTATTTTATTTCATTCTGCCATTGTTTTTTGGGTTTCTTTTTGATGCGAAATTTACATGAATGCGAATAAATTGAGTACGCAATGAAAGAAATGATATTTTATTTAAATTTCAAAAGAACTCCCCTTAACACGGAGTCAACTAATTAGGACAAAAAAGGGTAAATAAAAACTGCTGCTTGGTTTCATTCTAGAAATGCTGGTCGACTTGTGATAAATCCAAAGTTTACGGAAATGCACGTGAAAAATAACGCAAGAATGTGAAAACCAAGAAGAATGTCAATGTTGACCTAATATTTCTCATTCACTAATTATTTTTTTTTCATCTCTTTTTTATTTTTATTTCAATTAAATTTTCATGAGGAAAATGTCAAAGTACTTCAGCAATTGAAATTTCATGCAGTTGCATTTTTTAAAAGCAATTACGCACACCTATGAAATAAAAAAAAACTGTATTAAAATTCAAACAGTTTTCTGAATTTATTAGTTTCCATTTATTATTAAAATATCAAGTTGCTGAATAATTTTTTTTTTTCGATTGAATAATTTTTTTACGTGATAGGAATTTAAAAAGCAAAAGGTGCCATTTATTAGGAAATTTTGGAATTTTTCTTCATGAAAGTGCATTTTTTTCTCTTTTTTTTTCATATAACGAGAAATTAGTGTTAAATAAAAAGAAATAGGTACCGTATGCAGTCCAAGAAAACCGGCCAAGTTTTCCAGAGCTTCCACTTTCGTTTGAGGTCTCAAAGTTTCGAATTTGACATCCAAAAGCAATGTCAAAAGAGTCTGATCCTCGTCGTGTTCGCAATGCGACTGAAAAAAGACAAAAATATGTTGTTAGATTTTGTTGAAAATTATTTTCTTGTTAAATATTTTATATCAGAACAAAAAATAGAATTGATTAACTTTTTGATTATTAATTTTTTTTTTTTCTTGGAGGGGAAATAAATATTCTTTAGATTTTCTAGTTGAAGAGAATAATAATAATAATAATAATAATAATAATAATAATAATAATAATAATAATAATAATAAATGAAACTTCTTTGTTTTTCTAATGCTTCCTAATAAGCGTAAACCCGACAAGGCAATCGAAATTTCATAACGAGATGATTTATTCGACAGGAAATTTATGTGACAGAAATTCTTAAGTGTGTTGGTTTCATTTACAAGATGTATCCAATTGGCATCAATCAGGAGCTGTCCGAAGACATAACATCTTTTACGAGATTCAAATTCAAAGCAATAAACTTTCATTTTACAACGTCCAATTTAACGCTCCTTTGTAATCGGTATCGATGGGACGGATATTAGAATATATTTCTATTTTAAATAATCGACAATTACTGCTTTATTTTTTTTGTTTCTATTTTTTTTTAGTAATTATTAATTTTATGAATTTCTATTTTTCTTTATTAATTTATAATATCCTTTTTTATATTTTGAAGTAACTCAATATTAGAAATTTTTTTATTGTTTATTAAAAATGGCGAGGATTCGAATTTATACTTTTTTTTTTCTTATTTTATAAATTCAAACCAATATTTCTTTTTCGATAGAACATTTTGCAGGTAAAAAGACTAGATGCTCTGAGATTGAAAATTCCATGAAGTGGAAATTTGGAGAATAATCTTTTATTGTAATTTCGAATTATGAATTTTTTTTGAAAGAAATTATTTTTGATTAAATTTCGATTTCTCAAATTATTAATTTTGAGGGAGAAAAAGAAAGAGGCGAATTTTTCAAACGAATCGAATATCAAGAAACTATTTTTCAAAAAGTTGAAAACCAATATTCCTTCAATAAATAATCGCCAATACTCACATTTCCGTCTTTGTGTCTGAGTTCCTCGCGTTTCTCCGGTATCACTTGAATTACAAAACTGTCTTTGGCACTGTCTCTGTACTTTCCGAAGGCTTTAACGATAACATGATGTTGTCCAACATCTTTTCTCGAAGGGACACCCGATAAAGTTGAAGCCGGGTCGTCCCACGACAACCACGACGGCAATATTCTACCATTTATTCCCTTCACCTGCAAAAAATTTTTTCATTAATTTTAATATCGGGTACATACTTTTAAAATTCAATATTTTTAAAAATTTCAAATTTTCAAAATTCAATATTTTTAAAAATTTCAAATTTTTAAAATTCAATATTTTTAAAAATTTCAAATTTTCATAATTTTTACGTCACCGTCAGGAAAAATATTTATTTTTAATTGCCCTTGAAAATTGAATTACAAGTGAGCAACGATTAATGAATTATCGTTAATCCGCAATTAATTTTGCAAAATTATTCGATTTTCGAACTTTTACCTCCAATTTGCCGCGGAACTGATCAATTAGAAAATTTCTAATTACCGTTACCGATTTTATTGGACGATTTTTTTCAATTACCTTCCGTATCCGCTATTATTTTGAAATTTATCCTTTAACGAGAGGGCTTTAAAACAGAGACTTTTTTCTCTCGCTCTCTCGTTCCGTTTGTTTTTTTCTTTTTTTTTTGTTAGTTTTTACTTTTATTCCGCCATATCAAAGGATTTAAAGACAAACAATGCTCAAGTGGACTGAAACGAACGAAATCCATTTCAATGGATTCTCTCTTCTCCTACTACAACGAAACAAGGTAGAACTTGAAGCAAGAGATAAAAAGTTTTCTAGATACACCACGAGGATAAGTCCATTTAAGTCAGTGAAATTCATGGTTTCTACCATCTACCGTCCGTTTAACATTTAAATTATGGAAGGTTCGCTCCGGCTTGGTTTTTTTTTCTTTTTTTAATCCAAATGTAGTAATTTTTAGAGAAGACTTTGGAGTTGTTTTTCAGAAAAAAAAAAGAAGGAGATAAACTTGGAAGAAAATCAAATTACTAATAAGGTTTAATTATTTTGGTAGGAAATTTTCTTTGTTAGAAAATTGGAAATTTGGGATTTCGAGTCAAGAGCAATGAAATTTAATTTTGTTTAAAATTAGGAAATTTGCGAAATTTCGAATTTCGAATAATGTGTAGTTGAATTTTTTTTTAATCCAAATCTAGTAATTTTTCGAGAATTTAGGAAATTTGTTTTGTTTGAAAATCAGGAATTTTGGGATTTCGAGTCAAGAGCAATGAAATTGATTTGGGGGGGGGGGGGGGGGGGGTCATAGGGGTAGCAAGGACTTACAAACTTTCTTTTCTCACCTCGTAGTGGTCCACGTTTCCCACAAACGCCTGTTTTGGGATTTTCATCTTGAAGACGTGGCCCACGATTGCGGGTGCATCCGCCAACCCCCAGTATTTCTGAACTTTGCGTTTCTTGACTTCCGCCTTTTCATGCTGATGCGGGCGATAGGGGTGATTATTATTGTTGTTGTTGTTGTTGTTGTTGTTTGTGGGTAAATTCGAAGACGATGGAGCCGCGGCCGAAGTGACCGTGGTGTCCTCGCCGATGTCGTCGAACACCAAATCATCTTCTTGGAGCGTTAACCCAAGCGTTAATGGCAAAAGGATTGCGAACGTGAGCAGCAGCGGGGCTTTCATCTTCTGGATATTTTACTCACGTTTTATCATACCATGCTGCACCTTCTTGCACCTGCAACAAAGGGACGAAGTTTCTTCGTGAATTTTTGTGTATTAGAATTTTCATATTTTTTTTAAATTTTATTTATTAAAGTATGGAAATTTCATTTTTTGGTTTTATTAAAATATAGAATTTTCATTTTTTATTTTATTAAATTATAGAAATATTCTTATTTGAAACATTAATTTTCACCCCATTTTCGGGGGAAGGCAAAGGTATGCCCAAAAAATTGGACTTTTGGAAAAATTTTTTTTTTGAACTTCGGGGGACCCATATTCGATGTATTTTTTTCCGAGGAATCCATTTTCATTGTCAAAATTTCCAAAATACAATACACCAAGAATTGACTCGTGCAGGTTCTGAAATAACCAACGTGGACGTGTGTGTGTGTGTGTCTCTGTCTGTGTCTGTGTGTCTCTCTCTCTCCCTCTGTGTGTGTGTGTGTGGAATGAGCCGGCGAAGTTTATGAAAAAAGGGTTATTAATAATACCGAAGCCTGTAAGATTGTACCCATTTGTTTGTGAGTACGGCACAGGTGCAGCAAAGGTGCGCGTTTGTTTGCCAGGCTCTACACTTGGTCTTTACATTTATAGACTTTGGGAAAGGAACAGTCAGATGCGGAACAGACGCGGAGGCGCCTCGCCATGCCGATAGAAATGTGTGTTCAAGGGTTCCTCCACTTCGTCTTCTTCCATGCAATGGAAATGCTGGTATATCATTGAATTCCATCGCTATGCATGGCCCAGATTCCCCGAGTCTTCCTTTATGACATCGTTCTTGTCAGACTTTAGCTACTTGTTTACCGCATTCGCTCGCTTTTCAGCCTCGAGGGCTAGCGCGTATGGCCAAAGTCTGGGCTTCCTTGTCGCTAAGCTCCGTTTTTGTTTTTGTTTTTTTTTCGCTTATGGGGAAATTTCGTTATTTTTATAAAATTATTATAGAAAAGATAGATGGATTTTTGTAGCTTGGAAATAATTGATTGATCGATTGATTGATGGATTGACTGATTGATTGGCGATGGTATGGCAATATTTTCAGACTTGCGCTGTATTTGCAACTTATTTTTAATTTTTTTTGTTGGAAATAATTGATTGATTGATTGATTGATGGATTGGCTAATTGATTGATTGATTGATTGATGGCAATGGATTGACTGATTGATTGGTGATGGTATGGCAATATTTTTAGACTTGCGCTATATTTGCAACTTATTTTTAATTTTTTTTTTTTTGGAAATAATTAATTGATTGATTGATGAATTGGCTAATTGATTGATTGATTGATTGATGGCAATGGATTGACTGATTGATTGGTGATGGTATGGCAATATTTTCAGATTTGCGCTGTATTTGCAACTTATTTTTAATTTTTTTTTGGAAATAATTGATTGATTGATGAATTGGCTAATTGATTGATTGATTGATTGATGGATTGACTGATTGATTGGCAATGGTATGACAATATTTTCAGGCTTGCGCTGTATTTTCAACTGATTTTTAATTTTTTTTTTGGAAATTAATTATAGACAGATAATAATTGATGAATTATTATTAATCTGCAATTCGTTTTTCAAAATCGCTCGAAATTGGAATTTTGAATAATTCTGAGTTTTATAATTCTTTTTTTAATTCCAAAACTTTCCGTCACTCTTTGAAAAAATACTTATTTTATAATACCCTTGAAAAATAATTACAAAGACAATTAATTATTTAATTGTCACGAATCTGAAATTAATTTCCAAAATTCAATTTTCGTTCAATTTCCTAATTTATTCAAGGTTCGAATTTTTGAAAATTCCACATTTTCGCATTTTCAATCTCTATTAGGAAAAATTCTTATTAATAAATTCCTTTGGAAATAAACTTATAGAGAACGGACAATTAATTAATTATCATCAATCTCCAATTAATTTCCAAAGTTATTTAACATTCAAATTTTTCGAAATTCCAAATTCAAAATATTTTTGAAAACGAATTACGAATAATTACAATTAATTAATTATCATCAATTTCCAAAATTATTCAAGATTCGAATTTTTCAAAATTCCACATTTTCGCATTTTCAATCTCTATTAGGAAAAATCCTTGTTAATAAATTCCTTATTTACAAAATTCCATCTGGAAATAAATTACAAGCAAGTGACAATTAATGAATTATTCCCAAGCCGCAATTGGGTTCGAAAATTATCCCGAATTCGAGTTTCCCGTAATTCCAAATTTCCGTAGGTCCGGTGCCTATCGGGAAAGAGCCTAATTGGGGAAAATTAATGATTCCATCGAATTGAATTGACTTAAAATGAAGTGAAACGAAAAAGTCCGAATCGGGATAAACGACGCGGCAGAATAAACCGATCAGCATTTGAAATGATCGAAATTCACGCTAATTAGCGCGTTTGCCTTCCTCTCTCGTTCCAGACTCCGGGCGAAATTCACGAGGTGCTAATAACTGCACCTATTGACCCATTTTACCCGAGCCCCCATCGCGGAGTCGAAAATAGAGCGAAATTTCCGGACGAATCCCAGACTGGAGCCATACTTTCATCGTCACGTGGACGAATTTGCCAAAATCGCGAGTGCCGATGAAAGTCAGTCCGTGGCGGATTTTTTTTTTTTGCCGTGTCTCGGAGGATCCAGACTTTTGCTGGACTTGGAACTGAAAATAAAGTAAAATTTCCGGACGAATCCCAGACTCGAGCCATACTTTCATCGTCACGTGGACGAATTTGCCAAAATCGCGAGTGCCGATGAAAGTCAGTCCGTGGCGGATTTTTTTTTTTGCCGTGTCTCGGAGGATTCGGACTTTTGCTGGACTTGGAACTGAAAATAAAGTAAAATTTCCGGACGAATCCCAGACTCGAGCCATACTTTCATCGTCACGTGGACGAATTTGCCAAAATCGCGAGTGCCGATGAAAGTCAGTCCGTGGCGGATTTTTTTTTTTTTGCCGTGTCTCGGAGGATCCAGACTTTTGCTGGACTTGGAACTGAAAATAAAGTAAAATTTCCGGACGAATCCCAGACTCGAGCCATACTTTCATCGTCACGTGGACGAATTTGCCAAAATCGCGAGTGCCGATGAGAGTCAGTCCGTAGCGGATTTATTTTTTTTTGCCGTGTCTCGGAGGATTCGGACTTTTGCTGGACTTCGCCTGAACCGGCTGGAACGAAATTTTGGAAAGGATGGAATTTTTTTATTTTTCCAGGATGTATGAATGATACAAAGCGAGCTCCCAAAGTGTACGGAAGGGTGCGCGGCAGCTCGATCAATATCAAAGGGCGTCAGTTTGCCAGAAATATCGGAGAAGAATTGAATTTCCTTTTGAACTGCTCATGCAAAGTATGTAAAGTGTCTTTTGCCTTCGCGGGTATCGTCTCATTTCCAATGAGTTCCTATTCCATTTCGATTTCGTACCCGAGGGACCGCGAGAAGGGAAGCTTTTTCTAGTTTTTTTTTTTTTTTAAAGGAAATATTGACATTTTCCCGAGCAATTTTTTTAGGAAAGAAGGAAATAATTGCGATGGGATAAAAGTCTGGGCTAGACTATGGCCATACTTTGGTTCCCATTTGGTTCAATATTAATAGAAATTTAATGGTATTGAAAAAAAAAAAAGAAAATGTAATTCTATAATCGAATACTTGCGCCAGACTGTGGCCATACTTTCATTTAAATCGAAATTTCTTTAATAATTTAAATAAAAATCGTACTTCAAATTGGCTGGATTTCAAAGTATGGCGATAGTCCGCGATGGACTCCAGAATATCACAAAATAAATCCAATCCCATACTCGAATATCTGGGCCAGACTGTCGCCATACTTTCATCCCTCATACGGTCAATTTTAATTTAAATCGAAATATTTCCAATAAAATCATTCAAATTGGCTGGGTTTCAAAGTATGGCGATAGTCCGCGATGGATTCCAGAATGTCACAAAATAAATCCAATCCCATACTCGAATATCTGGGCCAGACTGTGGCCATACTTTCATCCCCCATAGGCTCAATTTTAATTTAAATCGAAATATTTCCAATAAAATCATTCGAATTGACTGGATTTCAAAGTATGGCGATAGTCCGTGGGACGCCACACTGGAAATAGCCTGTGAGTGGGGAAAATTCCTGGAAATGCTGGAGAAGAAAGAAGATGCGAAGAAAAAAAAGGAGAAAAAATGTCTCGGTGGCGGCTGATTTAACGCGAACAAGGGTTCTTATTATTCGAAGAAAAAAAAAGACACCCCCAAATGAAGTTTCTGCATGAGCCTGATAACGATGACGAGAGAGAGAGAGAGAGAGAGAAAAAAAATGGGAGAATGAGGAAGAAACGCGCTCTTTCTTCGCTGAACAACGTTACAATGCAACCCTTGTTGTTTTTCAAGATACGAAATGAGTTCTTTGATGGCGGGGCTCGGCTCGGGTCGACTTTTCGAAATTGATTAGACGGAACCGGGAACTCTCGCCGGCTCGTTATCGGTGCCGGCCGTGATTTGGGTTACTTATGCGCACGTATTATCATTCGATTCAGCATTTCTCATTTCGCTAAGTGTACGTATGCAGGCGGGCAGGTAGGCATTCATCCTCCTGTGCACACGCTCGATGCGATACCACAGAGAGACTTCCCCGACCGTGAGCAAAAGATCTGCCAAATCAGCGGATCAAAAATCTCTGCCTTCAGCGTTTCCAGGCCTGGGAGTAATTATCCCCTCGTACATGTGTACGTTCGAAGTATGGCGAGAGTCAGTTTCGGTCAGTTCTCGAAGTTGGGGAATAACGGGGTTGGAATGGAAAGTATGCCAAGGGTCTGGCGTGGAGTCCAGTCCAACCGCAAGGGACGTCATATTTTTGTATTTCGACGAAGTCCTGGCCCAGACTGTTGCCATACTTGGAGCCAAAAAATTGTGGTTTTGGAATCTTGGAGATTCAAAGTACGGAAATGTGAAAGTGGGAATTTTGAATTGTTTCTGGGTGATAATTTGAAATTTTGAAATTTGGGGTGGGAGGGTTGGAAACGGTAGGAATTCGAGCCCAGACTGTTGACATACTTGGAGACAAAAATTTTAATTTTCGAGTTTTGCCAAGATAAAGCTTAGAAATGGTAGAGCAGCAATTTTTTGGTAAAAATTTGAAATTTAGAATCGGAAGCTTCGAAATTCTAGAAAATCTGGCCCAGACTCTTGCCATACTTGGAGACACAAATTTTAATTATCAATTTTTGCCAAATTTGAGCCTAGAAATGATAGAGCAGCAATTTCTTGGCGAAAATTTGAAATTTAGAATCGGAGGCTTCGAAATTCTAGAAAATCTGGCCCAGACTCTTGCCATACTTGGAGACACAAATTATAATTTTCGATTTCTCCCAAAATAAAACCTCAAAACGATGGAACCGCAGCCATTTCTTCGTGAAAATTCGAAATTAGGAAATCGTTGCCTGGAGAAATGCTATAATACCTGGGCCAGACTGTTGCCATACAACCACAGAACTGTTCGTGGAAGTAAAAAGCCACTTTGAATGGGGAAAATGCGTGAAAAGGAAACGCGGAAGGACGTGCAAGGGAATGATCGACGCCTACGATCTATCAAAGAGGGTGTCAAGAGGCAGGTTTGTAAAAAAAAAAAATATGTTGATTTTCTTTTTCCACATGGAGTAACGGAAACGTATTTAATTCTTTCCTGTGGCTCTTCCCAGGGGGTGGTTTCCACCCCCTCAGTGTTTATTCATCCTTCCTTTTGCCTTTAAACTTCGGGTTTTCCTTCTGAAAGCATCCGCGGAATAACCACTGCTTTCTAAAGGTGCGGGTGGAAATACACACATACGTGCTCATTGACACACACACACACACACACACACACACACACACACACACACACACACACACACACACACACACGTACACGCATACATAGACACACAGGAGACCATGATGAAAACGGGGTTAAAATCCTCGAACGTCATTAGTGCGAGAGCTCGTTTCTAAGCTGTTCTTGTATCTCACACACACACACACACACACACACACACACACACACACACACACACACACACACACACACACAAAAACACACACACTTTTGTATGTATGTGTATTTGCTAGGGTTTTGCGCACACACACAAATTTGTATGTATGTGTATGTGTATTTGTGTGTATGAGTGTTTGCGTGGGTGTGTGGGTGTATATGGTTACGTTTTACGCACGCTTCTGGAAACACGGTTGTAGTTTCCTTTAGGAAAAAGGAAAGGAGAACAAGAACTTTACGAGCTCGAAAGAAAACGGAAGTACATTGTACGAATGAAAGTACCAGAAACTGGGGAATTTGGCCCCAAGGCGGACCGAGTATGGGCCAAGTTTGGAATGGGATCCTTATCTGTCCGGTTTCTCGCCTTATTTGAGAGGTACCTTGAAATTCGAGATTCGAGGCTTGGAAATATCGAGGGAATTAGATCCGGCCCAGACTGATGCCATACTTGAAAGTGAAGATTGTGGTTTTGGAGTTTTGGGAAATTAAAGCCCGTGAATGATAGAGAAGCAGCTATTTCTGGGCCATATTTTCAAATTTTTTGGGATTTAAGGCTTGGAAATCCCATGGAAATAAAATCCCGCCCAGACTGTTGCCATACTTGGGAGTAAATATGTATTTAGTAAGGGGAAACTGTCCAGAATTTGTGGGATTTGTACCAAATGACCCTCGTACCCTCTGACGTCATCGACCATGGACATGCCATACTTGACGGTCGATAGTATGGCGAAAGTCTCGATGACCTATACCTCTGCCGTACCCCTTCGTGCCCTAAGAGAGCAAATATAGCGCTGAATGTATAAAATTACCCACAACACGACTGCGAGAGAATTTGTGCAGGGGATATCGCATGCACGCCATGCAATTAGCGTAATTGCTCGGAGTCGTAATTGCTGTTCAATCGAGCAAGACAACATGTCCGTAGAGACTCATCATCCACTTCCCCTTTTCTTACTTACCGTTTACTTACTTTATTTTACTTTACTTTACTTTACTTTGCTTTGCTTTGCCTCAACTCACCTCTTGTTCGTTGCCTAGACTGTTTCCTGCATCTTTGCATTCTAAGAATTGCAAAGTGTTTCTCTTAAAGAGGAAATCCCAAAATTTCCAAATATGGCCCAGAAATTGCTGCTTTTCTATCATTTCTGGACTTGGATGTGACAAAAATCGAAAATCACAATTTTTATTTGTAAGTATGGCAACAGTCTGGGTTAGATTTTATTTCCATGGGGTTTCTAAGCCTCGAATTCCAAAATTTCAAAATATGGCCCAGAAATTGCTGCTTTTCTTATCATTGTGAGCTTTAATTTGACAACAGTCGAAAATTACAATTTTTTTTACTTCCAAGTATGGCAACAGTCTGGACTGGACTTGTTTTCCATGGGATTTCTAAGCCCCAAATCCCAAAATTTCAAAACATAGCCCAGAAATTGCTGCTTTTCTACCATTTCTGGACTTGGATGTGACAAAAATCGAAAATCACGATTTTTATTTGTAAGTATGGCAACAGTCTGGGCTAGACTTTTTTTCCATCGGATTTCCAAGCCTCGAATCCCGAAATTTCAAAACATGGCCCAGAAATTACTGCTTTTCTATCATTTCTGGAGTTTGATTTGACAAAAATCGAAAATCACAATTTTTATTTCCAAGTATGGCAACAGTCTGGGCCAAATTTGATTTCCCGAGAATTCCTAAGTCTCGAATCCCAAATTTCAAACTATGGCCTAGAAATTGCTACTATTCCATCACTTCTGGGCTTTAATTTCCCAAACTCCAAAACCACAACCTTCGGCTCCGAGTATGGCATCAGTCTGGGCCAGATCTAATTTCATAAATATGTATATTCATAAAAAAATTATATTTATATAATTTTTTTTTATATAACCAGAATAGCATTTTCTGCGAGCCCAAAAAATACAGTATCCGAGGAAAGGCAAAGCTCCTGGAAAATCATCCTGGAATTGGAGGGGCAAAAGGTTCGAATGGTCGGGAATAAATATTCATAAACTTCTCGATGCCAGATTTTTTTTCCTCCCTCAAGTTTTTTTTTTCTTCGTTCCTCGGAGACTTATTTTTTTTTTTTGCGCCCACACGACGATACGATGTAATCTGACACGAGGAGTCCTGTTATCTGGCCGCAGATAAGGAGATTTGAAAAAGTAGAGGACCATAAAACTAAGTACACAGATACACACGTCTTCTTATCGAAATTATATAAAAAGGACCATTTTTTCTTCCCTTTATTTTTTTTTTCTCCCTGGAAATTGGATTTTTCAAACACTTGAATTTCTGCCCCAGAAATTTTCCTATTTTTGTGATTTTTATGGCAGATTTTGGAAATACTTCAATCTCTGTCCCAGATTTTTGCCATACTTCTACTTTTGTGCCAGATTTTTGGAATAATTAAAAATCCATTACAGATTTTAGCCATACTTGAACTTTCCTACAGAAATTTAGGAGAAACAAGAATTCTCGTGGGAAGGGATGGAAGTATGGCAAAAGTCTGCTACAAATTTTATAGAACACACAAGGATTCAATGTTATCTTGTAAAATCTATCCCGGATTTTCGCCATACCTCAAACCCCCATGGAAAAGTTTTGAAAATGATGCAAAAAATTTCGAAAGAAAAATAAAGAAAGAATTTCATCCCAGATAGGAACGCGAGTATGGCCCAAGTCTGGAACGAATTCGATGGGAACGGGGAAGAAGTGCCACGTCGAATTTGCGTGAATCCCCATTCACGCCGCGTGGGTCGCTAGGGTATGCGCTATTGCATTTGTCACAACCAGCGCGGTCTGAACGGAAAGTTTAGCCTCGGTCACCGAGAGTCTGGCGAAGTCTGGCAAAAGTCCGTATCGTAACTACCAGCATATTTAAAAAAAAAGAAAAAAACGGGGTCGATGTAAGTATGGGAAAAGTCTAGAACCAGTTGGCGGTTAACGCGTTAAAAATAAAAGAAGGTACGGAGAGTCACTGTCGAGTGTAATAAAGAGTCGACGAATGAGCTGCGACATCAGTCCCTAGTCCTGGATAATCCCACAGGATGTGAAAAGGATGGAACCTATACTGAAAAGAGAATCTTTCCCGGAGCTGATATATTTCTTTCCTTCTTACAACAAATCTGTCGGTTCCTTTTGAATATTTTTCATTTTCCATCATTTTTACACATTTTTCTCTCTTTTTCTCCTTTTAATAAAAAAAAAAAACGTGCGCGCGCGATTCCTTTCATATCCCTCTCATGCACACGTACACGCGTATTTCTATGTTTGTGTTTCCCACAAATGATAAAAAATAATACATTTTTCTTTGACGGCGAGAAAAAAATTGCTCAAAATTGCTTTTCCACCGTTTCGAGTAATTTGTGTCTTGAAAAAAAAAATCATAAAATAACATGTATCGTAAAATATCGATCAACGGTATGGCCAAAGTCTGGCAAAAGTCCGGTAAAAATGGCGCATCGCGAACACGAGCGTATTTTTAAAAAAGGGAGTCGATGTAAGTATGGCAAGAGTCTGGAACCGGTCACCCAAAGGCTTTCGGACCTTCTAAAAATATTAATCGACTCTGGAAACGACAATTTTTTCATTCGAGTGTCAATTTTCCACGTGTTTCTGACTTCCCCCATACTCTGCGTCCACCTCGGCGAGACTAAGTGGAATTTCGTTCCGGGCAGTTGAATTTTCGAGGTATGTCAAATCCTTTTAAAGCCTCTTTCACGTTGCGTCACACCCTCCACGATAATCTCCTCCATCCATGTTATGTTTATGGAGCCCTTTTGCTCCTTACGTACCTTTGTCTGCCAGTTTGTCCCTTTCAATTTCCTTTCCTTTTTTGTCCTCTTATTTTTTTTTAATCCCTTCCCTTTTTTTTCGTCTCTCGACCTTTCAAACTCGAGTAAAAGCCTATACTTCGGTCGCTGCACTTAAACTTTCCCCTTTTTGTCTTCGATGAGTGCCCAAATTTTCTGCCCGGGAGGGAAGGAAAGAGTTTCAATTTCCAGCAATTTCCCATTTCCCAGCAAATTTCCAATTTTCAAGTAATTTCCCATAAATTTCCGATTTCTCAGCAATTTTCTATTTCCCAGCAACTTTCCATTTCCCAGCAATTTTCCATTTCCAGCAATTTCCCATTTCCTAGCAATTTCCAATTTTCAAGTAATTTTCCAAAAATTTCCAATTTCCAGCAACTTCCCATTTCTCGGCAATTTCCAATTTTCCATAAATTTTCTATTTCTCAGAAATTTCCCATTTCCCAGCAATTTTCCATTTCCAAGCAAATTCCCATTTCCCAGCAATTTCCCATTTCCCAACAATTTCCAATTTCCCATTTTTTTCGGCAATTTCCCATTGCCCATAAATTTCCTATTTCCCAGCGATTTCCCATTTCCTAGCAAACTCCCACTTCCCAGCAATTTCCCATTTCCTATGAAATTTCCAATTTCCCATTTCCCAGAAATCCCAGATCGAGACGATTCGGACTCTTCGCATATTTAGCGTCTACGAGACAAGGGGTTCCGACTGTCGACGAACTGGAGAAGTATTGGACCATAGGTCTGGGGAAAGGGAAACCGAGTGGTCGCACGTTCATGAAGTTGATAAACCGCGGAATTGAATTACACTTTCAGCCAAGTAAGTAAGTATGTACACAGACCGGAGCAGCTGAAAGAACTTTCGTTGGTTTCAAGTCAGACTCACTGGCTGACTGACTGACTGAGTGACTGACTAACTAACTGACTAACGACTCTTTCAAATAGCATTGTTGGCCGACGTTACGTATGTATGTACATACACACTTTGTAGCGCAGTCCAGTGCGTAAAACGCTAAACGCGTAAAGAAGAGCGTTTAACATCTCGTTTGCTCGAACAATGGATCTATTCAAAGAGTTCACACGGCGTTGCTAACAGTCGTTATCACGGTACGAGTTAGAAACCTTCACGACCCGTTAACTCGAGGTTCAAACTTCTCCAGACTTCACTTCACTTTTATCGCGCCATCGTGCTTTAAATTCTCTCTTCCATACATATATGCATGCATGCGTGCATGTTTATATGTATGAATGTATGTATGTATGTATGCATGCATGTATGTATGTATGTATGCATGTATGCATGTATGTATGTATGTGTTTGTATGCATGGGTGTGTGTGTGTATGGGTGTGTGTGTGTGTGTGTGTGTGTGTGTGTGTGTGTGTGTGTGTGTGTTTCACTTTCCACAGACCTTCGGTCCCCATGTAAATGAGAGTCTGGCGACAGTCTTTCGCGGATTTTTGTTTTTAATCAATTCGACGCGAAATTTGCTGGGTATGGAGAAGGTACGGGACAGATTTCGTAGAATCCCATACTTTGCAGCGTGGTCCCAGACTTTTGCTATACATTTGCCATAATTTGATACGTGGTTACGGGTTTTCAGACATACGCCATACTTTTGCTCGGCGCGTGGGCTGAGATTTTTTCCGATCGCCGAGGGAATTTTCTAATTTCCTGACTCTCAATTAGAAGGGCTCGCATGAGAAAGGCATCGATCTGTATAATATCTGGCGTTAGTATGTACCGCATATACATACGGCTCCTATCTATCCAGCCATCGGATGCACGTTGCGAAACATTTTCTGCAACTTTGCTCGTATGCACGCGATGAGCATATTCCGTTCGTTACGCGGCCGTTCCGATATCTCGAAAAATTCCACGGTTTCGTATCCACGCAGAACTCCTGCGCAATTTTCCCCAGACTTTCCCCCAGATGTTTTTCTTTCCATATGGGGTATCTCGGGATCCCACAAAATCCGTCCCAGAATTTTCCCATATTTTTTTATTATCACATGGGGTCCCTCGGGATCCCCAAAAACCCGCCCCAGAATATTCCCATACCTTTTTTTATCACATGGGGTCCCTCGGGATCCCATAAAATCGCTTCCAGAATTTTCCCATACTTTTTTTATCACATGGGGTCCCTCGGGATCCCACAAAATCCGTCCCAGGAATTTTCCCATATTTTTTTATTATCACATGGGGTCCCTCGGGATCCCACAAAATCCGTCCCAGATATTCCCATACTTTTTTTATCACATGGGGTCCCTCGGGATCCCACAAAAACCGTCCCAGAATTTTCCCATATTTTTTTATTATCACATGGGGTCCCTCGGGATCCCACAAAATCCGTCCCAGATATTCCCATACTTTTTTTATCACATGGGGTCCCTCGGGATCCCACAAAAACCGTCCCAGAATTTTCCCATATTTTTTTATTATCACATGGGGTCCCTCGGGATTCCAAAAAACCCGCCCCAGAATAATCCCATACTTTTTTTATCACATGGGGTCCCTCGGGATCCCACAAAAACCGTCCCAGAATTTTCCCATATTTTTTTATTATCACATGGGGTCCCTCGGAATATTGCAAAACCTGCCCCAGATTTTCCCCATACTCGGGATTCTGGGCGAAGGCATTTTCATATTGAATTTTTATGTCCTCGGTTTAGTGTAAATTTAAAACGTGAGGGAATTCTTCGAGAAAATAAAATAAAGCGTTTCCACGGTATCGATAAAAATCGCGGAAAAATGACGGAAACTGTTACGGGACGATATCAAGAATTAATGCAGCATCGGCTGCTATTTTCGAAAGATGCTCGGAGAAATAACAGGTATACGTGTATTCCTCGAACGACCCATAAAACTCCGGATGAGACATAAATAAAAGTCTTTTTAACCGGCTGGAAATTTATAGCGAGCGAGCGAGGAGGCATCGCTGGGTATTTTCGTAAATACCGTATCCATACTTAGTGACTTTTATCGACGTTGCGGAAGCGAGAGACAGACTTTTGGCATACTTTGATCGTCACAAAGCAGCAGAAAAATGCAAAACGTCCCGCGCAGGAATTATGTCGTCGAAGGATTCAAGTATGGCACAAGTCTAGATCCAGCTGGGTCTCGAGACTTTTTGTTTCTTAAAGCATTTCTGGGCTTGAATAAAAAGGCAGTATGGCAAATATCTGGACCAGATATTGCAGAAAAATTTCTGTAAAATGGAATTTTAGAGATGAAATATTTGCCATATTTTTATTTTTTTAAATCTAGAAAAATCGATTTGGGCAGATTTTAAAGAAAAAAAAATGCAAGTATGGCAGGAATCTGGACCAGATATTGCAGACAAAATTCTGTAAAATGGAAATTTAAAATGCAATTTTAGAGATTCAATTTTTGCCATATTTGTATTTTTTAAAATATAGAAAAATGCATTTTGGGCAGATTTTACAGAAAAAAATGCAAGTATGGCAGGAATCTGGACCAGATATTGCAGAAGAAATTCTGTAAAATGGAAATTTAAAACGGAATTTTAGAGATGAAATTTTTGTCCTATTTGTATTTTTAAAAATATGGAAAAATGGATTTGGGCAGATTTTCAAGAAAAAAAAATGCAAGTATGGCAAGAATCTGGACCAGATATTGCAGAAAAAAATTCTGTGAAATGGAAATTTAAAATGCAATTTTAGAGATTCAATTTTTGCCATGTGTGTATTTTTAAAAATATGGAAAAATGGATTTGGGCAGATTTTAAAGAAAAAAAAATTGCAAGTATGGCAGGAATCTAGACCAGATATTGCAGAAAAAAATTCTGTGAAATGGAAATTTAAAATGCAATTTTAGAGATTCAATTTTTGCCATATGTGTATTTTTAAAAATATGGAAAAATGGAACTGGGCCGATTTCAGAGAAAAAAAAAATGCAAACATGGCAAAAATCTGGAATAGATTTCAGAGGCCAATTAAACAAAATGTAAATACTGGGGAAATCTGTGAGAGGTTACAATTTGACATTTCCCATTGAGGAAATGTAAAATTGTGGTATAATTTGAATCCCAAAGGTGGACTGACTATCGTTTCTTTGATTCGAGGCCAAAGTGAAATTCGTTTAGTATTTAAAAAAAAAACGCTTTGATGATACGCTCTGTTGACTCTGTTTCTTGACTCATTCGATTGAACAAGCAATTGAGATTCGAAAAGCATCGGTTCTCTTAATAACTCCGCCTGCCTTAGCAGTAGCAAAGAGGGAATTCAGTCAGATGTTAATTTTAGAAGACTTCATTTCACTTCTTCAATTTGGGTTAAGGTGAAAAATAAAACGGACAATCCGTTTCATTTCGCCTTTATTCTTAAACGTGATCTTATGCCACGATCACCTGCGAGTCGTTCCTCGACAGCCACGGGCCAACGAGTCTATCCCAGACTTCGGTCCGACTCGACTCGACTCGAACAAATTTGAAACTTTGGAAATTTGTATCTCCGAAAGTGTTCAATTTTTTGAAGATAAATGATGGAGTCAAGCACATGTCTGGGATAGACTTCTATCAAATTTGGCCCAAAACCTATACTTTAGAAATTTCAAAGATGAAATTTGTAAGGTTCTCGATGTTAGGAATATTTTCAATTTTGTTCGATGGAAAATCATGGATCGAGCGAACTTCGAGTTCGATGAACAATCGAGTCTAGCTCAGACTTCCACTCGACTCGACTCGACCAAAGCTCGAGCTGAAATATTTGATTTGAAAAAAAGGGATCGAAACTAATCGATGCCAGAAATTTCCTGGACTTTCCTTCGTGAAAAAGTAATTCATTGATTAAATTTAAAATGATAATTAAAATCCAAATTTTTTAAAGATGAATGGTAGAGTCGAACAGAAGTCTATCCCAGACTTCCACTAGACTCGACTCGACCGAAGCTCGAGCTGAAAAATTTTATTTGAAAAAATGGAATCCAAGATAATCGATGCCAGGAATTTTCTGGATTTTCCTTCATGGAAAAGTAATTCATTGAATAAATTCAAAATAATAATTAAAATATAATTTTTTTCAAAATAAATGGTAGAATCGAGCAGAAGTCTATCCCAGACTTCCATTAGACTCGAGTCGACCGAAGCTCGAGCTGAAAAATTTTATTTTAAAAAATTGGATCCTCGATAATCGATGCCAGGAAGAAAAGAAAAAGGAAAGAAAAAAATGTAATTTATAAAAAAGGAAAAAACAAATAAATTTTCCATTCTTTCGATATTTCTTTCTTCGAAAGAAAGTAGAAACGAACTTTATAGTTGTCGGCTTGGAGTTTATGAATAGCCCATTTTCCACTTTGCTACCTTTCTTCCTCACTTTCTGTTTCAGTGAGCTTACTAAAAAGTGCATGGTGTGTTGAGTGGTTTGCTAATTAATTAGCAGTGCCAGTCAACTGGTTTCTGCTAATGATATTTTGTTTAATTATTAACAGCTTTTACCGTGTCGGAACGAACTTTCAAATATGCATATACACGCCCACGCGAGTGCATGTGCAACGCTAGGTAAAATATGCTGAATATAATTTTCATAATTTTTTAAAATTTCAAATATGTATTATTAATACGAATATTAATTATATTAATATGTATTAGTGATTTTGTTAATGTTACAATTTCAAAAGATTAATAATTAGTATTATTATAATTTTAATGTCATACCGTAGTCCCATAATAATTGTAGCAATAAATTCAAAATTTTAAAAACCCAGAATTAAATGAATAAATTTCCAAACTCGAAATAATTATTAAAATACAAATTTGAACTAATAAAACTCCAATTACGAAACTCACATTTATTCAAATTTATTCCAAATAGAAAATATTTCTTTAGTAATTGAAATTGTGAAATTCCATGTCGAATAAAAAAAATTAATATTATCCCGATTCCATAGAGGCACCAGCGCTTGGTCGAATTCGTTAATGAGCATGATACCAATTACTTGATTGCTCTACGTACACACGCACACATTCAGGAACTCACACACCCAAGGCTTACACATTTACTGGAGCATATCTGGGACGTAAAGTATATGTATATATGTATAATATCGAAATATGGGCAAGATACGCGGATTGAAAGTTTGTTACTCATTATTTCGTTGCAAATGAAAATACTTATGGGGCGGAATGGGATGGGGCGGAATGGGAAGGGGCGGAATGGGAAGGGGCGGAATGGGATGGGGCGGAATGGGATAGGATGGTATTCGCAATGGAAAACGAAATATAATTCAGATAAATTACAAAAAAAAGGAAAAAAAAAAGAACCGACTGGATGGACGGATATTAATTAAAAGCAGTTAAACATGATTCCATTAAACATCATATGTACGCGTAGCAATTGATTTAATCGGTTGGTAGCCTGCGGTGTGATGATAATATTAATCCAATAGAGTCATGCGATTCAACGGCGACTCGTTCCGCGTTTAGACGTATGTATGCACTTTGCATTAAACATATGCATGCGCGTGTATGGAGAAAAAACAATTTATGAAAATCGCTACGCGAATAATCATAATGTTGTGTCATGGACAATAATAGACAAGTTGTACATCAAAAGTTACACGAAGATTTGGAAAAGGCCAAATTTCGTTAATAAAAATAACGGAGGTTTTGTGGAAATTTCGAAAATTGAAAATTTATTTTTTTTTTTGGAAATTATAGGAATTGCAAAATTTAATGCGAGAATTTCGAAAATAGAAATTTTTTTTTTTTTTTTTTTTAAAGTATAGGAATTGCAAAATTTATTGTAAGAGCTTCGAAAATGGGAAATTCTAAATTGTTTTGAGAAATAATAGAAACTTCAAATTTTCTTTAGAAAATTAAGAAATATTCGTATGGAAATTTCGAAAATTGAAAAATTCCTTTTTGGAAAAAAATAGGAATCTCAAATTTTTTGTTGCAAAAGTAATAGTCATTAAGTAAAAGTCATTAGTTGCTGCAATAACATTTTTTTTTGGATTGTTTATTCTTGCTTATTTATTTATTATTATTTTCCTTTCTTTTTTTTCTTTTTTTTGGGTGAGTGATTGACCACAACTCCACATATGGTTTCGGAACGTTTGGAGAAAGAGACGATCCCCGTTGTCCTACTTTCGAGGATTTCGTTTTGTCTCCGAGGTATGGAGACACCTGTATGCACCTACTGTTTTCATAAGGAGAAAAAGAAAGAAAAAAGAAAATCGAGGAAAATGGGGAAAAAAGCGATACCGTCATGAATATTTTCAGGCTTCTAACCATAAATTATTGATTTTATTCGCCTGGAATGGAAAGTATGGCCAAGTTCTGGACGTACCATGAAACCAGACACAGACTTTCGCCATACTTTCGCTTCTCTTCGTACAAAAATCCGATTTTCAACCTTCCGAGTCCGAAATATTCATTTTTATCGGCTGGAATCTAAAATATTGCCAAGATCTGGGACAGATATTTTCTTACTTGGACTCACTACGAAACCAACTACAGACTTTCGCCATACTTTCGCTCCTATTGGTACAAAAATCCAATTTTTAACCTTTCGAGTCCAAAATATTTATTTTTATCGGCTGGGATCTAAAATATTGCCAAGATCTGGGACAGATATTTTTTTCCTTGGACTTACTACGAAACCAACTACAGACTTTCGCCATACTTTCGCTTCTATTGTTACAAAAATCCAATTTTCAACCTCTCGAGTCCAAAATATTCATTTTCATCGGCTGGAATCTAAAATATTGCCCAGTTCTGGGACAGATAAACCAAATCTGTGCAATCAGGTAGTCCCAGACATTCGCCATACTTCTACTTGGGGTATTCAAATGAGGCAACGAACAAAAAAAATAAAATAAAATGCAAAAATAAAAAAATAAATAAAATACAAAAATAAAAAAAGTGGAAAAATAAAATAGAAAAATACAAAAATAAAAAAAGTAGAAAAATAAAATACAAAAATAAAAAAACAAAGGAAAAAAAAATCAGTGTTCCGAGGAATCGCTTTTTTCGTGGAAGCCGCTGTCGCTGCAGCAACTGTTTTTGAACAAAAACCAGGGATCCGCCGCCGTGTTCAAGACTGCATGAATGATGGACTTTTGTATTTCGTCCATATGCAACGAACGTCTTCTCCCTCTCTTTTTCTCGTCATCCAGCTAGCTTATGCAGATGCTTGGTTATTTTTTTCTTTCTTTCTTTCCTTTTTTTTCCACTTTTTTCCCCCTTTCCTTTCTTTCTTTCTTTCTTTCTTTCTTTCCCTCTTTGCGAGGCAAAGGTACTCTTCAAAAGTGTGTGAGCTATAGGTCGACGGCTCCGTAACACAATACTTCTACCGCGTAACCTATCGTCTAGCCCACGATCGGGGTTCTCATTCCTCCCAATGCGTATCTATATAACCAATTCTTTTATGTAGAAATTTGTTGTGGAATAAAAGGACAGATAAAGGGGAAAGGAGAATGCATAATACATTTTATTCAAAACAGCAGACGAAAACACGTATTTTCCTCCGTTCGATTCAATATCCTCCTCCAGGGGCCAACCCAAGGTCAGGTGGCACCCCATTCCAATTGGTTCTAACGGAATTTAGTCCAATATTTGGTTCCAACGGAATTCTTGACACGGTAAAATTGAAATTCCAATTGGGTCTAACGGAATTTAGACCAATATTTGGTTCGAACGGAATTTTCGACACGGTGAAATCGGAATTCCAATTGGATCTAACGGAATTTAGATCAATATTTGGTTCCAACGGAATTCTGGACACGGTGAAATCGAAATTCCAATTGGTTCTAACGGAATTTAGACCAATATTTGGTTCCAACGGAATTTTCGACACGGTGAAATCGGAATTCCAATTGGGTCTAACGGAATTTAGACCAATAATTGGGTCTAACGGAATTAGGCCAATATTTGGTTCCAACGGAATTCTTGACACGGTAAAATTGAAATTCCAATTGGGTCTAACGGAATTTAGACCAATATTTGGTTCCAACGGAATTCTTGACACGGTAAAATTGAAATTCCAATTGGGTCTAACGGAATTAGGCCAATATTTGGTTCCAACGGAATTCTTGACACGGCGAAATCGGAATTCCAATTGGATCTAACGGAATTTAGACCAATATTTGGTTCCAACGGAATTCTTGACACGGTGAAATCGGAATTCCAATCGGGTCTAACGGAATTTAGTCCAAATCTATAAGATACTTTGGGGTATTCGTTAATTAGCAAAATAATAAAATCTGTCCCAGACCAATGCCATACTTTCGATTCCACTTGGATGTAAGAAAGAAAATTTTTGAATTTCAGAATGTTCAAAATTTTCATTACATCCTCGTGAAAACCAAAGTATGGCAAATGTCTGCGACGGAAACTTCGGAAAATTCCCTCTCGTGCTCTGGCATCATCGTTTTCCTATTTTCCATCTTAACGCGTCCGGAAAAGTTGACGGGCTTTGGTATTCGAAAACCTCAGTCACGTCCCAGCTGGAATAGTTCATACATAGATATTTTCGAAGTATATCATAAATCAGTCGTAGGGAATCGTGGCATACATATTTTGCCGGTAAAAGATGTTCCCAAAGTACAAAGAAACTACCCGAAAGTTTAACCGGGAGACGCTAAAGAAGACCAGCTGGAAAAGGCAGAGGCGGACTAATGGGAAAAAGGAAGACTTCGAAAACCCTCTTCACGCCTGCAAGTATTGTACACACCCTTAACACGAAATCCTCAACTTTCCCATTATCTATTTAAGCCACGAAAATCTGGTTACCTCGACGGGGCCAATTCTTGGAACGCTGCCAACCCCGAAAGATCCCACATAGGCATCGAAGTATGGCAAAAGTCCGAGACGCATTTTTCAGTATCGTTCGTGATCGATTCTCGTGATGCAAAAAGTGGCCCAGACTTCAGCCATACTATGAAGTCCCCGAAAGATTTTTCCAAAAGTCGATTTTTTGGCCTTCCCCCAAAAATGGGGTAAAAATTAAAGTTTCAAAAATGGGGTTGGACAAGTCATTTCTAGGGGTAATTTTTCCCGTAGAATCGATTTCAAATGTCGAATTTGATGAAATCCCAGCGGAAGTGGGAAAAAAGTAGGTTTTTTGAGGAAAAATCCTATTTCCCGTTGGATTTTGGAAATTTTGACAATGAAAATGGATTCCTCGGAAAAAAATACATCGAATATGGGTCTCCCGAAGTTCCAAAAAAAATTTTCCAAAAGTCGATTTTTTTGGGCATGCCTACCCCTTCCCCCAAAAATGGGGTAAAAATTAAAGTTTCAAAAACGGGGTTGGACAAGTCATTTCTAGGGGTAATTTTTCCCGTAGAATCGATCCCAAAGGTCAAATTTGATGAAATCCCAGCGGAAGTTGGAAAAAAGTAGGTTTTTTGAGGAAAAATCGCA